>OY744516.1:153851700-153879200 GCA_963556195.1 Sepiola atlantica
CATTCCAGCCAGCAGCCATCTTGGATTAATACGCGTCACACAAGTCTCTCCAAGTAAGATGTTTTAGCCTAATTACTAATTCTTTTTTTCACGTATAAATTGAGAATAAATATTAAATGGTGATTTATACAGAGTATTTATAAATATAGTCTTCCTTCATATTTGTTCCATATACAAGATCACAAATACCATCACTACAGATCAATGTTAATATAAAGAACTCCTCAGTTTCTAGTAATTTTTAATTTTTATAGGGTTTAGTTTGCCTTGCGTAGGAAAACCTAAAACGTGGATTGAGTGACATTGGCCTTGTGCCAAATTTATTATGGAAGATATGTATAGCAAATGAATACAGCAGAGAGACCGACATACATATTTTCAATTATCGTCTTTTATATATAGATACATATGTATGTATTTATCACTGTTCCTAAGAATAGCTGCATTGTTTTAACAAAAAGACGCCTACTATAGGCTCGAGGCATATCTGTCCTCCTCCTCACGAACCAGACACTTGATGGACAGAGAATAGAAAACGATCGATATTTGTCTTGGAACTCTGAGTGATTGATCCAGTTCGCGTCTTTGATTGCAGTCTTCACATAATGGCCATTATTAAGCAGAGGGCGCCAAAGAATATCGATCGCTGCAAAATGATGATTCCTAGACTAAGTCTTAAATTGTGTCTCAACGAGACAATAACTAAAGAAAAAAGAAACTCTGCAAAGGTTATCCAGAACAAGCTACCTTAGAGTTATAATCTAATATGGGACAATACGGCGAGGAGGTGTCACCAATAGTTTTTTTTCTTCTTACTCTTCGGATTAAAAATAGGCTTTTCGTTTCACTGTATTCACTGGTGGAACATAACGCCTACTGGAACAATACGTGCTACTCATCAGGTATTTATGCGAACATCTTGCTTGAATATATATATATATATATATATATATATATATATATATATATATATATATATATATATATATATATTGCCAGTTTCTAACCACGTTGGTTGAACACTGGATAGTTTACTCTCTGTGCCCGCTTTGGTTAAGCATAAATAGAACTGGTGGCCGTCTGTTTGAGCGCTTGCTTGTGGGGGCTAGGGTGATACTATAACTGGATTCGAATCTTACGACCGTTTGAAGTTATCATTGATGATAGCAAAAGCCTGAAACGCCGGAGTATGTATGGTAATATAGTTCAATATTTACTTAAATAAATATTGTTATACTCCCCTTTTTTAGCCCTGTTCGAGGAAGTAACAATAGGGTGTCACGAAGCTATACGTCAGGTTCCGACAACGTTTATTGAACACTCGATAGTCTAGTATTTAGGCATATATAGAACTTAATTCAATTTGACGTGGTAATTCCGTGTGCCCGTGTATTAGAGTGGTTGCTTACAGTCTAGGGTGAGTCTATGACTGGGGTTGAATCTTGCGCACGTTTGGAATTATCTCCTTTATTGATGATAGCAAAAGCTTAAAACGCCGGCGTATGCAGATAAAAATAATTTAATATTTACTTAAATAAATAATTATATATATATATATAATTATATATATATATATATATATATATATATATATATATATATAACCAAACTTCGTGAGAATTCCACGACGCTTTCTACATCAATCTGTATAATTTCTATCACCATTAGGATTTTGGATCACTCCCTGGTTTCCGTCCATCGTATTGGTGACTGTCGTCCACGTTTTTCTGCCATATTTAAATCCCGTATTTTTCTTCTATGGACTCATAAGAAAACCAGGAAGTTCTCAATCGGAAAAATGTACATATGTTGCAATAAACAAAAATCCAAAAACCTTTTTTGTTTAAAAAATGATTGGTAAAATGAATAACATCTTGATATTTGGAATGTAGCAAAACATTGGTTATTAATATATGTTCTATGGTTATATGTAAACAATCATCGAGTTTCACTTACAAAAATGGTATATGTAAAGAATAGAATGACTTTCCCAAACAAATTTTACCACAGCTTTATACATAGTCTACGAACCTTTTGGTTACATTAGATAGCATTCTAAACAAACCGCATCTTAGAATTAAGCTGTTATATGTATTTGCAAATTTGTAATATGTATATTCATCTTCACGATTAATAATTATTCATCAATTAGCTTATATTTTGTTGCAAATTCGTCCATCAAGGTTTTGCTTTGCACTTGAAGTCACTTCGGTTCAATTATACGTCACAGTTTAAAAAGTCGTTTCCAATTTCGTAAGCAAATTTTTTTTCTTGAGCGGGAGAGGCGTTACTAGATATTTGTCACAGTTTTGTATGTGTAATTTTAATGTATTTTCATTTGCCGTTATTTGTGTAAAGAAGTCTTCTGAAACGTTTCCATATTTTATCCTGTAGGCTTTGTAATAATATGTTTCCTATTAGTATCAAAATAACAACTGCTCTGATAGTCAGTAATGTAAACCTAAAGTTTGTATTATTTTTTTTTAATAAATTGTTGGTGAGACGAAGAGAAAATGCAACGAATCTCAAAATCATGAAAAAAAAAAAAACCAAACAAATATTATTGTTTTGGATTGATTATTTTATACAGTCATTGGAATGTAACTGTAAAGTATATATATATACATATATATATATATATATATATATATATATATATATATATATATATATATATATATATATATATATATTCGTGGGGTTATGTGGTTGCGTCATTATGCATGTTTGTATGTATGTGGGTGTTGTAATATAACACAAGTAGCGAATATTAATAATTTGTTTTCTGGTTATCTCTTGAATGAATAGTCTTTACTTCCACAGAAAAAAACAACAACACTAAAACGCAATATCGATATGTATACATTATTTTTGGTCGGTGATTGACAATGCATTAGAATCAAGCAGTTGATGCTCAAGTGATTTCAAAGACGATTTAATAGACTTATCAGAAATTAGAACATGTTCAGATCAAAACCAATCTTAACAATTGATGTCATGTAGAAACGCGCATGTGTACACACATGCAACACATCATAGGGAGAGAGAGATAGAAGAGAGAAAGAGAGAGGGCGGATGGATAGACATGAGATAAAGGTTATTATATAGAAAAAAGACAATTAGAAGTTAAGGATGAACTCGACAAAATAATAAAGGAAAGAATGGGAGAAAAATGCAAATTGACTGTGTACAACTCTATAACCACATGATATTCAGGAGTTAAAAATTACAGAAATATCACCACACGCTTTAATGGGAACAACACTATTTTCTCTGATATCAATTACGAAAACATAAAAATTAAAATAAATAGGAATTGTAAATTATGCTTAAAGGGGAATAGATACAATCTAATTAAAAATTACTTTATCTTACATAAATAGAGATGTTGTCTATCTGGTTGTCCGTTCATCAGTCACTATTTAAAATATATCATAAATACATTGCGGAATCTGTCTCATCTCGAAATATCACATCTGAACTACTTTCAGAAATGGAGTGTATTGCATTAATGGTCAATAATAAATGGCTAATAAATAAAGCGGATACCATGAGCGGAAATCGAAATCGAAAATTTTAGATCTGCAGTCGTAGGTTCTACAAACTGCCATATTCGAACTTTCTTATGAATAGATCTTGCAACATTACCATGACAACACAATTATACATTTGGCATGACATCTTGTGTTCAAAACCTGAATTAAAACATAAGCGATTATGAAAAAAAATCAACAAATGAATGCGTTGCAATAGCGTTGGAAATTATTTTAATAGCCTGAAAATATTTTTCTAATACTACGTATTGTATATAGATTTTTAACAATCCTATATTCTCCCTAGCTTAGCAAGAGAGCGACAAAAAAAGAGAGAAAAAGGGCGATAAAGAAAGAGAGGAGAGAGAGGGCGACAAAGAAAGAGAGGAGAGAGAGGGCGACAAAGAAAGAGAGGAGAGAGAGGGCGACAAAGAAAGAGAGGAGAGAGAGGGCGACAAAGAAAGAGAGAGAGAGAGGGCGACAAAGAAAGAGAGAGAGAGAGAGGGCGACAAAGAAAGAGAGAGAGAGAGAGGGCGACAAAGAAAGAGAGAGAGAGAGAGGGCGACAAAACAAGACCAGGAGAGGAGGACAAAACAAGACCAGGAGAGGAGGACAAAACAAGACCAGGAGAGGAGGACAAAACAAGACCAGGAGAGGAGGACAAAACAAGACCAGGAGAGGAGGACAAAACAAGACCAGGAGAGGAGGACAAAACAAGACCAGGAGAGGAGGACAAAACAAGACCAGGAGAGGAGGACAAAACAAGACCAGGAGAGGAGGACAAAACAAGACCAGGAGAGGAGGACAAAACCAGACCGAGAGAGGAGGACAAAACCAGACCGAGAGAGGAGGACAGCACAATACCGAGAGAGGAGGACAGCACAATACCGAGAGAGGGGGACAGCACAAGACCGAGAGAGGAGGGCAGCACAAGACCGAGAGAGGGGAACAGCACAATACCGAGAGAGAGGGACAGCACAATACCGAGAGAGAGGGACAGCACAAGACCGGGAGAAGGCGCAAAAAATAGCGAGAGAGGGCGACAAAAAAAGACCGAGAGAGAGGTCAAAAAAGACAGAAAGGGGGGACAATAATGACAGAAAGGGGGACAAAAAAATGACAGAGAAAGGCGGACAAAAAAATGACAGAGAAAGAGGGGCAAAAAAATGACAGAGAAAGGGGGACAAAAAAATGACAGAGAAAGGGTGGCAAAAAATGACTGAGAAACGGGGGACAAAAAAATGACAGAGAAAGGGAGACAAAAAATGACTGAAAGGGGGGACAAAAATGACAGAAAGAAGGATAAAAATTACAGAAAGGGGGACAAAAATGACAGAAAGAGGGACAAAAATAACAGAAAGGGGGACAAAAATAACAGAAAGGGAGACAAAAATAAGGGAAAGGGGGACAAAAATAAGGGAAAGGGTGACAAAAATAGACAGGAAAAGGAGGACAAAAAATATGAAGGGAAAGGGGGACAAAAATATGAAGGGAAAGGGGGACAAAGAAAGACTGGAAAAGGGAGACAAAGAAAGACAGGGAAAGGGGGACAAAGAAAGACAGGGAAAGAGGGACAAAGAAACACAGGGAAAGAGAGACAAAGAAACACAGGGAAAGAGAGACAAAGAAAGACAGGGAAAGGTGGACAAGAAAGACAGAGAAAGGGGAAATATAAAGGCATTGAAAGGGGAAATAGAAAGGCAGGGGAAGAGGGACAAAGAAAGACAGGGAAAGGTGGACAAAGAAAGACAGAGAAAGGGGATGAAAGACCGAGTAAGAGGGGAGGAAAAAGAAAGACAGAGAGCGAGGGGAGGAAAAAGAAAGAAAGAGAGAGAGGGGAGGAAAAAGAAAGACAGAGAGAGAGGGGAGGAAAAAGAAAGACAGAGAGAGAGGGGAGGAAATAAAAAGAAATAGAGAAAGAGGGGAGGTAATAGAAAAACAGAGAGAGTGGGGAGGAAAAAAAAGACAAGTAGAGAGAGGGGAGGAAAAAGAAAGACAGTAAATTGAGGAAAAAGAAAGACAGAGAGAGGGGAGGAAAAAGAAAGACAGAGAGAGGGGAGGAAATAGAAAGACAGAAAGAGGGGATGAGCAAGAAAGACAGAGAGAGGGGAGGAGCAAGAAAGACAGAAAGAGGGGAGGAAAAAGAAAGACAGACAGATGGAGTAAAAAGAAAGACAGACAGATGGAGTAAAAAGAAAGACAGACAGAGGGGAGGAAAAAGAAAGACAGACAGAGGGGAGGAAAAAGAAAGACAGACAGATGGAGTAAAAAGAAAGACAGACAGAGGGGAGGAAAAAGAAAGACAGACAGAGGGGAGGAAAAAGAAAGACAGACAGAGGGGAGGAAATAGAAAGACAGAGAGAGGGGAGGAAATAGAAAGACAGAGAGAGGGGAGGAAATAGAAAGACAGAGAGAGGGGAGGAAATAGAAAGACATAAAGCGGGGAGGAAATTGAAAGACAGAAAGAGGGGAGGAAATAGAAAGACAGAAAGAGGGGAGGACAAAGAAAGACAGACAGAGGGGGGCAAAGAAAGACAGACGGAGGGGACAAAGAAAGACAGACAGAGGGGGGCAAAGAAAGACAGACGGAGGGGACAAAGAAAGACAGACGGTGGGGACAAAGAAAGACAGACAGAGGGGACTAAGAAAGACAGAGGGGGACACAGAAATAGAGAGAGAGAGGGGTGGGAACACAGAAATAGAGAGAGAGAGAGGAAAAACAGAAATAGAGAGAGAGAGGCGGACACAGAAATAGAGAGAGAGGGGGGCACAGACATAGAGAGAGAGAGGGGGGACACAGAGATGG
Source organism: Sepiola atlantica (assembly GCA_963556195.1). Lineage (NCBI taxonomy): Eukaryota > Metazoa > Mollusca > Cephalopoda > Sepiida > Sepiolidae > Sepiola > Sepiola atlantica. Next base: position 153,858,040 of record OY744516.1, read on the forward strand.
AGAGAGAGAGAGGGGGACAGACATAGAGAGAGAGGGGGGACACAGACATAGAGAGAGAGGGGGAGACACAGACATAGAGAGAGAGGGGGGGACACAGACATAGAGAGAGAGGGAGGGACACAGACATAGAGAGAGAGGGAGGGACACAGACATAGAGAGAGAGGGGGGACACATACATAGAGAGAGAGGGGGACACAGACATAGAGAGAGAGGGGGACACAGACATAGCGAGAGAGAGGGGGACACAGACATAGCGAGAGAGAGGGGGACACAGACATAGAGAGAGAGAGGGGGACACAGACATAGAGAGAGCGAGGGCGACACAGAAATAGAGAGAGCGAGGGGGACACAGAAATAGAGAGAGCGAGGGGGACACAGAAATAGAGAGAGCGAGGGGGGACACAGAAATAGAGAGAGCGAGGGGGGACACAGAAATAAAGAGAGCGAGGGGGGACACAGAAATAGAGAGAGCGAGGGGGGACACAGAAATAGAGAGAGCGAGGGGGGACACAGAAAGGGGTAGAGAGGATTGACAGAGAAAGAGAGAGAGAGAATGAAAGAGACGCAATATGCCTAAAAAAGAAAGGGAGGTAAAGAGAAGGTCACTTATGCTCTACATTCACAATTCCCTGGCGACATGCTTCATTTAGATCAGCTATTTTTACTTTAAAATGTACTCGACTCCATAAACATCATGTAAAATCAAGTTTGCTCTAGCCTGACGCAAACTATTTCCGTAGTTATTTTGCAGTTCGATGTTTTCGATGTTACTTGCTTCCAAACGACGACAATATAAGTTGGGCTTAGGCTTATAAATGTGGGTAGACCAGCTCCCACAAAAAAGGGTTACTATCAAACATTCGTTTAAATTATTTGTAACTGTTGCTCCGGCTATTGGCGATATCGTATACATTTGATACCAATTAAACATGCTGCACTGTCTAGCTACAATGAAAAACTGTAATATAGCGAAACACTCCATCTGTGAATGTCTATAGTAAGATATTAGTCATCGGGTCTCATTTCACTATTTGTGAATATTCTATGTCCCCAGCCACAGAAAGGAAAAACAATTAATAACAGTGTTATGTACGCAAAAAGAGCGGTTATATATATATTTTGCTCTGTTATCAATAAATGACAAGCATTGATCTGAATCTTTTAAGGAGACTACAAAGTAAAAGGAACTGATGATATTATTGCCATTAATAATTATATATATATATATATATATATATATATATATATATATATACTAAAGAGTCAACCCTTATCAAGGCTCAAACGCTACACGAGGATAAGGGTTTATGAGTTTCTCAGGTTGACAGTGAGACAACACTAAGGATTTGTAGCGATGGTTGAAATTTGGAAGAATTTGATTATCTAAAAGGACGGCTCAACACGATAGTGTTTACATTCGACGTGAAACCGACTATGGTGTAGCAATCTGGGAAGCAGCCATGCTGTGTTGTGTTCCACAGACGGGTAGTTCAAGGAAAAAAACTCCGCTCATGGAAGCTCCGTTTAGTTGTATGTACACAGAAACATTATATATATATATATATATATATATATATATATATATATATATATATATATATATATATATGATATAAAATAAGTAAAATAAAGAAAACGTTGGTAGAGAGATTAAGACACTGCGGAGAGAGAGAGAGAGAGTAATAGAAAAGTAAAGAATTACGAATGAAAGAAAAGAAGAAAAGTTAGGGGCTGTTGATCGCTTGAATTAAGGAAAGTTGCGAATAGTTCACTCTCAACATCTTAACTACCATTCCATAGATAGCATTTGGCACGGCGCCTGAAGATTTCTTATAAATGAGGAGTCTAGTCTGGGTCTGCCACTCGAACAGAAGACGCGAGTTACTTATAATGTCGCAGTAGTTGCAACGATCGAACGCTGAAAACTTAACAAGGAATGGTCGGCTAAGCGGAAGGCGAAAGTTATATTATTCGGAAAGAAAACGGTAGAGTAATTATAGAAAAAAAGCAATGCAGGAATTTTTTAAAAAACAAATAAATGAAGTAAACTTACTATAATGGCGATGCTGTTTCTGCATATTTGTTACAGGAAATTTTTTTGTCTTCTTTGTTTTACGGCATATTGACACGTTTCAGAGTTATTTATTCAACTGTCAATTGGATTCAATTAATTTATAAGCAACTGTAGCTTTTAATTGTAGATCCAGTAAGTCTAGAACACGACATCGCCGATTCCTTAATCGCCGGTTTGTATGCGATATTTGCCGACGTTTCCCTTGACAATGTGTCGGTTGAAAGGTACCTTGGGATTTAGTTTTATTCTGTTAATTTTTGTCGATCTTTTTATTCTTTTTAAAAGGTTTTAATCGACAATTAAATATATTATTTAATATTTCCTCTCTGTTTTACTTGTGATAGTGCCTCGACTCGCTATGACTCCGTTCATCATATTTAAAACCATTATAAAATTATGTACTATAAATAATTTGTTCAAATATATATATATATATATATATATATATAATAACATAAACAATATTATAGCCTTACGTCAATCAACCAACGTTTTAATGCGTATTGCCGCATCTTGTCAAAAGCAGAGCTAAAATAAATTCAACATCAAAAGTGAGAAATTGGTAGTCTCGCGTTGGAAGATCTTAAACCGAGACCACATTTTAAGAGAGAAATGGCGGTGGGTAACAATAAAGTTAGGATTGAGAAGCCGATCGAGTTGCACTTTGGTTAACTGTAGGTCATCAGTTTGGATTTGATCACCGGCTCAACGCTTGGTAGGACAGACACGCATGTGGTTGGTGGGGGGGGGGGCGCATAATTATCCGGTCATTAAGCAGCCAGAGTGGGAGATAATATGAATTCCTATTTAACTTAATCCCCAATATTTAGAGTTGTTATCTTTGTGTTTTGGATAAATGTTGGTTATATAGATTAATAACCGTATTATCCATTACTCTTGTTATCAAATATTATTTCTATGTTATTTGCAATTTTTCCAAGGCTCTTGATGATTACCATTATTATTATTATTTATTCTTTTTGCTATTATGATAATGAACAGTGTGGCTGTTATTCCTATTTTACGTTATTGTTGATATAAGTACTATTATTATTGACACTATCATTATTACTATAGCTATTCCAGATATTATTATTATTTTTATAATTATTACAGTTATTAGTGTTACTATAATTATCTTTATTTCCGTTTTATTTTTACTACATTTCATTAGACTTATTATAATGTTTGTTATTAGTTAAAATTATCATTATTGACATTATTGTTATTATCATCACTGTTTCTATAAGTATTATACTAACTATTTACATTATTTTTATAATTACTTATATTAGTATGTATAAATTAATACGATAGCGTGTGTGTTCGTGCGCCACGCTTACATCAAAAGCTCTGCGCATGCGTACCGCACATAGATTTGGAAAAACATTCAAGTCACCTAATTTACGTAATATTTGGTGCAACGGTTTTTGACGTCGGTTTTTGACGTCGGCACGATTGGTTTATAGTTCGATCCGAACACACCTCTAACATTTTTTCTACATCGAAGAGGGTAGGGAGGGGACAACCGAGAGGACACACATGTTTTATCTTGTTTGTCACGCTTACACCAAAAGCAACGACCTTCCGAATCTTTGTATGCTACTCATGAGTTGGAGCAAAATTTAATTTAATCTAACGTATATACAAAGTAATACATAAGTTAGATAAAAGATCTACTTTTATCAGGAAACATAACAGTAGCTAATTTTTCGCTAAGGCAGAGAAAGCACGTTGGTTCTGAAATGTAGGTTTTGTGGACATTTTAAAGATATTCAATTTCATCACATATGATATTTTCATCTGTAGGCATTTAATGTAGTTGAATAGTGAGGTGAATAGTGGGTCTCTTATTTTCTTGTTATTTGGTTTGTTAAATAAGAATTTGTGGTTCATGTACCGTGCCTTAAAATCAGTACTTGTACAGTTACATGAACCACAAATAGAGTATGTTAAAAATGTTTACAACACAACCGCACGTGCTTTCTCTGCTTTAGCTAGAAATTGGCTATGTTTATGTTTCCTGATAAGAGTAAATTACTAAATCAACAAGATGAAATAGGCTTTAACTGTACGACATTTAAACGGCTAACTCTAGATAAATTCGGAAGTTTCGGAATTTTTAGATGAGAGTTGATAATTTGTAGAATTTGCTATATTCGGACTATTGGATGTTTGTATCACAACGTTTTGGCCGATGTAACCTCCGTCATTCTTCAGGTTTACCTTCTCGAACTCGGGAATATTTCTGTCGAACTCGGGAATCTGGACGACATTTCGAACGGGGGTAGCAGGCTCTCATTCCATCTGCACTGACTGGGAAGAAGTCTTCAGTAATTCGCAATTCTACGTATCGCTCGCCTGATTAAACCTTCAAATGACTGTAACTTAGAACTGAATTTTACATAGTACTATACCCACTGCGCCACGGGTCCGTGCGGACAATTCTAGTATGGTTTTGGAAGCCTTAAACCTGTTCTTGATCTAGCTACTTATCACTATAGCTCAGTACTTATCTACTATTTATAATTGTAGGTTCCAATTTTGTATTGAATTCTATACTAGGTCTACTTAGTAAATTATTGTCGCTTTACATAGGTGCTGCTTCTTTGAATCGTCTTACTCTCCATCGTTTTTCTCTATTTGTAATTTTTATTTCATCAAATAAGGGTAGATCGTTTCCCTTTTACCTTCCATATGTGGTCAGCCATACCCGATTTTCGATTTCTCCACGTATTACGGCTTTTCGGTATTCTTTCTAGCCTTACCTTTAATGGACGACATGTCTCACCTTTGTATACTTTTCCACACTTACAGGGAATCGCATACACACAGTTCTTAGTCATTACTTTTTTCCGTACGGGGGGTTAACACTCACAATATGCTTTCGGAGAGTTGAGTCGTTCCTGAATACTATCCTGATGTCATATGGACAATATCTAAATTTCAACTCCCATGACCCATATAATGTAAAGAAAGGAATTTCCTAGTGCCCACAACAGTGCCCACAACATCGAGCAAATACTATATGTAGTAACAACGATACATATCAAGAGAAAATGGATAGTTTAAGAGACACCCTCCACCAAAACAACTATCCAGAGAGATTGGCATCAGCCTCAACATATCTTGACACAAAACCAAAGGACACCACCCGAGAACTCACCAGTTTTTTTTATACCATATATGAGGGGCTTGTTGAAAAAAATCCAAAGGAAATTAAATCCATATGACAAATTCTACAAATTATCAACTTTTATCTAATAAAATCTGAAACATTCTACCAGACTATCAGCACAGCTACTGCATACTGATCGTAGCCAAAGACGTCAAGGTGTATTGAAGGGTCAGGGCATTAATGTTACATATTTTGTAACAAACCGTGAACCTGAGGTCTGCAGTGTTAGTCGTTACTGACTGAGCTAACTGACTGAACTTATGAAAGTATTTAAAATTAACTCACTTAAGCAATTCACTGAACCCGCTTGATTGACTGTGGAACTCTTCAGTCACAGGAGAAAGAGACGTGGCAGCCTTGCTAAAATATACGACCACAAAGAGGATGTTTGGCTACTGTTAATCGTCGCAAAAGTGAAATAAACTGTTTAAAATAATTTCTGTTCGTGTAATATTTTTACCGGTCTTTGAACGGGTACTCTACTATACATATATATTCAAGCTATATTATAAGCTAATTATAAGAAAGCAAATTCTATAACAAATATATTTACGATCGTATGATATTTTGACGTACTCCGCTAGAGCACTTCTTTAGTTGGATTATTTCTGTTGAATGAAATCTATGTATATCTATGAAGGGTATTGTAGAGAGTACGCCCCTTTTCAATATAAGGTATTCTATAATGTACAACATATTTCGAATGTTAACGTATGTATTTCCAATGTTAACTTGTTTTACTGTACATCAGCACTCTTCAGAAAGTCTTAACACTAAAGAAAAAATGTAAATGAATGTATAAACAGTTTTCGGTTTTTCTTTTTACATAGTGATTTATTATTAATTATATTACTATCATCATATGTATATTTACACACGATACATATAAAGTAACAACTACGATGACAGTTTACGAATCTGAGAGAAAAAAGAGGCTGAGATAGAGAGAAATACTTTTTGTATGAGAGAAGGGAATACAAAAACTGCAAATATATACAGAGATGCTTATTGTGTTTGTATTAAAGTCGGTGTATATCCATTTACACACACACCCACACACACACACACATATATATATTACTAAATCTATGGATTTTGTAATTCTGTTTGAGTTTAACACTTCATGAGTATTATCAAGAAAACAATATATATATACTTGAAAATGGACGACAGCATTGGAAATGCATGGTAGTCGCCAAAAGCAGTGTGACGTCAATAAGGATGAATCTTTTTTTGCCAAAATCACATGAACATGTATTTTGTGTGAAAGAAGCGACCACTGTAACTGATAGATTCTGCTGCTTTATCAAGCAATGTAAAAGACAACAAATATGTATGTTCAAAAGAAAGCAAAAGAGAAATATTACTCTCGAAATCAGTGCAACATTATTAGTTAAGAGCGCAAATAAATGTGAGTTATATCTAACCAACGAAAATACCATAAAATCAACTACAATAAAGTTTCTCAGATCGATCACAAGGTATATCAAAATAGTTTACGGATAATGAAGTAACTTTTTACTTTTATTTTTGTCCTAGTGAGATATTGAAGGTCTGCCATACGCAACTATATAGCGACTGCAGAATATTATTAGGCTTTGCTACAACATTAGTTTTGGAGTTATTACAACAACAGGATAGTGTAGAGGGTATGTACTTTCAGCAGAACGCGATGCCAGCTTTTGAAGACGAGAGAAGTGTAGTATCTGTTTTAATACGACCCTTCATGTTTTACCTCGCTCAGTGAAGAACAGACAGAGCTTTAATAAACATATTTAATGTTGAAACATTTTAAGTGTATCCTTTAGTAGTTTCTATATTGCAGTTGTATTATTCTTCAATGTTACATTTATTTTGTTGAAAGAAAATTATAGTTACTTATGGCGGACCCTGTATTTATGAAGAAATAAAAAGAACTGGTCATTTATTATTTTTCTTAAGACATTATTAGATTTAGACTGTATGGGATAATAGTTATCTGACGAACATCCAAAGGTACGATTTTATTTATCGATTTATGAATTTTTCTCGATTTTTGGATTAATATTTTTTTAAATTTTGGAGGAGTGGTCCAGATAAATCCGTTTTTATCTTTGGTCAAAAAAACACGCCTATCCGTAATATTATTTTCAGCAGATGAAAGACAAGAATATTGAATTTCTTTTTCAAATTACATTTAGAAGGGCACAAAGAAAATATTTCGAATAGAAAACATTAAAATAAAAAGTAAGGAAAGAGAAAGTGTCTAAACTTGTGACGAATTTAGAAGATGAAATATTGAATAACATCAATTGAATTATTGTAAATAAACTGAAGAGAAATTACGGAAAAACGAGTGAAACGAATAATTGAATGAAAAATAACAGAACTATATTCGAAATAAATAAATATCCATGAAAAGTGATATGAATTGACGTTTATGAGAAATAGTTACTTGATCAATAAAGTGAATTTAAATTCGGCTATATTTGTTTTGTGGGCAATTGGCTCAATTTGAAAGGAACAAGAAGAAACGGGTCCGGCTTCCGGATAAAAAGACATAGAAGAACACTGACATGCAATATATGTCCGGTCGAAAACCGCTTATTGATACACGTAAAAAAACAGGCCCAAAAATACCAAACAGTCAGCGACACTTACAATATAAGAAATTAATTAACAATAAAGTATATACCAAACCTAAATTAGGTAAAGGTTGATACATAAGACAAGGAAAAGTAAAGAAACAGAGAGAGAGAAATAAAAAAAGAAAATTATAAAAAAATAAACAAAAGATAAGAAAATAGAAATAGAGAGAGAGAGAATAAAGAGAGAGAATAAAGAGAGAGAGAGAATAAAGAGAGAGAGAGAATAGAGAGAGAAAGAGAATAGAGACAGAAAGAGAATAGAGAGAGAGAATAAAGAGAGAGAGAATAAAGAGAGAGAGAGAATAAAGAGAGAGAGAAATAGAGAATAAAGAGAGAGAGAATAAAGAGAAAGAGAATAAAGAGAGAATAAAGAGAGAGAGAGAATAAAGAGAGAGAGAATAAAGAGAGAGAGAGAATAAAGAGAGAGAGAGAATAAAGAGAGAGAGAATAAAGAGAGAGAGAGAGAGAGAGAATAAGAAGAGAGAGAGGGGATAAAGAGAGAGAGAGAATAAAGAGAGAGAGAATAAAAAGAGAGAGAATAAAGAGAGAGAGAGAATAAAGAGAGAGAGAGAATAAAGAGAAAAAGACAATAAAGAGAAGGAGAGAATAAAGAGAGAGAGACAATAAAGAGAGAGACAATAAAGAGAGAGAGACAATAAAAAGAGAGAGAGAAGAAAGAGAGAGAGAGAATAAAGAGAGAGAGAGATTAAAGAGAGAGAGAGATTAAAGAGAGAGATTAAAGAGAGAGAGATTAAAGAGAGAGAGATTAAAGAGAGAGAGATTAAAGAGAGAGAGATTAAAGAGAGAGAGAATAAAGAGAGAGTGAATAAAGAGAGTGAATAAAGAGAGAGAGAATAAAGAGAGAGAGAATAAAGAGAGAGAGGGAATAAAGAGAGAGAGAAAATAAAGAGAGAGAATTAAGAGAAATAGAATAAAGAGAGAGAGAGAATAAAAAGAGAGTAAGAATAAAAAGAGAGAGAAGAAAGAGAGAGAGAATAAGAAGAGAGAGACAGAGAATAGAGAGAGAGAGAGAATAAAGAGAGAGAGAATAGAGAGAGAGAATAAAGAGAGAGAGAATAAAGAGAGAGACAATAAAGAGAGAGAGACAATAAAGAGAGAGAGACAATAGAGAGAGAGAGAATAAAAAGAGAGAGAGAATAAAGAGAGAGAGAGAATGAAGAGAGAGAGAGAATGAAGAGAGAGAGAGAATAAAGAGAGAGAGAATAAAGAGAGAGAGGGAGAGAATAAAGAGAGAGACAATAAAGAGAGAGAGACAATAAAGAGAGAGAGACAATAAAGAGAGAGACAATAAAGAGAGAGACAATAAAGAGAGAGACAATAAAGAGAGAGACAATAAAGAGAGAGAGAATAAAGCGAGAGAGAGAGACAATAAAGAGAGAGAGAATAAAGAGAGAGACAATAAAGAGAGAGAAACAATAAAGAGAGAGATACAATAAAGAGAGAGAGACAATAAAGAGAGAGAGAGACAATAAAGAGAGAGAGAATAAAGAGAGAGAGAATAAAGAGAGAGAGAGAGAGAATAAAGAGAGAGAGAGAATAAAGAGAGAGAGAGAATAAAGAGAGAGAGAGAATAAAGAAAGAGAGAGAATAAAGAGAGAGAGAATAAAGAGAGAGAGAGAATAAAGAGAGAGAGAGAATAAAGAGAGAGAGAGAATAAAGAGAGAGAGAGAATGAAGAGAGAGAGAATAAAGAGAGAGAGAATAAAGAAAGAGAAAGAGACAATAAAGAGAGGGACAATAAAGAGAGAGAGAGACAATAAAGAGAGAGAGAGAATAAAGAGAGAGACAATAAAGAGAGAGATATACAATAAAGAGAGAGAGAATAAAGAGAGAGACAATAAAGAGAGAGAGAGACAATAAAGAGAGAGAGAGAGAGAGACAATAAAGAGTTAGAGATAGACAATAAAGAGAGAAAGACAATAAAGAGAGAAAGACAATAAAGAAAGAGAGAGACAAAATATATAGAGAAGCAAAATAGAGGGATTAGGAATACAGAGATAGAGGTAAAGAAAGAGAAGAAGGAAATAGATAAAGAAGAAGGTATGAGAGAAGAATGTAAAGGAGAGAGAGAGAAAATTAAAAAATAGAGAAAAGGATTAAGAGAAGAAAAATAATAGAGAGAAATAAAAATAGAGAGAGAAAATAGATATATAGAGAGAAAGAGAAGTAGAAACGAAAAAGAGAAAAGCAAAAACAAGAATGGAGCAGAAGAAAAAAAATAGAGAGAGAGAGTAGAAATAAAGAGAGATTGAGAAGAATGGAAAAATATTAAGAAAGAAAAAAGATTGAAAAGAAAAAGGAATGAAAGGGAAAACGGATTGAAAAGGAAAACCGATTGAAAAAAAAGGGATTGAAAAGGAAAGGGATTTAAAAGGAAAAGGATTTAAAAGGAAAAGGATTGAAAAGGAAAGGGATTGAAAAGAAAAGAGATTGAAAAAGAAAAGAGATTGAAAAAGAAAAGAGATTGAAAAAGAAAAGATATTGAAAAAGAAAAGATATTGAATAAGGAAAGGGATTGAAAAGGAAAGGGATTGAAAAGGAAAAAAAAGGATTGAAAAGGAAAAAAAGGATTGAAAAGGATTGAAAAGGAAAATAGATTGAAAAGGAAAATAGATTGAAAACGAAAACAGATTGAAAAGGAAAAAATATTGAAAAGGAAAGAGATTGAAAAGGAAAGAGATTGAAAAGGAAAGAGATTGAAAAGGAAAGAGATTGAAAAGGAAAGAGATTGAAAAGAAAAGAGATTGAAAAGGAAAGAGATTGAAAAGCAAGGAGATTGAAAAGAAAAGAGATTGAAAAGCAAAGAGGATGAAAAGGAAAGTGATTGAAAAAGAAAGGGATTGAAAAAGAAACGGATTGAAAAGAAAAGGGATTGAAGAGAAAAGAGATTTTTAAAAAAAGAGATTTTAAAAAAAGAGATTAAAAAAAAAGAGATTTAAAAAGAAAAGACATTTAAAAAGAAAAGAGACTTAAAAAGTAAAGAGATTGAATAAGAAAAGAGATTTAAAAGGAAAGATGTTGAAAAGGAAAGGGATTGAAAAGGAAAGGGATTGAAAAGGAAAGGGATTGAAAAGGAAAGCGATTGAAAAGGAAAGGGATTGAAAACGATAGAAATTGAGAAAATAGATATTGAGAAAAATTGATATTGAGAAAAATGCAAAAAAATTAAGAAGTACAGATATAAAGTAACAATATTATAGAAGACAAAGAAAAAGAGATTAGAAAAAGAGAGAGATAAACATAAAAGAGGGAGAGAGAGAGAAGAAAAAAAGAGACAGATATAGAGAGAGAGAAAGAGAAGAAAGAGAGAGATAATAAAATAGAGAGAGAAAGACAAGATAAAAGAGATATAATATAAAAAAGGGAGAAAGAGTGATAAGAATACGAAATAGATAGATAGAGTAGAAAAAAGAGAGACAGAAAGGAAGAAAAAAAAGAAAGAAATCAGAGAGATTGCAAATAATGAAAACAGGAAACAGAAAATAATAAAAGAGTGAGAGACAGAAGAAACTGAAAGAGAGACGGAGACAGAAGAAAATGAAAAAGAGACGGAGACAGAAGAAAATGAAAGAGAGACGGAGACAGAAGTAAATGAAAGAGAGACGGAGACAGAAGTTAATGAAAGAGAGAGACGGAGACAGAAGAAAATGAAGGAGAAAGAAAGAGACAGAAATAAAAGAAAGAGAGAGAAGGAGACAGAAGAAAATGACGGGGAAGCAGACAGAAAAGATTGACGGGGAAGCAGACAGAAAAAAATGACAGGGAAGCAGACAAAAAAGAATGAAAGGGAAGGAGACAAAAAAGAATGAAAGGGAAGGAGACAAAAAAGAATGAAAGGGAAGGAGACAAAAAAGAATGAAAGGGAAGGAGACAAAAAAGAATGAAAGGGAAATAGACAAAAAAGAATGAAAGGGAAGGAGAGAAAAGAATGAAAGGGAAGGAGACAGAAAAGAATCAAAGGGAAGGAGACAGAAAAGAATCAAAGGGAAGGAGACAGAAAAGAATGAAAGGGAAAGAGATAGAAAAGAATCAAAGGGAAGTGGATAAACAAGAATGAAAGGGAATGAGATAAACATGAATGAAAAGGGAAGGAGATAAACAAGAATGAAAAGGGAAGGAGATAAACAAGAATGAAAAGGGTAGGAGCTAAAAAAGAATGAAAGGGAAGGAGATAAACAAGAATGAAAAAGAATGAGATAAACAAGAATGAAAGGGAATGAGACCGAAAAGAATGAAACGGAAGGAGACAGAAAAGAATGAAAGGGAAGGAGACAGAAAAGAATGAAAGGGAAGGAGATAGAAAAGAATGAAAGGGAAGGAGACAGAAAAGAATGAAAGGCAAGGAGACAGAAAAGAATGAAAGGCAAGGAGACAGAAAAGAATGAAAGGCAAGGAGACAGAAAAAAATGAAAGGCAAGGAGACAGAAAAGAATGAAAGGCAAGGAGACAGAAAAGAATGAAAGGCAAGGAGACAGAAAAGAATGAAAGGCAAGGAGACAGAAAAAAATGAAAGGCAAGGAGACAGAAAAGAATGAAAGGCAAGGAGACAGAAAAGAATGAAAGGCAAGGAGACAGAAAAGAATGAAAGGCAAGGAGACAGAAAAGAATGAAAGGCAAGGAGACAGAAAAGAATGAAAGGCAAGGAGACAGAAAAGAATGAAAGGCAAGGAGACAGAAAAGAATGAAAGGCAAGGAGACAGAAAAGAATGAAAGGCAAGGAGACAGAAAAGAATGAAAGGCAAGGAGACAGAAAAGAATGAAAGGCAAGGAGACAGAAAAGAATGAAAGGCAAGGAGACAGAAAAGAATGAAAGGCAAGGAGACAGAAAAGAATGAAAAGCAAGGAGACAGAAAAGAATGAAAGGCAAGGAGACAGAAAAGAATGAAAGGCAAGGAGACAGAAAAGAATGAAAGGCAAGGAGACAGAAAAGAATGAAAGGCAAGGAGACAGAAAAGAATGAAAGGCAAGGAAACAGAAAAGAATGAAAGGGAAGGAAACAGAAAAGAATGAAAGGGAAGGAGACAGAAAAGAATGAAAGGGAAGGAGACAGAAAAGAATGAAAGGGAAGGAGACAGAAAAGAATGAAAGGGAAGGAGACAGAAAAGAATGAAAGGGAAGGAGACAGAAAAGAATGAAAGGGAAGGAGATAGAAAAGAATGAAAGGGAAGGAGATAGAAAAGAATGAAAGGGAAGGAGATAGAAAAGAATGAAAGGGAAGGAGATAGAAAAGAATGAAAGGGAAGGAGATAGAAAAGAATGAAAGGGAAGGAGATAGAAAAGAATGAAAGGGAAGGAGATAGAAAAGAATGAAAGGGAAGGAGATAGAAAAGAATGAAAGGGAAGGAGATAGAAAAGAATGAAAGGGAAGGAGATAGAAAAGAATGAAAGGGAAGGAGATAGAAAAGAATGAAAGGGAAGGAGATAGAAAAGAATGAAAGGGAAGGAGATAGAAAAGAATGAAAGGGAAGGAGATAGAAAAGAATGAAAGGGAAGGAGATAGAAAAGAATGAAAGGGAAGGAGATAGAAAAGAATGAAAGGGAAGGAGATAGAAAAGAATGAAAGGGAAGGAGATAGAAAAGAATGAAAGGGAAGGAGATAGAAAAGAATGAAAGGGAAGGAGATAGAAAAGAATGAAAGGGAAGGAGATAGAAAAGAATGAAAGGGAAGGAGATAGAAAAGAATGAAAGGGAAGGAGATAGAAAAGAATGAAAGGGAAGGAGATAGAAAAGAATGAAAGGGAAGGAGATAGAAAAGAATGAAAGGGAAGGAGATAGAAAAGAATGAAAGGGAAGGAGATAGAAAAGAATGAAAGGGAAGGAGATAGAAAAGAATTAAAGGGAAGGAGATAGAAAAGAATTAAAGGGAAGGAGATAGAAAAGAATTAAAGGGAAGGAGATAGAAAAGAATGAAAGGGAAGGAGATAGAAAAGAATGAAAGGGAAGGAGACAGAAAAGAATGAAAGGGAAGGAGACAGAAAAGAATGAAAGGGAAGGAGACAGAAAAGAATGAAAGGGAAGGAGACAGAAAAGAATGAAAGGGAAGGAGACAGAAAAGAATGAAAGGGAAGGAGACAGAAAAGAATGAAAGGGAAGGAGACAGAAAAGAATGAAAGGGAAGGAGACAGAAAAGAATGAAAGGGAAGGAGACAGAAAAGAATGAAAGGGAAGGAGACAGAAAAGAATGAAAGGGAAGGAGATAGAAAAGAATGAAAGGGAAGGAGATAGAAAAGAATGAAAGGGAAGGAGATAGAAAAGAATGAAAGGGAAGGAGATAGAAAAGAATGAAAGGGAAGGAGATAGAAAAGAATGAAAGGGAAGGAGATAGAAAAGAATGAAAGGGAAGGAGATAGAAAAGAATGAAAGGGAAGGAGATAGAAAAGAATGAAAGGGAAGGAGATAGAAAAGAATGAAAGGGAAGGAGATAGAAAAGAATGAAAGGGAAGGAGATAGAAAAGAATGAAAGGGAAGGAGATAGAAAAGAATGAAAGGGAAGGAGATAGAAAAGAATGAAAGGGTTGGAGATAGAAAAGAATGAAAGGGAAGGAGATAGAAAAGAATGAAAGGGAAGGAGATAGAAAAGAATGAAAGGGAAGGAGATAGAAAAGAATGAAAGGGAAGGAGATAGAAAAGAATGAAAGGGAAGGAGATAGAAAAGAATGAAAGGGAAGGAGATAGAAAAGAATGAAAGGGAAGGAGATAGAAAAGAATGAAAGGGAAGGAGATAGAAAAGAATGAAAGGGAAGGAGATAGAAAAGAATGAAAGGGAAGGAGATAGAAAAGAATGAAAGGGAAGGAGATAGAAAAGAATGAAAGGGAAGGAGATAGAAAAGAATGAAAGGGAAGGAGATAGAAAAGAATGAAAGGGAAGGAGATAGAAAAGAATGAAAGGGAAGGAGATAGAAAAGAATGAAAGGGAAGGAGATAGAAAAGAATGAAAAGGAAGGAGATAGAAAAGAATGAAAAGGAAGGAGATAGAACAGAATGAAAAGAAAGGAGATAGAAAAGAATGAAAAGAAAGGAGATAGAAAAGAATGAAAAGAAAGGAGATAGAAAAGAATGAAAGAAAGGAGATAGAAAAGAATGAAAAGAAAGGAGATAGAAAAGAATGAAAGGGAAGGAGATAGAAAAGAATGAAAGGGAAGGAGATAGAAAAGAATGAAAGGGAAGGAGATAGAAAAGAATGAAAGGGAAGGAGATAGAAAAGAATGAAAGGGAAGGAGATAGAAAAGAATGAAAGGGAAGGAGATAGAAAAGAATGAAAGGGAAGGAGATAGAAAAGAATGAAAGGGAAGGAGATAGAAAAGAATGAAAGGGAAGGAGATAGAAAAGAATGAAAGGGAAGGAGATAGAAAAGAATGAAAGGGAAGGAGATAGAAAAGAATGAAAGGGAAGGAGATAGAAAAGAATGAAAGGGAAGGAGATAGAAAAGAATGAAAGGGAAGGAGATTAAAAAGAATGAAAGATAGGGATGCAACGCAAAGAGAGAGATACAACGTAAGAAAGAGGGAGATACAACGCAAAAAAAGAGAGATACAACGCAAAAAGAGAGAGATACAACGCAAAAAGAGAGAGATACAACGCAAAAAGAGAGAGATACAACGCAAAAAGAGAGAGATACAACGCAAAAAGAGAGAGATACAACGTAAAAAGAGAGAGATACAACGTAAAAAGAGAGAGATACAACGTAAACAGAGAGAGATACACCGTAAACAGAGAGAGATACACCGTAAACAGAGAGAGATACACCGTAAACAGAGAGAGATACACCGTAAACAGAGAGAGATACAACGTAGACAGGGAGAGATACAACGTGAACAGAGAGAGATACAATGTAAACAGAGAGAGATACACCGTAAACAGAGAGATAGAGACATAGGTAAGAGATAGAAAGGAAGGAGATAGAGAGAAAAAGGAATGAGAGATATAGAGAAGACGAGCAGAAAGAGAGAGAGTGAGAGAGATAGAGAAGTAGAAAAGAGAGTAATAGGAAAACACGCGAGACATAGAAAAAACAATATATAAATAGAGACGAACGAGAGAGACAAAACGGAATGAGTGTAGAAGAACGAGAGATACAGAGAGAAAGAGAGAGATTAAAAGAACAATAACAAGAGAGAGAGAGAGAGAGAGTAAGATAACGAGAGAAAGAGAGAGAGAAAGATAACGAGAGAGAGAGGGAATGGTAGATAACAAGAGAGAGAGAGTAAGATAACAAGAGAGAGAGAGAGAGTAAGATAACGAGAGAGAGATAGAAAAAGATAACGAGAGAGAGATAGAAAAAGATAACGAGAGAGAGATAGAAAAAGATAACGAGAGAAAGAGAGTAAGATAACGAGAGCGAGAGAGAGAGACAGTGAGATAACGAGATAGAGAGAGAGAGAGTAAGATAACTAGAGAGATAGAGTAAGATAACTAGAGAGATTAAGTAAGATAACGAAAAAGAGATAGAAAGTATGATAACGAAAAAGAGATAGAGAGTAAGATAACGAAAAAGAGATAGAGAGTAAGATAACGAAAAAGATATAGAGAGTAAGATAACGAAAAATAGATAGAGAGTAGGATAACGAAAAAGAGATAGATGGTAAGATAACGAAAAAGAGATAGAGAAAGAGAAAGAGTAAGATAACGAAAAAGAGATAGAGAAAGAGAGAGTAAGATAACAGGAGAGAGAGAGAGTAAGATAACGAGAGTGAGAGAGTAAGATAACGAGAGAGAGAGAGAGCGAGAGTCAGATAACGAAAAAGAGATAGAGAGTAAGATAACGATAGAGAGTAAGATAACGAAAAAAAGATAGAGAGTAAGATTACGAAAAAGAGATAGTGAGTAAGATAACGAAAGAGAGAGAGAAAGAAAGAGAGTAATATAACGAGAGAGAGTACGATAACGAGAGAGAGAGTACGATAACGAGAGAGAGAGAGAGTACGATAACGAGAGAGAGAGAGAGTACGATAACGAGAGAGAGAGAGAGTACGATAACGAGAGAGAGACTACGATAACGAGAGAGAGACTACGATAACGAGAGAGAGAGAGACTACGATAACGAGAGAGAGACTACGATAACGAGAGAGAGAGAGACTACGATAACGAGAGAGAGAGACTACGATAACGAGAGAGAGACTACGATAACGAGAGAGAGAGAGACTACGATAACGAGAGAGAGAGACTACGATAACGAGAGAGAGAGAGAGAGTAAGCTAACTAGAGAGATAGAGTAAGCTAACTAGAGAGAGAGAGTAAGCTAACTAGAGAGAGAGAGAGAGAGAGAGAGAGTAAGATAACTAGAGAGAGAGTGAGTAAGATAACTAGAGAGAGAGTAAGAGGACTAGAGAGAAAGAGAGAGAGTAAGATTACTAGAGAGAAAGCGAGAGAGTAAGATTACTAGAGAGAAAGCGAGAGAGTAAGATTACTAGAGATAGAGAGAGAGTAAGATTACTAGAGATAGAGAGAGAGTAAGATTACTAGAGATAGAGAGAGAGTAAGGTTACTAGAGATAGAGAGAGAGTAAGATTACTAGATATAGAGAGAGAGTAAGATTACTAGAGATAGAGAGAGAGTAAGATTACTAGAGATAGAGAGAGAGTAAGATTACTAGAGATAGAGAGAGAGTAAGATTACTAGAGATAGAGAGAGAGTAAGATTACTAGAGATAGAGAGAGAGTAAGATTACTAGAGATAGAGAGAGAGTAAGATTACTAGAGATAGAGAGAGGGTAAGATTACTAGAGATAGAGAGAGAGTAATATAACGAGAGAGAGAGAGTAATATAACGAGAGAGAGGGAGAGAGTAAGATAACGAGAAGAGAGTAAGATAACGAGAAGAGACTAAGATAACGAGAAGAGACTAAGATAACGAGAAGAGACTAAGATAACGAGAAGAGACTAAGATAACGAGAAGAGACTAAGATAACGAGAAGAGAGAGTAGAATAACGAGAAGAGAGAGACAGTAGAATAACGAGAAGAGAGAGAGTAGAATAACGAGAAGAGAGAGAGTAGAATAACGAGAAGAGAGATAGTAGAATAACGAGAATAGAGAGAGAGTAGAATAACGAGAAGAGAGAGAGAGTAGAATAACGAGAAGAGAGAGAGAGTAGAATAACGAGAAGAGAGAGAGAGTAGAATAACGAGAAGAGAGATAGTAGAATAACGAGAAGAGAGAGAGAGTAGAATAACGAGGAGAGAGAGAGAGTAGAATAACGAGAAGAGAGAGAGTAGAATAACGAGAAGAGAGAGAGAGTAGAATAACGAGAAGAGAGAGAGTAGAATAACGAGAAGAGAGAGAGTAGATTAACGAGAAGAGAGAGAGAGTAGAATAACGAGAAGAGAGAGAGTAGAATAACGAGAAGAGAGAGAGAGTAGAATAACGAGAAGAGAGAGAGAGAGTAGAATAACAAGAGAGAGAGAGAGTAGAATAACCAGAAGAGAGATAGAGAGAGTAGAATAACCAGAAGAGAGATAGAGAGAGTAGAATAACCAGAAGAGAGATAGAGAGAGTAGAATAACGAGAAGATAGTAGAATAACGAGAAGAGAGATAGAGAGAGTAGAATAACGAGAAGAGAGAGAAATGGAGTAGAATAACGAGAAGAGAGAGAGAGAGTAGTGTAACGAGAAGGTAGGAAAACTAAGGGAGGTAAAAATGAGAAAGAATGAAAAAACTAAATAGGAAAAAATAAGAAGTAGGAAAAAATAAGAAGTAGGAACAAATTAGAAGTAGGAACAAATTAGAAGGAGAAAAAATTAGAAGTAGAGGAAAAAATTAAAAGTGGAGGATAAAATAAAAAGTGGGGGTTAAATTAGAAGTCGAGGAAAAAATTAGAAGTGGAGGATAACATTAGAAGTGGAGGATAACATTAGAAATGGAGGAAAAAATTAGAAGCGGAGGAAAAAATTAGAAGCGAAGGAAAAGAGATGGGGAACAAGAGAGGGGGAACAAGAGAGGAGGAACAAGAGAGAGGGGAACAAGAGAGAGGGGAACAAGAGAGAGGGGAACAAGAGAGAGGGGAACAAGAGAGAGGGGAACAAGAGAGAGGGGGAACAAGAGAGAGGGGGAACAAGAGAGAGGGGGGAACAATAGAGAGGGGGAACAAGAGAGAGGGGGAACAAGAGAGAGGGGGAACAAGAGAGAGGGGGAACAAGAGAGGATGAGAATAGAGAGAGGATGAGAATAGAGAGAGGATGAGAATAGAGAGAGGATGAGAATAGAGAGAGGATGAGAATAGAGAGAGGATGAGAATAGAGATAGGATGAGAATAGAGAGAGGATGAGAATAGAGAGAGGATGAGAATAGAGAGAGGATGAGAATAGAGAGAGGATGAGAATAGAGATAGGATGAGAATAGAGATAGGATGAGAATAGAGATAGGATGAGAATAGAGAGAGGATGAGAATAGAGATAGGATGAGAATAGAGAGAGGGTTATGATAGAGAGAGGGTTATGATAGAGAGAGGATTATGATAGAGAGAGGATTATGATAGAGAGAGGATTATGATAGAGAGAGGATTTTGATAGTACCGAGAGGAGATACACAAAGGAAAAGGGTAGAGAAAGAAGAGGATAGAGAGAGTAGGAATATTTAAAGAGTAGGGATAACGCGACGAGAGACAGAGCGATCAGAGACAGCGCGACGAGAGATAAGACGACGAGAAATAGAGCGGGGAGAAATAGAGCAGGGAGAAATAGAGCGGGGTGAGAAAGAGCGAGGAGAGAAAGAGCGAGGAGAGAAAGAGCGAGGAGAGAGAGAGCGAGGAGATAGAGAGCGAGGAGATAGAGAGCGAGGAGATAGAGAGCGAGGAGATAGAGAGCGAGGAGATAGAGAGCGAGGAGATAGAGAGCGAGGAGATAGAGAGCGAGGAGATAGAGATAGATCGGAAAGAGAGAATGGGAAACAAAGATGGTGTAAATACAAAGGAGGAGGAAGAGAAAAGGGGGAGGAAGAGAAAGGGGGAGGAAGGGAAAGGGGGAGAAAGGGAAAGCGGGAGAAAGGGAAAGGGGGAGAAAGGGAAAGGGGGAGAAAAGGAAAGGGAGGAGAAAGGGAGGAGAAAGGGAAAGGGAGGAGGCAAGAGCCAGGGAGTGGTGAAAAGCCAGGGAGTAGGGAAAAGCCAGGGAGGGTGAAAAAGCCAGGGAGGAGGAAAAAGCCAGGGAGGGGGGAAAAGCCAGGGAGGGGGGAAAAGCCAGGGAAAGAGGAAGAGTCAGGGAGGGGGGAAAGAGCCAGGGAGGGGGGAAAGAGCCAGGGATGGGGGGAAAGAGCCAGGGATGGGGGGAAAGAGCCAGGGATGGGGGAAAAGAGCCAGGGATGGGGGGGAAAAGCCAGGGAAGGGGGGGGGGAAAGCCAGGGAAGGGGGGAAAGAACCAGGGAGGGGGGAAAGAGCCAGGGAGGGGGGGAAAGAGCCAGGGAGGTGGGAAAGAGCCAGGGAGGTGGGAAAGAGCCAGGGAGGGGGAAACAAAGAGGGAGGGGGGAAGAAAGAAGAAGGGGGAAGAAAGAGGGAGGGGGAAAGAAAGAGGGGGGGAAGAAAGAGGGAGGGGAAAAGAAAGAGGGAGGGGAAAAGAAAGAGGGAGGGGGAAAGAGTTGGTGAGAGTAAGAAATAAATATGTAATTCACGCACGAATTAGAGACTTAAGCCATATCACTGCAGATGAAAATATGAAATAAAACACCATCAGAGTGGATCTTAAAATACTAAACAAACGTACAACTCGCGTAATGCACATATTTTGAGGTCAAGTGATCACATCAGTCGAGCATGCATTGGCATGGTAAAATAACATCTATCTGTTTAATGGTCGACATGAGATGGATCCGACATCGAAATCAGCCTCCTTGCAATTCCGTTTTAGGTAAGCCACATACCCACAAATATAGACTTAAGAACGGAATCAGATATCAGTTTAGGTTCGAGTGGTTATTTCACCTTACGCAGAAAGTTGGTATTCAATGAAAAGAATGGACATTTTTTTCATAGATAGATTTAAAATGAAAACACTTGTAATTCCAAAATGGAGGATTGAATATAACGAGTACATAAATAACCGCCATTTTTTAAAAAATAAAATAAAACAGAAAAATAAAGGGAAATAAAATAGACAAAACGAATCTTTATAAACAAAATGAAATGAAAGCAAGAACCAAATGATAGAAGACGGGTTTTGTGGGGAGAAAAAAAAATGAGATGACGTATTTAAGTTCTTTGAGCTAACTTTTGAATCATCGTGCGCTTACAAAATATCGTTTGATGTCATCTTTTCTTTTTACTAGGTTAGCGAATCT
>OY744516.1:153882648-153895148 GCA_963556195.1 Sepiola atlantica
ATATATATATATATATATATATATATATATATATAGAGAGAGAGAGAGAGAGAGAGAGAGAGAGAGAGAGAGATAGATAGAGATAGAGACCTTGAAATTTTAGAAACCAGACAACTTGACGCGAGAGTTTGTCAAATAAATGAACTATTTATTAAATCATTTTTTTTTCATCCAAATTGTGGTGTTTTTTTTTTTAACTCTATCAATGGTAACGCAGACAACATTTTCCTATTTATTATTTTTCTCTTTTTTATGGTAGAAGATCGATCATCTTCTGGATTAATCGAAGCGACTGTTTTTTTTTTACTGTCCGATCTGTAGTTTGACATGACATATATATATATATATATATATATATATATATATATATATATATATATATATATAATGAGAAAATAGAGACAACTTTCTATCGAAAGAGTCAATAGAATGCTGGAATAATATAGCGTGTTATGATGCTAGCGTGATTGAACACCGAATAATATTTTTAATTGGTTAGGAGAACATTCCGAGGCATGTTTTGCCTTTTGAGTAAGAAATTGAATTAACATAGTCTAATGGTGAAATAAAAGGGGAACGTTTATAACTAATTTATACACTTCTTGGAATATTGAACATGCGGTCTTCTCCAAAGAATAGGCCGAGGGAGCTGACGGAACAAACACTTAGTTACTGATCATTTTTCCTTATGTAAAAGAAACTTAGATATAAATTAAGTTGGAATACAAGTGGGATATTGTTCAATAAAGATTGACAAAGCGGTATATTACATACTAAGTGTATTTTACTAGAACTAGTTGAGCAAGTAAATGTCGAGTGCACTAACAGTTACGTTTGATATTTGCGAAGATGGAAGCACGAGTCGAAAAACAGACGTTCAAGAGCAGTAATGGAAGTACAGGGTCAGATTTCATTCATGGGTGAGATGAATACACCGATGGCATGGGGCCAGTGTTTATGTATTTCTAATCTTTCCAATTTTGCATGAACGAATATGTAATAAGAACAAAGTTAGTTACGTAAAACCCTCCCCGGATTGCTTTATTGAAATTACCAACAATCTAATCAAAAAATAAAAGTAGAAAAATTAATCACCAGATCTCCAAGAAAAAATTCTAGCGAAGCACCAAAGTTAGCTTATCGCATTTCTGTTCGTCTTATGATGCGAAATGTTATCATTAACATTGTATGCAACGCATATATCTCACCAATGATACTTCTTATTAGAAAAATGATAATTTATCAATATCAAATAATATTTATTTAGAAAATGATCATTTTTTGCTGACTTAAGGGGAGACACCTCCGGAAACAAAGAGGAAACGTTTCTCTCTAAGCTATCATGCAAAGTTATTTCCTTTTACAATGAAACATTAGTAGAAACTTAAACGATAACAATGGTATATATATATATATATATATTATATAATCAAATTCTTAGTCAATAGTGACAGGGGTTACAGTTATGCAACCAGCGAAAGAGTTGTATATAGATACAATCATCATTTTAAAAGATGAAACAAATGTATGTTCATAAAAAATATTACAAATAATTATATATATTTTAATAGATACCGTTGAAATTAATTCTCCACATCGAACAATTTTGCACTACTTTTATGTCCTGGAGATTTAAAGCAATATATAATTATACTAAACCTTATGTCTGGAATCCGTATTCCAATTTTGATGAACATTCATTAAATGATATTCTTTCTTTATTATGATATTCTTTTTATAACATGTCTAAATTATAATGGGTCTTTAGACATTTAAATCCAAAAAATCTCTCGAACTGGTATACAATACTATAAATCAAATTCAATTCACTTCTGAAATATTTGCATTTTCAAATAGAAGTTTGCGCAAATATAATGACCCATAAAACATTTATAATAACCCATAGAAACTGAAATTTTAGGATATTTATTGATAAATGTCTAATGCATACTGTTAGTATTTCACAAAAGTCGGTAGTATTAGAATTTTTTAAATTCTTTTTTTTACTTCTTTTGCATCCATTCGCCTCACAACTACATCCCGAAATTCAATATGATCGGCTATTTAGTGTAGGAGCGAATGATGTACACACAGTTCTATAAATATATACAGATATATATATTTATTATTTAGTTCGGCTACACTCGCACGAATCATAATCCAGGGATCAAACTTACAACCATCTTGTCGATAGTCAGCAGCTCTTACTATTAGGTCTCGAACAGGCGCTGTCGGTAAATGATATTTACAATGTTTTTATATAAACATTGACACCACTGTATTTACAAAGTAATTAAGACATAATATGCATGCAGAACAAATATGGTTGTTATCGCAAGACTAATATATATATATATATATATATATATATATATATATATATATATATATGCATATATTTGCAAAACCAACCATATTTTTCTTCATGCATGTTATATTTTTTCTTAGTGTTCACATCCATCTACAAATCATTTCGCTATAAAATAGCACGAGAATCGCTAGAAGAGGAGACTGAATGCTCTCATCGTAAAAATACTGATTCTTGCTTTCCAACTTATACATATCTAAATGGAGCTACGTTAATTGAACTTGTTCTTCATCGGCTTATTGCCCAATGTACACAAATGTACATATCTATGTAACCGCGTGCAGCTTAGTGACTATGCCGCCTTAGGGATGCTTGTAACCGTCGGACAGCTAGCCTAAACTCTTATCGACACAAAAGACTCTGAGCCATAGTGTAGTTTAAACCCAGGTTATACTATTCGTCGAAAAAGGTAAAAACTGAATAGAAATAAATAAAAAAAACTTTGTCACAGCAAAATGTGAATACACAAATGACGAGGAGGCAGGAAACGAGGAGTTTATTAAATCTAAAAGCCGCCGAGAGTTAATCGATTGCAGAATAGAAAATATTAGAAGTAACGAGCAGTTAAAATAGAGATTCACACGTACTGAAAAAGAGTGAATGAAGTTCGCTTGGATAAAAGAAATGTACCAAGGAAATAATGCTTATGCTATTCCATTCTATTTGGTAAGAAAAGAAAGGAAGCGTTTTTAACCGGAGATGCCTAAAATATCAGGATATTTAAGTGGATAGAAATTCATCCATGTAGGTCCGAAACTAAGCATCTAGGACATAGGGGGCAGAACAGCGGAAAAACGCTCGCCCGATGTCGAGGCTTGAACATCCCTTAAAAGGAGGGCCGACAAAGGGAGATAAATATAAGGAACTTATTCTAGGCTAGACTAATCCCTCTTTGTCTGGCATCTTCGACGTTATTAAATTGTACTAGTCCTTCACACAAAGAACGGGTCTGACGAGTCGCTGCAGAAAGGAGATGGAAGTTGCTGGAAGAAGCATGAGCAGCTGAAAGGTGCATGGACGGGACCCGCTGGAAGGATTCAAGGACAGTAGTCACTTGTGGGAATAGGAACAAAAGCTGCTGGAGTGAGCAGGAGAGGCAGGCTGGAGCAGGGGTCACGGAAAGGAATAGGAACAGGAGCTACTGGAACGAGTGGAAGAGGCAGGCTGGAGAAAGGGTTGTGGTGCCGTCCCTTCGCTTCGGTGTTGTTGAAGATACTGTGTGACGCCTGACCGTATTAAGTTATTTAGTGAATTCGGAGGCGAATGTTTCCTTGACAGCTATAACCGTGATAGATGGAGATACATTCCCTCTAAGGAGTAATTGTCTATGTCCTTGTTTATGGGTATTGGTAGGATTAACCTATAGTTGTGTTGCTGGTTCGGGCGGTGGTCTGTCTACACCAGCGAATTTACAATATTGTTCAGTCCTTTCAAGAATACTCTGAGTTCTGTCGTCTTTAGCTGTGCTCGTAGTTGCGGTCATCCTTGATAAGGCTACCCTGGCTGGTAGGTCGTTTTTAAATTGTTTGGTGTTTGTTTTGACCGAACAAAACATGTCGCCTGAGGTGAAGATGTATCAGATGTAATCTTACAGACGCTTTATTTAGCAGGTGAGGCGAGAGATGATGGTAAGCCTTCATCCACAACTTTTGACTTATATGATACCATTGATGAGGGTTGAGTTTTTGTTGCGTAACAGATTTTACTCTTGCCACCCATTTTGGAATCGTATTTTAAGATTGTTGCTCACGTTTTACGGGCATAAATTTGGTTTGCAGTGCTGTACTTGTCAAGATGGGTCGAATGATTTCTGAGGCGGGAGAATTTAAAGGTTGGTTGAAAGGGCAACTATTTTTAGCAGGTGATGCAGATGATTTAGAAAAAGGAAGAAAAACGTAGGGAGATCTGGGTGGAGAAGCTGCTTCGGTTGCTTGAATATATCGAAAAGTGTCGGCAATATCTATGAAGCTGGGTAAGGCCCTGGTTATTTACAACCAAGTGGAGAGCTTCTCGAAATATAAGGATCCGAGCGACATGTTCGAAGAAGATGTGGTTAATGTAGATCCTTGCAAACAGACCTTTGTGCCTGTGCTGAGGTTGATAAAGTCGTAACTGACTGTCTCTTGGTGGTCCTCGCATCCCGATAAAAGAAATATTGGGCCGTTAAGCTACGTAGTTCTTTGGAAGTGAAATGCAGGGACAGAGCGGGTGTCAAGGTAAGCATGGTTTTTTAGCAGTGTGTACGCATTTCAACTGTTTAGGATGAAAATGTTTACGTATACGCAACACAACATTGCTGAGGTACATGTAGAAACGTCTTGTTTCGATTTCGATATACCCTAAAACTACAATACTGTCCGCGTAAAAGGTAATTGAGTGGACCTGCAGGTTCATCTCAGAAAAGATTTGTTCGCTTGCCAGGAGAGCACCACAAAGCTCCGGTCTGGGGACGAAATGTTCGGGTCGCGGGGTAAGGTTTACTTTCCCCGTAATGAAGCTGATTTAACAATTTGCTTCGTTGTCGGTGACTTTGAGGAACCCTACTGAAGCAATGACTTTGGTAAGGTCATTGTCGAGGTACCAAATGAATATCAGAAAATTCCTGTGCTCGTCTTTCGCGGGGAAGCGGTATAAGGTCCGTTCAGCGTTTGCGGTAAAGGTGGGGACTTCTTTGAAGAAAACGGGTGAGAACTCCGACCAGTGTGTTTTTTAGGTCGGGTTCACTTATTGGCACTTCGTTCAGGGAACGCCTAGTCGCATTTGGTACTGGAGTCAGAGAGCGGGATTTTCCTATTTGTGGGAGGTGCATTGGGTAGATCTGGAACGTAGGGAAGCGATACAACTGTGGTTCATGCCCTTATCAGCTCCCAGTTCTATGATGCTTGGCAAAGTTATATCTTCGATGGGAGGCGCTGCTTTGACGTCGTCCTCCTCGGTGTGTTGGACCACATATTTTTAGGTGTTGCCGTCACAGATTTGTGTATGCTGTGAAACCACTTCAGTTACTGTTAACAGGTCACCCTTCCCGCCGTGGTTGTATGATTTTTGTATTAAGTTAACGTGATTATCATTTTATTTTATAATATGTTTCCTTCCCACTTAGTTCTTTGAATTTCCTTTAGTTTCCTTAATTAATGTTATATCATTGGAGTCCATACTATTGAATACTTTATACATGTTATCTTTCTGGTAATATTTTAACGTATTAAATTTATACATTTTATAAGTATATGTTCCACTGTATATTGTTATTACATGTACAATACATACATGAAGAGCTTGAATGAACACGATAAACGACATCTTCAAAATTGTGAAGATATTCCGACAAAAATTGTGGCATTTCAATACTCTACCACCCTTCAAAATAGTGCTTAACATATAGTGATACTTATATATTGTTTGGCTTTCAATTACAATAATCCTTTATTCAAAATCTAGGATTGGTAGGATCGGCTTTTGTATGACTTAATTCATCAATTACAAAAAATAAGTTATTTTGCGTTTGTTATTCGACTTCTTCACATATATCTTTAGTTTTACTACAAGTGTGGCTCAGTCGGAGACGAAGTAGTACCGATTTCTTAATTTAACATTTCACAATGGCCACCCTTTTTTAAATCCATGTTAATATGAAGTTTTGTTTACAATCTTTTGTATAGCACTCGTAAACTTTTTTTTAGAAAATTTAAAACTATTAGATATTTTTAACGATATTTAAAGATGCAAGTATCCTTTACCAAGTGTGTGAGTATCATCAATAAACACTTAGATACTAATTTTAAAGAAATATTCTCGATCATAAAAAATCAAAAGCTAAATAATTTACTGTGTATAATAACTGTAACACATTACTTAGAGCTGTATTTAAATATATATCTCACTCAATTCAATCAAACTTCGTTCAATCCAACTCTATCCGCCCATATCTCTACCCTTTACTGTTTATCTGTACCTTTTCAAACATTTCCTCTCAAGCCAAGTATATCTTTTTGATCAACTCAATTGGATATTAATTAAAACACATATCCGTGTTGAAAATCGTGATTAATTGATTAATTTCTTTGTAGGTCAGATTTACCGCTTTTTGAAAAAAACAAAACACGTATAAACAGTGAATACATTCTGCGCTTGTGTGAAATTATTCCACGAGAATGCGCGAATAATTATATTCTGTTCGCTCAACATGTGCAAAGTTAATTATAAGCAAGATTAGACAGATATACATTCTTTTCTCCTCTCTCTCATATATATATATATATATATATATATATATATATATATATATATATATGATGTATACATGTATCGATAATGAAGTGATGAAATGGATAACATATGTATAGTTTACATATTTATTTATTCATCAAGTCTTAAACAAGGATTACACATGTAATCCATGGCTCAACAATCTGTTTGTATGTTTTTTCTCTTTTTGAACACTTGATGAATAAATAAATAAAAATGCCAACAATAAAAATTTTATCCATTTCATCACTTTATTATCAATATGTAAATGCTCTATCCAATATATTGAGCTTCAATAAGATATAATATAATTCTTGATCTTTATATTGTTAATTTCTCTCTCTCTCTCTCATATATATATATATATATATATATATATATATATATATATATAAATAAAATTGAAATATAAGCCATATTAGCAATACAAGATTAATTAATTTTTTTTTTACATTAATCCTATCAATTTCGGAATAAAATTCCTTCTTCAAAGGTGACCAGTATTGAGTCATTTTTTTTTCATCAAAAAACAAGAATAACACAAACTTATTTCTTTGTTACTTGATAAACGTCTTTGGTACGATGTCTCTGCAGTGTTGTTATCGGCGGTTATGATTCAAATCCGGTGTCGAACGAAAGAAGCGTTGGTTCGCTGTCTTGAAAAATGTGGGTTGGTCGTTCAATTTCAAAGTATTGCAGGGTTAGTTAATAAAATTGAAATATAAGCCATATTAGCAATACAAGA
The DNA here is from genome assembly GCA_963556195.1 of Sepiola atlantica. Taxonomy (NCBI): domain Eukaryota; kingdom Metazoa; phylum Mollusca; class Cephalopoda; order Sepiida; family Sepiolidae; genus Sepiola; species Sepiola atlantica. The sequence goes on from OY744516.1 coordinate 153,890,010, forward strand.
TTAATTATATATATATATATATATATATATATATATATATAAAAACAGAAAATCTGATCCTTCTTAGGTAAAAAGAACGATACACGTTGACTGTAATGGCCGGACATCTAAACATCACATTAATGTGGGTGTGTTCTAGGTGTCGACCTCTGGACCTTTATTTTTCCTAATTTTCATAAACGACGTTCTTTATGCAATCATTTCCGAGATAGCTATATGTGTGTGCCACTACGCTCTATTCTGAATATAAGGGCAAATCGAACCCACACATACCTAAAGCAATGACTGTATACTTAGAAAATTACATAGCTCGTTTCCTTAAACAATTATAACAACCGTACTAATCAACGAGTGTCATGGCTGAGACTACCTTTCCTGAGAGTCCAACATTCAAACTCCTCGGCATAATATTCACAGGTAACATCAAATGGAATAAATACATATGACATACTGCCATTGCTACTTCAAGGAAAGTGAGCTCCCTCTGCCGAGTTAGAAAACTTTTTATACCTGTGAAGTATCCTATATATCTATAGCCACCACTCGCTCATGCATGGGGTATTGTTTTCACATCTAGGCTAATACATCGACCACTAGTCTCTCCCTCTTGGGCAGGGTATAAAAAAGAGTCTCTAAACTAATAGGTCCCCCGCTGTTTATTAAACTGTCGTCCCTGTTTCATCGCTGCAATGTGGATCCCCGTGCTTGCTTTACAAATACGCTAACGGAATTTGTTCTCCGACAAACTTGTTGCACTTGTTCCCCGCTAGAAGTAAACACCCCCGATAAACCAAACAAGCAGCAACTATAGTTTCCCCAGATGCCGTAAGAATTTTTATTCCAATAACATCTCTCCTCGAATCGCTTTCCTGTGGAAATACTTCCATGCTCGTTGACTTAATTAACATGAAGACATTTAAATCTAATATAAACAAGCATTTCCCTACCCAACATCCCATTTAGTATGTCCCTGTAAATCTGACCTCTAATCCAGAGTAGTCTCTTACGTCTACTTTGTATTCTTATATTTCCCTTTCACATTAAAAAATTTAAATTCTGATATTTAATGTTAAGTCGTAATGTTGTGTTTCAACCTTATGTTAAAAACGAAGTACCAAACTGTGCAATTAGTTAAGGCGTATACCCGTGACTATTAGCGTGTGATTATATTATGTTAAAGCATTATGTTAATGTGTCCTCTCAATACATACTAAGTGTATTTACTTCATAGATAGTATCCAGTGTTTAGTATATAAAACATCCAATACAAAGGGAATAATATCTAACAAGTAAATCCAAATGATGAAATAAAATCTAATTTCTTTAATTAACTAAAGTTTTAACGGGTCACTGTTGTATTTCTATTTTTCTTAAATTAATTGATTGTGTTTGGTTTTTAGAATGAAAAACTCAACCTCTTTTACTATGTGTTGTGCTTTTGGTTCATTTGCTTGCCTATATATATATATATGTATATATATATATATATATATGCAAAGTAATTTGGCTTTAACATATATCGATCAGTTACCTGACTCTACCGGTAACAGCTGCGACAATCGATTCACTGTGACCTCTAAAATGTGTGTATCGTAGCGGTAGGACATTGGCAGGCCGCTAGCACATGTTGTTCTGGAAAGAAAGACGGCAACATCAATTAAAGTCACCGCGTGCAACTGGAATTCGGTCAGCATTTCGTAGACCTAAATATAAAAAAGTCATTTCCCTGGATATAGAAGTTTGCTGTAAGTACCGAACAATTGCTATGCAGTGATACAGTGCTTTGATGTATGTACCAAATATCAGGTATATCATATGAACATCTAAAAAGTGGTACTTTGAATAGCAAGAGTCAAAGACAATTGGGTACTAGTTCTCAAGTTTTTAATACTTATAGTTGTCAGTTTGCATACTTGTTTTATGTTAGGTCAACCTAGGTCTCTTGATTCTGGGATTAAAACAGAATTTCACTTCACGCGTATGTAAATCCTGCACTGTGTATAGGCTACCCAAAATTAAAAATAAAGGTTCTATCAGCTCTATTTTTCTATAGCTTTGAGTCGACTATTTTCCTAAATAAAAGTAAATTAATAATTATTTCACTTAAAGTAGCATATTCGGTAGAGCATCGAACGCTTAACACTAAGTGTAGCAAACCTGACTATATGTAAACGATGAAACGGCTGTCTGTAGAAAAACAATATTATTCATATATATATACATATATATATATATATATATACAAAGTGTTTGGAAAATAAATCGCATAACTTCGGGATTATGTTCTCCATCTTAAACATACACATATGTACGAACACACGTGGTTTCCGGCAAAATATTGTAACATACAGATTAATATTTTGTATTGTAAACATCTAACACACACAATGTGTGTGGTATTTAACTGTTATTTTTTCATATGGGAGAGTAAAAATATACATGTGAAAGGATCGTACGTAAAATAAGCCTGGGCTAGTCTCGCCACATGCATTAACAAAATCATGTGAAACTGAAAAAAATATTAACAAATATAAACGTCCTCGGGCCCAGAGAAAAATCTGGGCATGACCGGCAGAGTCTCGTTTGGTAGCCGACATAAGGGAACTAGTCGACATACTGAGAACTTTAGCCTTTATTATTTCAAGTAACAGAATACATAAAGGTTCATACAGGTAAATAATTCTCATCAGCACAAAACAAAGATCAGGTATAAGAAATTGATCAAAATACAAATAGATTACTAATGGAATGATATTATAAAAAAACACTTCCATACTCTTAGGCTCCTTTACACATACGCAAGCTAATCTAGAAGTTGTGCCAAATACTGTCATATATATATATATATAAGTTATGTATTTGTTATTTCTTTTTCTTGCAATAATATCAGCGTTCGCTTCTTTTACTTCCTAAGCAGTAAAGAGTCCTGCAGAATGTTGCATTACGTCGCTATGAACAGGACGCATTTTTAATTGTGTATCTTTTACATTTTTTACCGTTTAGGCAGTTGAAATAATACAAACGCTATTATCATTGCCAGGAAAATAAATAACAAATACTAAACTTAATATTTAGGCGATAAAAATCGTGCATATTTCCAGGCAAGGCGTCTCAGTACAGAAGGTAAACTCGAGAAATGTATTCCGAGGTTCTATCGTTGTCTCAGTTAGCCATGCTGATGACGTCTGGAGAGTCAAAAACACGTGTCCATGGATTTCCTTTATTTATGTAAAAATTAAAAATTAAAATGATATATATATATATATATATATATATATATATATATACACATACATATGCATATACTTTTATAGGAGTATATTCTTATATATTTCTATTTATAGGTTCCAGTCCTTAACTAATTAACTAATTATTAATTTTTGAAAGAGTTGCTAGCTGTAAGTGTTCGTAATGCCAGGTATATTTAATTTAATTTTATTTTAAGTGAGGTAAGGCTTTCGAAAACATTCAGATACATCTGATTGTTTTGAATTGGCCATACATTACCTAATATTACATAACTTTAAGTTCATTTGGATTATTTTAAAGGGAGTTCAGAGTGCATAATATGGGCAAGTACCTAGCATCTGTAAATCAAAATATATCAGATCTATAGTCATTAGACACCAATGATGCAAGATTACCTGAATTTTGATTTTTTAAATACTTCTTAAGTTTAAGTCTTACATGATATAAGTAAATCTGATGGAAATTAAAATAAAGATTCGAAACATCAGGTTAACTTGTAGTATTTATTTAGTTTTTATCTTTGTAAGGGGATCACATAAACATCCTTTATTGTTCTGTAATTTAATGTTTGCTCTCCTCCAACGAGAATTCTTCTAGTATATATATATATATATATATATATATATATATATATATATATATATATAGATAGATAGATAGATAGATAGATAGATAGATAGATAGATAGATAGATAGAGAGAGAGAGAGATAGAGATATGGTTCGGACATAGTTTTGAAAATGTCCTTTCTCAATGGAAATATAGACATATGAGCATTTACGTCTTATTTTTACCGAGGTCTATATTTAGTGATTTTGTCACACTATTGTATCTTTCTCCGATAACGACATTTGGCATTACGCGTATATCGATTTCCCAGTCTCTGGAAATTGATTTTACATTTTAACGACGTCATCTCATTTACCCTCGATTTCTGAAAGGAAAATTTGATTTTCAATCGAACAAGCGCTCGGCATGTAAACATGTGTTTGCCTTAATAATTTTCGTTTTTTTATTGTTTTAGATTGTTCATATCAAACGAGCGCTTCATCGAAATTTTAAACAGATCTGAGTGAATTCATCCATTTGTTCCGACCGTTGCTCACAAAGCGAAAATCCTTTGATTTAACAGTTAAAGTACTACTACTACTACTACTACTACTACTACTACTACTACTCTCTCTCTCTCTCTCTCATATATGGATTAATATTATTAAGGACAGAACACCCTTTACAGAGTAATTATATGCAATTCTGCCGAATGTAAGTGTATTACATGGAAATGCATGTAGAATCTCAGACATGGAAAATCTGTATCAGTTCAAATGATTCGTTTATTTCATTTTCAAAAATGAGTCATCATTTATCAACGCAAAAACTACTGAATATTAAGGGTTAATGATACAAATAATTTCAAGGAAGAAAAACGATTGATAGATAAATAAAATTATCATGGTTTATGAAAACCATTTCTTGACAATATATTTGAAGTCGGCCGAATTGTAGTCTGTCGGGTAACAGTTTCCTTATGTGTTTCACAGATGTGAAGTTCTTGGGGGGAAATGTTCATGAAAATTAAGCCTGACACTTAGGACATGGTTGAGGTAGAAAGAAGATAATACCTTTAAATGTCTTACAAATAGGAAGAAGAACTTTTAGCTCTGTCGTTTTATATCTGGTAGAAACCCGATTCAAAAAACATTTGTTATTCTATTCTCATAAAATCCGTCTATAATAAATGCGTGAAATTGTGTTATAAGAATTTGATACAACTGCGTATTACGTTGCACGCAGTTATTAAAGACATTTGAATAAAATTGATTAAACATCTCCAATGTATATCATATCAAACAGTTGGCCGTAAACTTATTCGGCCATTAATTGTTAGTAG
>OY744516.1:153902648-153940148 GCA_963556195.1 Sepiola atlantica
ATGTAATTAAACAAAAAATATGTTACATCATGTAAAAATTCATTCAATATAAAATTGAACATTTACTAATATGAAATATGTATACAAATGTTAATAAAAGTAAAGAATAAGATTGAGAAATAACTAAAACACCCATTTTAGGGATAGTAACACTTTACATACACACATAGATTATATATACATTATATATATATATATATATATATATATATATATATATATATATATATATATATTAAAGTTTCATTAAAATTGAAAATGTAAACTGAAAAAGGGGCATCAATGTTATGGCGTTTGCCCTGAATATTCTTATATTATGAGCCAATTCCTTGTCACTTTCTCACTCTATTGTGCTCTCTTTCGACCACTCTTGCATTAAAACGCTGCACTCGTGAACAACCCCGCACTAAATATTTAGAACACAGTAAGTAGATACCATACACATACAACCTTAAAAAATAAAATAAAAAAAGATGAATGCATGTACATGTCATCGTCGCCAAAATATTTAAATAAAAATGTAAAGTAACATAAAAATAAAGAATAATTTGAAAGTAACATATAATTACTGTTGTTACTACCTTAATAACGGCCCACAAATACGATTATAATTTCTAGATGAAAATAATCCTGTCTATGAATGTAAAGATACGCAAAGATATTAAGACAAGAGAACCGATTGCAGTTGAATTCCTGATGAATACACATCTATTCCTCATTTAATTCACTTCAGATAACATTCACAAATAGCAACATGATAGAACTTGAAAGTTTGAGAGTTTAAATTACCTACTAGACACTATCTTCGAGTGTCTTCAGTGTTTCTGCACAAGGGTTTGTCAGGAAAAACTCACATGTGGATACCCCACTTACATGTACACCCTGACCATATATTCAAAATAACAGTATTAAAAGCCCAAATAAGATACCCTCGACACGGCTATACACTGGTTCATACGAGGAATGACGTTACCTCAATTACCTACACGTAGCTAGATGGTTTATGAGAGTAGAAGAAGGTTTGTCCTGGAACCCGGTAAAGTCTTGATTTTACCGGAAGAAAGATATACTGTAACATAGTTCACTGGTTAATTGGGAGAATGAAATTAATGTTTTTACTTGTTTACTATCTCAGCGTTTGACAGGTAAAAGAGAACTTTCATGGGATATTCGAATATCTATGCATCTCGTATAGATATCAAGTGTAAGCCCCAGGTAGGGTTCCCTTGATTTCTGAGAACTTCCACTAAAGTAAAATGATAAAGGAGAAAGAATCGCTATTGAAATTCATGCCTTCCGCTCAGTCTTGAGAAACAATGGATAACCTCTGTAAAAGTAGCTGCGCGTGTAATTGTGATGAAAGCGTTGCGCAATCCACAGCAACACTTCTCCTGAATCAGAACTGCTTGATTCCAGTGGCAAGGATAATTCTTGGGCGACTGGAAAACAAATCCGTGATCATACACCACCTGGTATTCCCAAATGGTCAGCTATTTAGTACTGACCATGCTAATCGTCTCTTAACTTCGGTGATCTAACGGGAAACGGTGTTTTAACACAAATCCATTTCAATGCTAAATAGAAATATAACTTGTTGCTTAATGAATTTATATATTCAATATCTTAAACAGGGAATTAATAATGAAATTCATAAAATAAAAAAAAGTACTATACAATCACGAAATATATATAAATATTTTTTGTAAACATTTAAATTTCTCTACAAAAATAAATTCATGTGTCTGTACCACCGAATGCCACCTTGGAACCAAACGAGCATATTGAAATAAAATAGTCTAAAAAAACACAAAATAAACGAAAATTCACTGTAGAGGATTCAGACAAAAGAAATATTTATAATCAGCAGCAGTAGCTATCCGACATGCAACCACATTTACTTTGCTTAAAGTCATAACATATTTACCTTGTTTAACTTTATATAATATATATATATATATATATATATATTATACATATATATATATATTATATAGAGTGAAGTCGTTTTCCCCCTACACATTTCTGATCGTCAACAGCAATTCCGAAAGTGTGTTTCACAAAATATAGTTACATTTCTAATACTAACAAACATCATTACAATTATTCCAAGATGTCTACTCCTCCCTAAATCATCTTCTAAATAGAAGATAGCAACCATTTTCCCTCTGTACATTTAGTACTAACAAGCAACTCATTGCCAGCGGGTGATTTGTTTATGGAGGCGAAAGAATTTTACCGCTCTGTAATGATTCTGGAATTTTTATTCTGAAATTCTGTCTGCTTGATAAGTATAGTGGTTCGGAAACAGAGTTCTGTTTAAACGAACACATTCGACACCCACCATGCTCACAGGCAAGTACATTTTTGGACGTTGAACTTTTCACTTTATATTTTCATTAGGTTATTTCCGCCGATATATTTACTAATCGACTACTTTTCATAAGATAAACTTTTCAAATTTACTTATTAATGCTGTTATGTTTTGTAAATCGTGCTCTCGAATCAAAATAAACCGTGTGATTTCTACGTAGACCGACCAACATTATTTAATTCGATAATATGTCTAATTGCACTCTACATCAAAAACACCATCATTCTCAGAAATCCCCTCCAAAAATATTGTCACTAAACATTAATGTTTACTTTCATTATTTTTCAGGGAATAACATATTAGATTTCAGAATATGAAAACCTGTGTTTACTTTTCATATGCTTTATTACTAGTAGAAAATCTCGCTATCAAAACACAGTAAACATTGTCTTGCTCGAGAAGGATTTCTTCCCACGTAAAACTTCTAGATTAAAAAACGTATTCCAGAACAGTATAAACTTATTTATATTTCGTGTAGTTAGTCCCTACAGTTTATTTAATTTATTTTCTTAATAAAAATAAATATATATAACCATGCCTGCCAGTAATTACACCAATTTAATTAACGTTCTGTTTCGAAATTAGCGTTTCAGTTTCTTTAGAGAAGCCCCCTATAGAAATGCTAAAAATTATAACAAACGTTTACATGTTTAATTTTCACGTTTACGAATAACCATGCTCTGACTTTACGCTGTTTGAGATTAAATGCGATACTAATTTCTGTTTAAATCTCTCAAATACGTAAATCTTTACTTTCATTTTGCGATTACATGTAAACAGCCGGAAAATATATCCCTCAAAAAAGAAAAAAAGAACATGAAATAAATATTTCAGATTTTACAGTTGGAGATCACATTTCAATATAAATATAACATAAAATAATCCTACGACGACTATTTTTATATGTAAAACACATTCGTGGAAGCTGTTTATCAGTATGTTTTTAAATTTTTAAGGCCTGAACATTTTTATAAGATGTTATAAACTTTTATTAATTTGAAGAAATAAATCGCAGTTTTCTTAAATAAAAATGAAAATTCCTCTGTCACTAGTGTCGCATTTTCAACATTTAATAAATAGTACAATTTTCTAATGTTGCGTTAGTTTTAGCGTCTAAATTACAACAACAAATGTGTTTATTACCTTTTACTACTACAGAAACAGTCCACTGATTACGGCCCACGGCCACAAATTCTTAATCGGAGGGTGTGATATATAGAATAAACGTATGTCACCTAATCTACACGTTTGCAACATTTTTTAACATCACACAACTCGAAGTTTTGGGGGCATAATGTAAAGGGTGAAACTATTTAGTATTCTACTGTAAAAATATTGGAGAGGGAAGATTTTTACTTCTCGAATTAAGCCATGGTTTAAAACATATCAATAATGTGGGGGACATAATTGGTCGATTTTGAGGATTTCGAAGGTTTTGTAAGGACAATTTCAACATCACATTATAACAAATGTAATGAGTTTAAACGAACGGTATTAGAATTGATGCAATTCTTTAGGTGGTGGCGCATAAGTCAGCACTGTCTACTCAATAAAAATCAGATTTCCTCAATACAAAAAGTGATAAGCAGTTCCAACATACATCATAACAATATTAGGGACTTGAAGAGCTTAATATTTATAGCTTACTACTATGACAAGTCTTTAACAAGAGAAATCAGAACATTCCACAAAATAATGACTTAAAATATATAATAGCACACACCCGTCATACACACACCCTCTCGAAAGCAACATGTATTTTCACATTTCCGATCATTCCATATCCTCTGAGTATAGCACACCAATGCTATAAATAAAAGCTAAGTACAAATCCATTGAAATTACTGACTATTCTTGCAAACAAAGAGCCGAAAAAGAATCCTCTTCAATAAAAATCTGAGGTGACCTATTACGCCCCATCTTGTAAAGTAAGTGATGTTTGTAATTTTCAGTAATGTCTCAATGTCAATTTCTGTTGTTGTTTTCCAAGCCAAACTTCTTTTCCTCAGAAGTAAATTAGACTACTTTATCATATAAAAATTATCCAGTCAACCAGTAGAACTTTCCAAATCTGGTAAACCAAGAAATGAGAACATAGGAAGACATTTGAATTGGGAGAAAATAATAAAAGTCTGAGTGGACCCATTATGACCCACCTCACCCATTCATAGAGAAATTTTGGGTATCTACTTTTAAGATTGTGGGATACATGTTGATGGTCGATTGTTCATAGGGCATTGGATTTCTTGAGTTAAACGCCTTTCCAGAGAAACGCAGAGACATGGCTCATCTAGTATAGAATATTTTCAAATTGGTGAAAATGTATAATATTAATTTTATGAAATTCCTAGAGACAAGAATTTAATTGTCCTGAATATAATGGAAAGTATATATGTGTATACAGTATACTTAGAAATAAAATTAAATAGCATTAGACGCTAATAGATTTAGGATTTCGTCAAACATGAAAACAGAAATATAACAGTACTGAAAAATATGTTCTTAAAATAGAAAAGTTTTAAAAGTGGGACAGCATCTAAATTTTGCGTTGGTCGGTCTATTTTCGTTCCCGGTAGCTCAGAACAGTTATGCTTCCCCTGCCTCATGTCAGGAACTGCTTTTAAATTATTTATATCTTACCCTCTCTGAGAGGGAAGTGTTCAATGCGTGCCTTTTACAAAAATGTGTATTGTAAGAAAGAACGGGAACTATTGAGGAGAGAAAAATAGTTTATTACTTTATGCTGAATTAAAAAATATACTCAGCCAACATGCTGGCTGTGATAGACTATGCCTTTTCTTACGATGATGATTCTCCAGAAGATTCTACGACTAGCACTTTGTATCAGCAGGTTGATAGCACACGATATTGTGTCAAACTATGGGGACGAGCAGAGCATCAAACAGTAGCCTATAGTCATTATATTAAATGGATTCGCTTCGTAACGCTTGGTAGGCAAGAAAGAACAATATAGCATCCATATGAAACAGGAATAAACGATTAGGAATAAGAGAATATTAAAAAGGTTATTATAAAAAAATGTGTATTACTCCATTTCCCAGTAATCGTAGTGGTAGTAGGAATACATCTGGATTGCTACGTAAATAACGCCCTTAATTTATGACTTAAAATCGAATATTTAACCGGACTAAATAATACAATCGATGAAAATTAAATGTTTCTTTTTACCTATACGGACTGAACAAAACGGATTTCATCTGCCCTTTGTGATATGTTCGTAATTCACCATGTAAGTGCAATCATGTTTACTTCATGTATAAGATATACTTTACAAAAACAATGATAATTACATGGATTATGGTAAATTAACTTTTGAAGCTAGCAATGCACCTATTGATTAATTTTTCAGATTTCTCAGATCGTAATATTTAATAATGCATTATGCCGAACAGAAAATTAAATCTCCGGAAACTGCAGCATTTAATGAACTTCGCAGTATTGTATATTAATAAGAAGCGGTTGTGTGGAATTATTGTTTAAAACTGTAGTTTTTCATATAAGGTAATTATATACTAATCATGTAAGAGAAGTGAGAAACTCCCTTAGTACGTAAGAGTTATGACTACGTTACAGGATGTGCATTCATAGAAGGAAGTGCGGGGCAGAGATTTGAGAACGATTATGTCTCAAAATAACATATCTTTTTTAGGGTTCACCAGTTATGACTATGTTTCAGGATACAAGGTTATGGAAGGAAGTACCTGGAAACGACACAAGAACGATACTGTAAAATAAAAACATATTTTTCAAGGTATCGCACTCCTACAGGGCTGAGTCGGAAAATTTCACATCATCTAAATGAACAGTATTGTAAATAGATAAAAACAGAAAACTATCTCTAAAAGCAAATAACGACGTTATTCTTTTTTTTCTTTTTATTCCTCCCTTCTAACAGGTATCAAAACGTAAACGGAGACAAGAGACGTAAATATCGACAGATTAACGTGGAATCTTTTGATAGGACCGTACTAATAGCATATCAAATATTTATTGTAAACTATCATTCAAAGTATTAAAAATATATATGTTATTATGTGTGAAGTAACAATTGTAATATTCCGAGATTTCAAGTAAATTGTTCCTAAAATTCTACAAGAAATTAGAGAAAATGAGGTTTATTTTCTGTACTAACTGCTTATCATAATTTAAAGAGCTACGCGAAGAAAAGGTTCAATAAGTTTGTCAGGTGTATAGCAGGACAACACCCTGAGGATCGCTAACGATGGGGGAAACCTCTTAAAATATTGCATTATTTAGGATGACGCTCCAAGAAGAATGTATTAACCAAACTGCTGGGAACCAACCTCGTAGCATTCTGTTCTAATACGCGTAAGCTCCTGGAAATAAACTTTCCTCATAGAAGTTCCGTTTAGTTTAAGGTACACAGAGGGCGAAAAAAAGTTATTTACAGTGGTTCTAGTAGATGAGTTTTTGCGATGAGTCCATGTCTGCATAAAATTCTCCTACACTGACATCCTTAAAAAGTGTGAAAATTCTACAAATATGAGTGTGGTTCACTATGCAGATAAATGCCCACCACCGCGACTGGTTGGGATTCTCTAGCCTTACTGACGCAGCCGGCAACTCTACGTATAATTTCTCCTTAGCTCACTCCCTCTCTCAGACTGTCGATTTTCCGACCCGCATCCCCGATCGAGTAGACCAACAAGCCTCACTTCTAGACCTTTTCTTGACCTCAATGCCCGAGGCTTGTGTGGAGAAAGCTCATAGCCCACTCGGGAATGCTGATCACATTGTGCTAATGATACTTATCACCCTAAAAAGTCGTCCAAAAGCTGATGAACCGTTGCTCAAAACAACAAGATACTACAAACCGGCTGATTTATAGTCAATCAGAGATCACATCAGTGACGCCCCATGGAGGGAAACCTTCTCACTCCCTGCCGACCAGTGTGCAAACGAATTAACTGAATGGGTCAAAGCAGGCATCGAAGCCTATGTCCCCATGCGAACATTCTTTAGCAAGCCCCACTCTCCCAAATGGTTCACTTTGGAATGTGCAGCTGCCATTTCTAAAAGGCAACAAGCATTCCGTAAATTCGGCCGCCATAAGTCAGCTACTAATAGACATACATTTATAGAGTCAAGAAATAATTGCAAGGCCGTGATAGGTGAAGCGAAGAGAAGGTATAATGAGTTAACAAAAAAACGCATCCAGTCACAGAAACTAGGTACTCGTGATTTCTGGAAAATCTACAATAGTTTAGTGAATAATGGTCAATCAACGATTCCCCCACTATCAAAGCACAATGATGTCGTATGCACGGCCACTGATAAGGCTGAACTACTTGCCCATCGCTTCGCTTCTAACTCTACTTTAGACTCAGATAAACACGCCCTCCCCAAATTCCCATTGCTGACCGAAGCCACACTTGATAACCTGGTCATCACCCCATCTCAGGTCAGAGACATCATAAAAAACCTTGACACCTCCAAAGCTTGTGGGCCTGATCTTATACCAGTGTTAGTAATAAAGAAATGCTCTGCTGAACTGGTCCCTGTACTCTCCAAACTCTACAATAAATGCCTAGCTGAATCTTGCTTCTCTGATAGCTGTAAAATTGCCTCTGTGGTACCAGTCTACAAGAGTTCTGGGAATAGAACCGATCTTCACAACTATCGCCCAATCAGTCTGCTGCCGATCTTTGCTAAAATCTTCGAATCCTTAATCAATCTAGCGATAGTAAGGCACTTAGATGATGCTAAACTTCTATCTGACCGCCAGTATGGTGCCCTCTCGACGTAAATTCACTAGACTAACTCGACAATCAACTTAATCTCATTCATTCACTGTGGAGGTCCCAATAATTCGGAGAGCCTTCTACTCAAATGGCTTCTTTCCTCGTGTTGCTGGCTTCTGGAACTCCCTTCCTGCCACCTGTTTCCCCGACAGTACAGACATGCAGAAGTTTTAAACTAATGTAAACAGACATCTCGCTGCACAGATCCCAATCTAGGTTGACTGCCCCCTACCTTCTTCTTTTTTCTTAGTAGCCCCTTACGTCTACAGTGGCGTCCTGCCTTGTTTGGGGTGAACTATATTTAAAAAAAAAAATAAAATAAAAATATGCATGACATTTATATAATCATCTGTTGATTAACGAAGAAATTATAAAAATAAAAATATTCGGGTAGTTTTCAATTAACTGGACGTGCTGACTGCTAACGTATTTCCTGATATAGAAAACATACGCAAATGGTTATGTGAGTGAACTATTCTAGCTCCCTTAATGTCAGCAGAAATCAATTCAAACCTCTTAGTGCACATTTCTAATGAAGTAAAATGTGTATTATTTCGATTATTCGGACCACTCTTCCTATCTTGACTGTTATTCTTACAACGTTGAGGCCGATGTAACTCCCGACCTTCATGTGCGCTTTGTAAAACACGGGAATCTGTACAGAATTTCGAACGGACTCCTTTATTTAATCCCCGGAGGTAGTTTACTCTTAGATTCCAGAGTTCGATAAGACGAGTCAAAAAGAGTCGGAGGTTGTAAGAATAGCATCCAAGATGAGAATAGTAGTTGGAACAATCCAAATACTAATCTAAACCAAATCAGAAACAAGTATAATTCGAAGTGACTTTTGACGTAAATAAAGGTCGCATGATGAAAGAGGTAAAGGGCAGAACCCAATGTAAAACACGATATAAAGTGGAGTAAGAAGAATAGAAAGAGGGTAGAAAAAGGGGAGAGAGGGGATAGTTTGTTCAACGGCATATCTACCATCTGTTGGTTATTTAATGCCAAATAAAGTTGTCAAATATAACTATATAAGTAGGGTGATTATTAATCTTCATGAAAGGCATTGCTTTTAGTCTACATTACTCTTAAAATACATTACTATCTGAGAATAGCAACACCCGAGCTGGGAAATAATCTGCTAATTTTTAAAGTCACCGACATTTACCACTAGTTTTGTGTTGTTTAAAATAAAGTTGCAAAATATAATTCCATAGGTAAGGCAATTATTTATATTACCTGAATACATATCTCTCAGAATACAGTGTTCTTCGTTCCAACGTAATCGACCCTCAGCTACCGCCTTCAAGTATTTATGTTTAGGAAGAAATAAATAGGGAAAATACCGTTTTGATTTTTCGAAGAATCAAATTGAATAATACAGTTCGGTATATACTTATAAATACTAGGGCATTACGTGATCAGCCGATTGATCGGATCGAGCCTCTCCGACCTCCCATCTAGCCTAAGTAAGGGCCGTAGTGACTAAGTAAAAACTCTCAGCCACCAGTATCTTGTCCAAAGACACCACGGGTTTCCTCTCACTGCTAACAGGTGACCCCGTTCCCGTCGGAGGGGTTACCCGCCTGCATCGGGGGTCGCAGTTGGCGAATTCTAGGCGCACCAACAGGGCGCAAAACAAGGGAAATAGATTAGATAGAGGAGAGAGGAAGGAAATAAAAGAGGAAAAAGGCAAAGAGAGGAGTAAAATGACACATAGAGGGGAAGAGGGGGAAAAAGAAAGAGGGAAATAGATGGGAGAGGGAAAAGAGTAAATATGACAGAAAGGAGAGAGAGAACAGAGGAAATAGGTGAGAGATGAGATAAAATAGAGGAGATATATAAGAGGAAATAGAGGAGAGAGATTAAAGGAAATAGAGGAGAGAGATTAGAGGAAATAGAGGAGAGAGATTAGAGGAAATAGAGGAGAGAGATTAGAGGAACAAGGGAGAGAGATAAGAGGAACAAGGGAGAGAGATTAGAGGAACAAGGGAGAGAGATTAGAGGAACAAGGGGAGAGAGATTAGAGGAACAAGGGGAGAGAGATTAGAGGAACAAGGGGAGAGAGATAAGAGGAACAAGGGGAGAGGGGCAACAATGAAATAGAAGAAAGAGAGAAAAGAGAAGAGTAAGACGAAAAGAGTTGAGATAGCGACAAGAGAAAAGAAGGAGAACGAGGGAGGAAATGGGAAAAGGAAAGAGGGAGGAAATGGGTAAAGAGAAAGGAAATGACGAAAAAGGGGAGAGAGGAAATGGGGAAAAGGGGATAGGGAAAATAGGGAAAAGGAAAGAGGGGAAATCAGGAAAAGGGGGAGAGGGGAAATGGGGAAAAAGGGGAAAGGTGAAATGGGGAGCAGGGGAGAGAGGAAATGAGGAAATCGGGAGAAAGGAAGTTGGGAAAAGGGGAGAGAGGAAGTTGAGAAAAAGAGGAGAGAGGAAGTTGGGAAAAAGAGGAGAGAGGAAGTTGGGAAAAAGAGGAGAGAGGAAGTTGGGAAAAAGAGGAGAGAGGAAGTTGGGAAAAAGAGGAGAGAGGAAGTTGGGAAAAAGAGGAGAGAGGAAGTTGGGAAAAAGAGGAGAGAGGAAGTTGGGAAAAAGAGGAGAGAGGAAGTTGGGAAAAAGAGGAGAGAGGAAGTTGGGAAAAAGAGGAGAGAGGAAGTTAGGGAAAAGGGGAGAGAGGAAATGGGGAAAAGGGGAGAGAGGAAGTTGGGGAACAGGGGAGATAGGAAGTGGGGAACAGGGGAGCTAGGAAATGGGGAACAGGGGAGAGAGGAAATGGGGAACAGGGGAGAGAGGAAATGGGGAACAGGAGAGAGAGGAAATGGGGAAAAGGGGAGATAGGAAGGTGGGGAAAAGGGGAGAGAGGAAATGGGGAACAGGGGAGAGAGGAACTGGGGAACAGGGGGGAGAGGAAATGGGGAACAGGGGAGAGAGGAAGTGGGGAAAAGGGGAGAGAGGAAGTGGGGAAAAGGGGAGAGAGGCAATGGGGAACAGGTAAGAGATGAAATAGAGAAGAGGGGAGAGAGGCAGTGTAAAAAAAGGGGAGAGAGGAAGTGGGGAAAAAGGGAGAGAGGAAATGGGCAAAAGGGGACATAGGAAGGTGGGAAAAGGGGAGATAGGAAGGTGGGAAAAGGGGAGATAGGAAGGTGGGAAAAGGGGAGATAGGAAGTTGGGAAAAGGGTAGAGAGGAAGTTGGGAAAAGGAGAAATAGGAAGTTGGGAAAAGGAGAAATAGGAAGTTGGGAAAAGGGGAGATAGGAAGTTGGGAAAAGGGTAGAGAGGAAGTTGGGAAAAGGGGAGAGAGGAAGTTGGGAAAAGGGGAGAGAGAGAAGACAATGAGTAAAAACGGAGAGAGAGAAAAAATGAGAAAAAACTGAGTGAGAGAAAAAATGAGAAAAAACGGAGAGAGAGAAAAAATGAGAAAAAACGGAGAGAGGTAGAGAATAGTCGCCTTTCACTTTTTTCTTTTGTATTCTTTGTAATTTACAGAAATTTACTATCCCCTAGACAGCTGGTATAATATAAATCATAATGATAAAAACACTTATGTGAAATAGCTTTCGTGAAGCTAAGTTTTTTCGTTTGTAAATTCATATCCCCAGCAATGTATTGTATATGCTGTCTCATCATTCGGAATAGGAAGAATCCTTTGAAAGGTGCACTATATTTTTGTCTCGATCAAAAGTGCCCTTTAAAAGGAACTATACCTCCTAACATTAAACAAGGACTTTTTGTTAAACTGTACCGTTGTGTTGGAGCAAAACGCGTAAACGCTTAAAATATCAGGTCTTAACTTTGCGAAAATATTACAATATCTTGGGCTGATTGTAGTGTTTTACGGTCCTTTATGCCGAAACTCTACATAGATTTGATTTGTAGATAGATTTTCCACGCAAATCTACTGTAAACCACACTTTCTATTTAACACATTGATGCAGCGCTAAGAGGTACTGCCATTGCAAGCAAACGTGGACGATTAAGTAGTGGTAATTAAGAGCTGGCTCCAATCACACGCCTCAATGTTGTCAAATTCAGACCGCACCACTGGACGCAGTTTTCTGTAATATCAAGGAGTGTAAGTAAAAGAGAAAAAACAGATGGAGAGAGAAGGGGAGAGAGATTGATTAGTTGGCAGGATTGGGGAATCTGATAGACAAATAATGCAAGAAGGGATAGAAAATATGGATTTCAGGGAGGTGGGTTTCCGACATACTTTAGTGTTGTGTCCGGGACAATTTCTATTTGATCCACAGATGTAGGCGCTAGCAAGTATTACTTGTCCGGGGCGGGGTGAACATGAGTGCAATGCAAATTAAGACATACTCCCTCAAAGATTGCAAACTGTGGTGTGATCAGTCTAAACATGCACAATTCAGCAAGTTTAGTGGAAATGAATCGACGTATGCTACAAATGACAGGCCTGCAATGGGAAACATATTTTACTAAGACACGTAAGCGCCTAAGAAATCGGTTAGCGGTTTTGAAAAAATAATAGCTTTTTAAAAACAATGGTCCATGCTTAGAAAACAGACACCTTTCGATGCTTCCGAATGTATGGCCACTACAGATAATGGGCCCCTGGTCAGTCAGTTTTTATGTCAATAGATAAAAGTTAATGATTCTCGAGTTAGTCTCGACGTGTTGTCTACCCAGAAGAACTGTAAGATTACATTATATATATATATATATAATGTAATCTTACAGTTCTTCTGGGTAGACAACACGTCGAGACTAACTCGAGAATCATTAACTTTTATCTATTGACATAAAAACTGACTGACCAGGGGCCCATTATCTGTAGTGGCCATACATTCGGAAGCAGTATATTTGTTTCTCAGGGGATATATATATATATATCCCCTGAGAAACAAATATACTTTGTTTTTTGTCAGTCACGGAAACAGATGGGCCTTCGAGCTTAGCCTGAAAACACTGTCGTTTTGTGTCTGGTTTGAAAAGACTGTTCCGCTTGCAAGTCTGTCGGTAGAAAAACTAATTATGTTAACTACTCAAAATCAAACATTAGCCAATGTTTTTAACATTAGTTACGGTTTTGTTTGGAAATAACAATCTTATATGAAAGCATGACTAAGACCACACTATTGCCACTATGGCCAGTATCGAAATCAAGCACTAAATCCGGACAAATACATCGAACGACGATTACATCCTGTGCACGTAAAAGGCACATGTTGGTGAGAGAGCATTTCTTAAAACGAATTACTAGGTGAAAAAATATAGGGGTACCTACATGTAATTATATCTATACATTTCTATACAAACCTAAGATATGAAAGGAGTATTGATTTACTCCTCTCCAGGAGTTAGGGACAAGGCCAGTTTTTATCCTACTCCCACAAGTAAGATGTGCCCCAAGGTCGGGTCGGGAAAGTGGGGTTTGAAAAGCCAGCGCCCGAGAGGTGAGCACGCTGGCCATTTAAAAATTCCCTGGCAGCTCCGTCGGAATTCCCCGGTAGAGGCGCCTCAGACAGAAGCAATAAACATATTCCTCCCCAAGAGATATGAAAGGAGTAAACATCGTTGTTTAAGAGATTGCTGAAAACTGTCGATGGCATGTGTATGAATAGTAAGGTATGTCAACTAGAGATTCAGGACATTTAAACATAGGTTATAGATTATTGATTAATACTATATCGAAAATTATTTAGTTGCAGTCATCATGTCCCCCTTTCTACACACAAGCACACCACACAATGTGTATTCATAACTATGTATGTTAGTTAGGTTTAATATGTGCATATGGAAACATGCTAGTAGAAATAATGACACAAACACACTATTAAAGTTGGACAAAGATATTTCAGTCGAATGATTATGACAAAATAAATATGGCCGAACATATAAACCGAAATATCTTTACTAGAATGTTGTGTTGCTTATCCACTATTCCATAAACTAACTTTCTCAGAAATTATTATTTCATATTAACTCTTTCATATCTGCATATATATATATATATATATATATATATATATATATATATATATATATATATTCGTTAGAATGTCTGTATATGTGTGTAAAGGCGTATGTACGTGTGTGATTCTGTTGGATATAATATTGACATCCTGTCTTCTATTGACACCATTTTAGCGATCAATTTCCAGTTTCATGTCGCGAGCATAAATGGTTCTCCTTAGTTTTGTTAAGGCCTCTCATTTGAGAATATGTGTTTACGGTTTGAATATATTAATACTGAGCTCCAGTAAATACCTTAGCTAAACAGATCGTAGCATCCAAACGGAAGAAAATGTAAATAGTAGATGTTAAATTTTATAAAAAAACAAGTTAGCCCAGATAGTCATTAACCCATTTTGCTAAAAAGAAACTGTTGCATCGTAACATTTGCATATCAGTGTAAATCAAACAGCTTATACAGATTGACTGATAAATAATTTAGTATCGATCGCCATCGGATCGCATATATACACAATTCATGGCCTAGTAATATATCTGAATTTATTCCATTATATATACTAGCACATTTATGCGACTAAAGGGGTAAATATACGCTAGTATATCTAATGTAAGGTGTGTTAATAAACAGCCGATTGTGACAGTTTCTGATTGAGGTACGCTACCCTCATAAGAGGTAATACATAGGCGGAGCATTTTATTACGACAGAACTAATAGTGCACTACGTCCACACAAGAATATAAAGCTTGCGATGATAGTATAACAGAGCAGACACTACAGTACACCATCAATTGGGCCTTGAAGAATTGCACAATAATTTGAAATAATATAGTAAACCGAATTGCGCGTTACATGACAATATAAAGAATAGGGAGTCGCGTATCTAATAGTAGTGTTGGCTTCGTACAGACAAACACCATACCCTTATTAAAAGAATATATATATATATATACATAATAATAGTATATATTATATATATATTATTATATATACATAATAATAGTATATATTATATATATATATATACATAATAATAGTATATATTATATATATATATATATACATAATAATAGTATATATTATATATATATCATACATATATATATCATACATATATATATCATACATATATATATCATACATATATATATATCATACATATATATATATCATACATATATATATATCATACATATATATATATCATACATATATATATCATACATACATATATATATATCATACATACATATATATATATCATACATATATATATATATATCATACATATATATATATATCATACATATACATATATATCATACATATACATATATATCATACATATATATATATATCATACATATATATATATATCATACATATATATATATCATACATATATATATATCATACATATATATATATCATACTTATATATATATATCATACTTATATATATATATCATACATATATATATATATCATACATATATATATATCATACATATATATATATATCATACATATATATATATCATACATATATATCATACTTATATATATATATATATCATACATATATATATATCATACATATATATATATCATACATATATATATATATCATACATATATATATATATATCATACATATATATATATCATACATATATATATATCATACATATATATATATCATACATATATATATATATATCATACATATATATATATCATACATATATATAGCATTGGTAGCATTTAGTCCTTGCACACTATGATGCCGTGCTTACATTGTTTACCGCTATTACTATTAGATTAAGTCCCCCTTCTCTATCAAATTTACCAAATGTTTCAACCGAAGGATACCTTGCCATAAAAGCAGATTATGTGCAAACCGTCTTGAAACTTGTGTTTAGCATTTATTGAGCTTAATTCTGAAGACCTTCAGCTCTCTATTAAGAACATGTCTGAAACGTTGATGAAGCCATGCTATGGCGCATATCCCCTGCTCAATTACCTTTGAAAAGCGATCCTTTTTGATCCACCCGACACGTCAATAGCATAATCTGTATCAGCTAATCACAACTCTGGGACGACACATAATATCAAATTTAACTTCATATTTTGTTTGTGACCCATTGAAAAACAAAGGAAATCACATTCATAATCGACATTAATTTTAGACGAAAGTGAAATTCTTCAATAAAAAAATATTGTTTGACTTTAAAATTTCAGCAGAATATTTTCTTTGTCTCTAATTAACACGAATGCCGCTTTTTCAAATCGAAATTAACAGTCGATATTTATCGATTGAATTTAGTAATCAAGGAGGTGACAGTTGTTGAGTGAATAACGACACAGACTGACAACCTGCGGGTGCTAAGTCGGAATCCAGTCGCTTCGACAGTAACACTTTCACTTAAGGATGTAGGCAGTTTTTAGGAGGTCTCCCTTGGAAGAATGCCAACGTCATAATTGAGCTTGTCTACAAAGATGAACTAAGTAGATTCATACATTACTTATATCGATCAAGCAATGCTCATGTTTACAATTTCTTTTAAATCAATATGTACCGAAGGTAAAAATGTTGCGTAACTGCTGTCAATCAGGGAGACCCCGTTTTGTTATTCTCTTTGAGAATGGGTCCGATAATGTGCATGGGACAGAATTTAATTTTGGATCTAGTTCTTGCTCTCTACATTCATTTATCTACACCTCTTGTGTGTATATAACATAAGAGAACAACTGACTTCCAAATAATAAGTTATATTTGTGTTACTTACTACCGCATTTGCCTCTGTTTTACACAATCATACACTGTTCACACTTGTGTGTGTGCGTGTGTGTCTGTAAATCTGTTTGTTATTCTACGTATACCCCTAGAGAAGGATTTTAAAGATTATTGTTGATTTATGGGACGTAAGAACAATGTTATTTTTTAAATTATTATTTTATCATTTTTTATGTTTCAAAGAGTCCTCCGCTCTTTATCAAAAAAAATGAATAAAATTGAAACCGTTAGGAAAACTGGAATCTTCCATTTTGTTAGCGCTCATTTTTTTGTTTTAAGGTGCAAGTTCGTCGACGTTAAATCTCTACTGATTAGTAAAGAAAACCGTTGTTTTTTATAATGATGGTGAATGCGTTCATCAAACCATGCATTACCATTACGACTAACTGATTCTAATCTAAAATTTAATTAACACTAAGCATTTGAATTGGGGAATATAGAGTAACAGTGAGAAAGAGTGAATGAAGGGAAAAATAACATAATGAATTAATATACTATATGAGCAACAATAATAACAAACAACAATACTATCATAAATAGTATCGCCCCATCGTCATGAACGATCCCTCTTAAAGTATATTACTTAAAAGAAAGTTTCCCGCTAAAATAAGTTCTGTGTTTGTTAATGCTTTCTTTTAGACATGTTTATGTTTTCGCTGCGAATTACCTTTTTTAATATCTCAATAACCATTTAACTTTTTCGCTTAAATTGTCCCAAAATACGTACGTCCGTCATGGTTTAAATTTACTTCTTAAATTTGTCAATTAAATACTGGAGGGGAATCTATCGTCTTTGATTTTTCGCGTGATAATGCATGAGAAGACTAAATAAGATATAAGAAGAAGACAAACAAATAATAGCAGCAAAAGGAAGAATATGGCTATACAGATAAAAATCCGAATAGTTCAAACAAAACAGGAAATTTCAAAAAATGAAGATCAGTTTTATCAAAATGTAAACGGAGGAAGGGCAGGGGCAAAACAAACAAACCACTTCTAGAGCAACATATGAGGAAAGCCTCATGCCCATAACAGAAATGACAAATGGCTGAAAACATGAAAGACGATCTTCAGAAATTAATGAAGAAACGATTAAAACAACCTTAAGAAAACAGGAAAGAACCAGTCCACGACGTAATGTATGCATACTGGTTTACAAAATTAACAACCCTACATGAAGAGTTAATGCAACATCTGAGAAAATGTATCAACCAAGCAGAGGTACCAGAATAGATTATCAAAAGTGGAACTACATGAATACAAAAAGAAAAGGGAACGATTCCAAGCAACTACAGACCAATAACCTGTTCACTAACCATGTAGAAAAACCAAACGACACAACTAAGAATAGATCTACCACTCGCTAAACAATCGTTTACTAATTCCCGATGAATAAAAAGGAGGCTGAAAACAGATAAGTGCGGTGCATCACCTGTTATACATAGATCAACAAATTCT
The DNA here is from genome assembly GCA_963556195.1 of Sepiola atlantica. Lineage (NCBI taxonomy): Eukaryota > Metazoa > Mollusca > Cephalopoda > Sepiida > Sepiolidae > Sepiola > Sepiola atlantica. The sequence continues at coordinate 153,920,995 of OY744516.1, forward strand.
AAAGGATGAAAAAAAGCAGAAACATCACATAGGTATGGACTGGATGGACTCGAATATAGCCCACGACAACATCCCTCAGGCATGGATAAGTGAATGTTTAAGACTGTATAATATATCTTACAAGATTATTAATATTTATAGGAAATAATAAGGAACATCGAGACTAGAACTGACAGCTGGAGGACAATACCCGACTGAGATAAGAATACAGAAATACATCTTACAAGTACTGTTTATCATAGCTATTATGCCACTTAACAATATACTCATAAAATTTTATGCTGGCTACAAGTTTACAGGAACAGAAGAAAAGTAAGCAATCTCATGTATATAGACCACCTAAAGCTATTTGCAAAAAGCAAAAAGGAACTGGAGAAATGATAGACACGAATAGAATCTTCAGCCAATACATTCAAATAAAATCTGAAATAGAAAGGCGTGCATTGTTAGAGATGAACAGGAGACGACTTGATACATCGGAAGGTATGGAACTGCAAAACCAATAGTAGATGAGCGCGCTGGGTGAACATATAAAGATTTGGTAGTTCCGGAAGCAGACACTATCAAATCTAAAGCAATGAAAAAAAAAAAAATAATAAACCTGAGAAGAAGAAACCTCTTAGAAACAAAATTATATTTTAATAATTTAGTAAAAGGAATAAACACTCAGGCAGTACCACTAATGAGATACTCTGGACGATTCATAAGCTTGACTAACGAACTTAGGAATTTTGACCAGAAAACTAAGTAACTAATGGGCATACACAATGCTTTACAGCCGAAAGATGATACTGACCGACTCTACGTTAGAAAAACTGAAGAGGAGAAAAGACTGGTAAGTATAGATGACTGCGTGGAAAAGACTAAACATCCTTTTGAAGTGTACATAACTCAGAACACAAGCAAGATACATGGTCAAAATTAACAATACAAAAAGAAGTGAAAGCAGAAACAAAAATACGAGAAAGGAAAAGTGTGAAGCTACATGTACGAGTCATAAAAAGATACAAGAGAAGAGAACCACAAACATATCTGGACTTTGCTAAGAAAACTACACTATAACAGAGAAACGAAATCACTACTGAAAGCTGCACAGAACAATGCGATAAGAACTAACTACATTAAAGATAAAATAGACATACTCAGAGAAAACAGTAAATGCAGACTCTGTAAGAAAAGAGATAAAATGGTAAATCATAAGTGCATCCAAACTAGCCCCTAAAAGTATACAAGATCAGACACGACTGCGTAGGGAAGCAGTACACTGGGAGCTATGCACACGACTGTACTTTAAACACTGAGAGAAATGGTACGAACACAAACCAAAGTGAATTTTAATTTACTCCTCTCCAGGAGTTAGGCACAAGGCCACTTTTTCTCTTACTCCCACAAACAAGATGTGACCAAAGGTCGGGTCGAGAAAGTGGGGTTTGAAAACCACGGACTTTTCTCTCTTCGCTATCTTTTTTTGTGAATTTCTGGACGCGGCGAGCGATTCATCGGTTTTCTGGTCTTAATTGGTAGAATATCGCACCAAACGTTGTATCATAGGCCATCCCCCGAGCGCTTTCGGTCTCTCGACCGTCTTCAGCCTCCTGGCCGGGCCGATGATTAGAAATGCACTCTGGGTTCACAAGAGACTCCATTCAGCTGGCCTTACAAACTTGCCTATTTGCGTCCGATGCGGTGTCAAGGTCGAGACCTTAAGTCACGACGTTCCTTTATTGCCGCATCGTGGTGCCGCTGATGATGTTTCTTGCTAATCTCATGGTTCGCACCATGAACGTAACGTCCTTTGACCTAGGACCAATTAATGTATGTAGCAACTTGGCGCCGACAACAGATAGGCAAAGACGTTTTGTCTTTTTAAGCTTACTAGCGATTGCGAGACGAGCTATATGGTCAACACGCATGAAAGTTGTCTACGACGGTGAGACCTTCGCTTCTCTCGACCTTATTCGAATTTTCAAGTATTCTCTGAAGAGTCGCATTAGGGCCGATAGGGTGAAACTCCCGTCGGCAGAATTTGGTGATAGATGGGAGAGAGTCGCGCGTGTTTGTAGAGTGACAGCAGCTGGCATTGAGTTGGATTTAGACGTGCCTTAGGCAAATAATATTGGTTTTCAAAAACGAACGTTGTTCAATATCCGTTTATAGGTTAGTATATGTTCCCTGTAATAGTTATTCCAAGTCCATAACTTAGCCAGTGTAAGAATGAGCTTTATTAGGGTCCGGTTCTTTTTTTTTATCCCTATTTAGGTGACAGAAAACGTGATTTGCCAGAGATGCAGGTTACCCTTCGATATTTTCGAAGGAGGTGTTAGTAATAAAGCGTTGGGGCCTGCATCAAACTTTATTTTCGTCTTTGACTGGTAAATCTGCATATCTGCCACAGATTAGTAGTAGAGGGTCTTTTTACTAACTTGGGTTAGTTTTATTTATTTATCTTATTTTAATCACCTCATATATATGTATCATCCACTTCTTGTACATAACATTTTTCGTGCCCAAATCCCCCATTGCATATATTGTATATGTGGGTTTTAAGTAGGATAATCATAGTATGAATTCTTTTGGTGATTGGTGAAGAAGGATGTATAGTATAAATGCGGTATTTTGTGAATGATGACCCTAAATGAAACTAGCTAGGTTAGTTCATTTTTGTTAGTATGGACCGAACCTTTTCCTGTCCCTTTTGTTGGCCTTGTGCCGCATTTTATATGTAAGTTATTTATATATAAATAAATAAACTTCTTCCACCCCAGTTCTATACTGACAGTGCAGAATACCATTTCTTGTATATATATTCTTTTTCTTCAATAATATATCTTTGTTCATGTAACCCCGTTTTTTCTGTGTCTTTATTTCGGCCATTAACAGGGTCACAACAAACGTGCGACGAGGCAGTTCGAACTGATTCGAGTCGCCAACTAACGGTCGAGAAAGTACCCACACTTATACGGGAAACCACAACGAAACTATCGACGAGTTACAACAGAAAAAAAAACTGACGTTGGATTTAAAACAAAACAAAAGAATTTTTGCCGGAACCTTCGAAAAAACAAATTAAATAAACAAAACTTGATGAAATCGAATACACATTGTCTAGTTCGGAAAACTAGTTATCGGTGAAAAAACAAAAACAAAAAAAACACGATAAACCAAATTGACTATTTTTTTTTATTAAAAAAAATGGTCAGTTTTTTTTTCTCTCTGCCTACATTATTATTCCGACTCTGTTAGAATATGTTAGAAATAAGGGAATTCATGATTTTATTTCCACCGAAAAGAAAACAATTGTGAAACAGTATTTTTATTCTTTTCTAAAACTAAAACGCGTAAAGCGTAGTAGGAAAAAAAAGGTTTCATAATCTTTTCACAACTAAGATCGTGTTTAGCAAACGCTAATCTAAGGAAAAGACCTTCATTTCAACGCCATACTAAAAAAGAAAATAGTCATTTTCTAAAAAAAAGAAAAAAGTATTTATGGAAGACTTTAAGTCAATCATCACGGAATTAACAAGATTGCAAATCTCTTAACAACAACAGGGTGAGGAGAACTTCAAAAGTGTTTTCTCGAGCAAAATGAAAAACAACAACAATAACAACAACAGCGAACTGAAGAAAAGTTTTAAAAGCTTCTCCTTGAGCAACATATAAAAAGAAAGAAAATGACGACAGATTGGAAACACTTATTCAAACAATATCGCGTAGAGACCAAAGGGGATAAAAGGGACAACACGTTTTCGCAGAACGCCGTGTGGAACGTCATCGATAATTTCACATATTCGGAAGAAAATACGTTCGCAGCATATTTTCGAAGATATGAAGATTTATATAGAACTGACTGCGAAAGTTGGGCTGACTCAAAAGCTTCGTTGGCTACTTAGGAAACTTGGTACCACGGAACATACGAAATTCGTGGATTTCAATTTGCTTCGGAAAACCAGCGATTTAACTTTTATAAAAGTAATAAAATTATTAACAGAATAGTTCAGTCCAGAGACCACGTTATTTCACAAACGCTGGAAGTGCATAAACCTGGTAAAAAAAAGACGAGGGAGATTACGGTACTTTTGCATCGATAGTAAACAAACATTGTGACGACTTTAGACTAGCTGAATTTCAAGTGTTTAATTTTTGTACAAGGATTAGTCTCAGGAAATGACAGAGATTAGGTGCAGAGTTCTAAATAAATTAGCGAATGAATCAAGCTTTACACTGCAAAAGTTGGCCAAGGACTGTCAAAGATTTATCAATGTAAAACAGGACTAAAAAGATATTGCATTATCGGGCATTGCGCATATAAAAAAGTAAATCAAAAAACAAAAGTTCAACCTTATAAAAAATAAGTCAAAACAAGAAATAGTGATTTTTATGCTTCAAAGACAAGTCAACCAGATAAAAAGACAAATAAATGACCACCGAGCCCTTGTTCACGCTGTGGTAGCCCACATTGGTACAATGAATGCCTTTTCCGTTTTAAGTCCTGTATGAATTATAAAATGATCGGACATAAAAGTTCGCACTTCAGAACAGGCAGAGGAAGTAAAACGCGAGTTCATGCCTGTAGGACAAAGAATGACAAATGCATGAACATAAGAAAATTTGTACAGGTGAGAATCCTGGATAAAAACATAACATTTCAATTGGATTCGGGTTCAGATGTCTCCATAATAAATTTACATACGTGGAGAATCTGAAATGAACCCAATTTATTAAGAACAAACAGGCTGGCCAGCACAGTAACTGGGGAAAGAATTACATTTGAAGGATAATTAATCACAAATGTGTCCCTAATGAGAAATACTAAAAAACTAAAAATGCTGGTTCTGAAAGATTTAAATCTTTTCGGTTCTTAATGGATGCAGGGATTTGATTTATGGAAATTGCCAATAAATACATTTTGTAAAAAAATAAATAGTTGAGCAACGGAATCGGAAAAACTGCAACGAGAATTAAAAACATCTTTTCCCGTGTTTTTTTTTTCCGGCGGTTTCAACCGCTGCACTAAGATGGCTGCCAAAATTCAACTTAAAGAAAATGTACAGCCGGTATTTAAAAAAAGAAAGAAAAGTACCCTTCGCCTCGACAGAAAAAATAAACAAGGAACTAGACCGACTTGTAGAGACTGGTATTTTATCAAAAGTACAACACAGCCACTGGGCAGCACCCACGGTTTATGTAAAGAAAAAATCTAATGAGATTCGCGTATGTGCAGATTTTTCAACGGGTTTGAATAGAGTTCTAGAAGACTATCACTATCCACTGCACAGTCCAGAGGAAGTGTTCTCCAGTTTAAATGGAGGAAGATTTTTTTCTAAAATAGACCTAAGTGAGGTATACCTCCAAATGAGGATAGTTCGAAGCTGTTATGTATAAACACACATCGTGGTTTATATAAATTCGAAAGGTTAGTTTTTGGAGTGAAAGTCGCACCAGCCATTTTCCAACAAGTAATGGATACAATGCTAAGCGGACTGGATTTTTTGATAGCGTATCTTGATGAGATTTTGATTAACAGCAAAGATATCAAACACCACCAGAAACATGTAAATCAAGTGTTTGCGAGAATCCAAGATTGAGGTTCAAAGTAAAAGAAAAATGTGATTTTTTCCTGGAGGAAATAAAATACCTGGGTCACGTTATCGACAAGGACAACAGAAGGCCGGACCCAGAAAGATCTACCGCGATAAAAAAAACATGCCGACGCCAGAAAACGTCACGACATTACAGAGTTGCCTGGGGCTAGCAAATTACAACCAGGCTTTTACCCCAGAAATGCATAATTTGCTGGCTCTATTAAATGAGTTATTAAAAAAAAATAAAGCCTGGGTGGTGACACCTGAATGCCAGGATGCATTTAATAAAATTATAGAAATGCTTACGTCAGAGTTATTTCTAACACATTACAACCCAGAATTGGACATAATCGTGGCTAGCGACGCTAGTCCATGTGGTTTAGGGGCGTGTATCTTACATATAATACCGGATGGGACCCATAAACCCATTGCGCATGCATCTAGGACCTTGCTCCCGGCAGAAAAACAGTATTCTCAAATCGAGAAAGAGGCCCTAGCAATAATATTTGCGGTAACAAAGTTTCACCGATACATACATGGTAGACGATTTACTTTACAGACAGACCATAAGCCGCTAATTACAAATTATGGATCTCAAAAATGCCTACCGGTATATACGGCTAATAGGATACACATATGGGGAACTATCTTATTAAATTACAACTACAAAATGCAGCATTTGCCTTCAAATAAATCTATCATGGAGATGGGTTTTCGAGACTAGTGCCACAACAAAGACGGACTCTAGAAGACACAGTGACCGCGTCTCTTCAAACAGAACGCGATTTTAAAGAGATGTCGTGCAACACAGTGAGAGAGCTTACGGTGACGCTATAGGAGATAAAAAAAGAAGCTCACGGGGTTTAATTTATCACCAACACAAAAATGAAAATGGTAGATAAGGATGTACATGTGGCAAATAATTTCTTACTCTGTGATGAGGTACTCATGCACAACGAAAGGGTGGTCATCCCAGAAAAACTACGAAAGAAAATTCTCAAAGATTTTCATGGTGGCCATCCAGGGATAAGCAGAGTGAAGGGTTTAATGAGGAGTTTTGTCTACTGACCAGGTATGGATGATGACATTGAAAAAGCAGTAAAGCTATGCAAAAGCACCGCATATAAAACATAGCCCATGACCAAAGACCGACCGACCTACCGACCTACCGACCGACCGTCCGTGGGAAAGAATCCACGTTGATTTCGCGGGACCACTGGAAGATTTTTACTACTTAATTGTAGTCGACAGTTTTTCAAAGAGCCACGAGGTACTACGTTGCAAGAGTCCCACGTCGGAGGTTATGATAAGATTCCTACATGAACTATTCGCCCCTTTTGGAGTAGTGGATTGTCTGGGGAGTGATAATGAGACGCAGTTCACGTCATCAGATTTTGAGAAGTTCTGTGCGACGTTTCCAATCAGACATATAACGACTCCCCCGTATACTCCTAGGTCAAACGGCCAGGCAGGACGTTTTGTAGACACGTAAAAAAGAGCGCTAAAAAAGGCCGGGAATACTCCTAAAAAGAAGGCTTTGCAACAATATCTGAAAGTATATGGAATTACTACAAACGTAAACGTACCATCTTCAGTATCCCCCGCAGAGATGATGTTTGCGCGGAAAGTGAAGTCCGTGTTTGATAAGTTACTACCAATTATGATCGAATCTCTACGGTACCGAAGAAAAAATACAGCCCTGTAGATAGGGTATACTTTAAGATGTACAAAAACAACGCATCGTTCTGGGAACCCGGTAAAATTGAAATGAGGATCGGGTCGATGGTCTATATTATAAAATGACCACAGTTCTCGTATAAAAGACATCTAGATCAGATCAGAAAAAGACTGTCGGATGAGACTGACAGCTCTCCACAAGTAGAAGACGTGATGGAGTGATATATTACACTTTTAACTTGCCAGCACCCCAGGTAATAACACAGAAACGGAAGCCAAAAAGAAAACGAATGGCTCCGGACTACATAGAGATGAATTCGAAAAAGAAACGCTACTAAGACTCCTGAGGATGTAAGGTTTGGAAGGAGGTGTTATGGTGCCGTACCTGTACGAAGAGCACCTTACTCATCCATTAATAATAAAATGCGAGAAGCATTCCAACTCACTGACCTGTTACTCCCCAGTTCTATACTGGCAGTCCAGAATACCATTTCTTGTATATATATTCTTTTTCTTCAATAATATATATTTGTTCCTGTAACCCCGTTGTTTCCGTGCCTTTATTTCGTCCCTTAACAGAGTCACAACAATATATATATATATATATATATATATATATATATATATATATATATATATATGAAGAGAAAAGAGATCACTAGACAGGAAGATCGTTTGGAGGTCGGTAAATTGGCGATGTGTTTATTTTCGGCAGTAAAGTGCATATATCTTCAGACCCTCGATTTCTCGTCTATTTATAGGCACAGGATTCAATAATTGGTGCCAACCATTGCGCGTTATCTACACCAGAGATAAATATAACTAAAACCCAGACGCAGCAATGTATATATTCGATTAACTTCTTAGACAACCGCTTTCAACAGGCAATTTTCGCAGCGAATTTTCAGACGAAAGACAAACAATAACTCAAATGATAAGGCACTATTAATATTAATATCAATAATAATAATAATAATAATAATAATAATAATAATAATAATAATGATGATGATAATAATGATAATAATACAAATAAAAATACTACTAATAATAGTGGCAATAAATATCAAATACTCCACTCCCTAAAAAACAATGTGATGGTACCAGCCGCGGATGATACCATACAAAATGGTGTTGAAAGGTTGAAGGAGGATGGAAAGACCGAGGAGAAGAGCATAAAGCAGACCGCTACTGGAAAGGTGTGGATAGTACTGAGCTCTTGGGGAGGCTTGTTGTCACCACATTCTTGAGAAGACCAATGGTCGTTACTAGCGAGAAATCAATGGTAAGCGGCTATGACACAAAATCATTTGCAATGGTTATCAAAAGTGATGGAGACTATAAGCATATCTACGGAGATGTGTTGTAACTCAGAGTTTCTATGTGAGTTGAATCTGTTTCGTTGTCGCGTAATCTAAGCGATAACTTTATTCAGTAGTGAGATGTATGTGCTAGTTAATCAGTGCGAGCAGTTTAGCTGTCCTATTTTATTGCTTGCAAGTAAAACGCTTAACCGGTTTTTGATAAGGTAAACGATGCTGTGTGTTGTTTCCCCGAAATGGCTTGTTGATACCGTTCAATGTGATGCTTTGGCTCTGTTTGAGCGTTAAACACGCGTGGTATATATAGGAGGTCGTATTTTTCCGACATTCTAACTGAAATCAGAGTTGCACAAATCTGTTGGCGGGGAATATGCATTGTTTTAAGGTGGAATATTTTTAGTTTTTATTATAGATTTACTTTCTTCGAAGTAAAAAATAAACCGTAATGTAAACAATTATTTAAATATGTATTTTCGTGAATATTATTTGACGCAATATTTTATATCAATGAATTTAAATGAAAACAGTGTGTCTATGCTATATATAATACTTTATTATTGACGTTTTTAAATTTAATTTTGGCACAAAATAAATAAGAGATAAACTTATATATACGGGTACACCAGCAATAAAAATAATCTTTATATCAATTTAATTATCGTCCATTTATTATTGTAAAGTAGTACTCTTTATATTACATTACCAGGTAATGCGAAAATCCAGTTATATCTCTCATATGTTTACAGTGCATTCCGTGGGCGTCCGGCGTGAACCCAAGAGAACCAATATTATTGTACTATCTTTGAACAGATACTATACATTGATCTTAGGCCAAAGATGAAGAAAGTATTTCAGTTAGAGTTTCATTCGACACTACGGAGAGTTCAGATGAATTTTTTTTTAAATACGTTTTTCAGCGATCAGTTTATCCCATTTAAAAAAAAAGTGTAAAGTGATAACGTACGTACGAACATAAAACAAGTAGTAGCCTGTTATTACATAGATATGATCAAAATGTAAAATAAAACCAGTCATTAGATGTACCTACATAATGACCGGTGATATGTAACACTATAATCCTTTTGTTGGTCTGTAACTATATCTGTTTTTGTTATTAAATGTGCTTTTGTGATTATGATAACGAAACCACAAATATAATACATTATTATCGAAATATTACTAGAAATTTAAAAAGCGCTAAGTCGACAGTATTGAATAAAAATTGTTAAAATAGGTTAAACCGTACAGATATTTTGATGATCCTGTTAATGAATGCTTGAGACAAAAATTAGAAATTACCCAAGAGAAATGAAATAGCGATGAACTGTAGACACGGAAAAAAATTGTTTCAATAATTTTCACTCATGCGAAAGTAAATGAAAGCAGATTTCAAAGTGATAGTGTTTATAATATAAATCTCAAGTAGTAGTTAAAATATTTCAAACAATGGCGATAGTTGAAGGAAAAATAGTGTTACCAAAGTAATGAACTTAGGAACCATAGCACGCGTAACTTTTGTGTCTTTCACCCACTTAGTAGTGAAGATTGAAATATTCGTTTTATTAAGAGCATCGTTCATAGTGTGAAAATAAAACCAATAAAATTAGGGCTGGCTGAACAGAGATAAACGATAAAACTGTTCATAAAATGTAAATGCATGCAAATAGCTTGGTGATATCGCTCACGAATTCAACAAGCTTTATATGTAGTTTACTTGTCATAAATATATTTATACTTATATATATATATATATTGTATACTACTATCACCCCCTTTAAGTCGATTTGGGTAATCGATAACATTTTCCTACAGAATAAATATTCGATGTCAACATGGAAATTACCGATCTGTGTTTAAGAAAAAAGAATTCCAATAGAATTAATGGATTACATACAATGCTGAGGCTGATCATTTGTTTAGTAACTGGCGCTTGCAGATATTCACCAGTAATCCTCATTGACTAACAATTTATGTTAATTTGTTAATGAAATGGCCGAGTGTGTTACAAATATAAAAACAAATCAAATGGCGTGCATAATGATTGCTGCATAAGTACTTAATAAAAACCTTTTATATTATTTACATACATACATTCTGAGATGATTTGTTTATTCATTATTCTAAATCTTATTTCTGGCTAAAAGTAAATGCAAACACATGTTATAATTAGCTTTATTTCATTGGAAATACCTTCAGATACTGGTAGTCTTGGTCAAGAAAAATACATTAATAATTGTTTAATTATTACATTGATACTTGAAGACAAACATGCGATTTACATTTAAACATTTTCATAAAATCTTATTTGTTAAACTAAATTCATGAAATATATGTATGACTAGTCTATTAAAATTAGGTTCAACAAAACAAAAAGATTGAAAACGTGAATGTGTAGGTTACCGGTTAAAATAATGTGTTTTAAAAATACACTTCTTGGTCGGAATAGTTAATAAAGTTAAAACAAAAATATTAAACATTTGTAACAACTCATTCATAGAACACAAATTAAAAAATAGATTAACTAATTTATTTTAAATTTGTACGTAAACATAAATTAAAAAAAAGACAATAAAAGTCAAGTTAATGTACAGTTTAACAATGCATTGAAAAATAAAACCGGGTGCTTCAGATTTTACGACACAAATACTTTTCAGGGTGTAAAGGGTTATTTAAAATTCATCAATTGTCGCGCATAAGTATTTTTATTCTAAGGAGAAGGTTTAGATTTATTTTCTGTCACCTACGTAATTTACGGAAATCTGAATCCCAGGCGAAACCGATTACTAATGATACTATTCCAAGGAGTTTATTTCTTTGCAGTTGGGAATTTGTTATTAGAACCCTGATCGGCGTTTCAGAGTTGGCATCGAAAGACTTGGGTTACTGTAAGTTTTCAAATTCTACTATTATACGCGTTTTCGTTGACGTCAGATGAGCGTTGACATTTGAAAAGGTGAAATCGTTTCGTCCCGTGTCTCATTTCAAAGAGATACACCGGTCAACAAGTACAAGTAAAAGGTTACTAGTTCCACATTATTTCACATATACACGTGCACCAGATATCAAATCTAGAACAAATCAATACAGCCTAATGTTTTCTTGGCCTTTTGGCAAAGATCAAAGTGTAGTATCTGTTCCGATGGATACTGCACCCCATAGACTGGTATTGTCTTGGCCTTCGGGCTTGATTTACGCCAGTCTATGGGTCTGTCCTGTGCAGTTCTAGGAGGTCCACCTTCCCAGGCTTTGCCTCCCCTCTTTGGGGAGGAGTAAGTTTATTGCTTACTGCCTGAGGCGCCCCTACCGGGGAATGCCGACGGAGCTGCCCAGGCAATTTTTAAACCCCACTTTCCCGACCTTGGGTCACATCTTGTGGGAGTAAGATAAAAACTGGCCTTGTGCCTAACTCCTGGAGAGGAGTAAATCAATACTCATCCAATAGATGGTGTTAACAGTTATATATAAAAAATATGCACTGATAGCATTTGTACTAGTTATTCAACAGACATGCCATAGAAATTCAACCATTAAATATTGAGTCTCCGTTGCGTTTGATGAAATAATCAATAGGTCTTAGTATTACGTAAACAAATGATATACTGTTATTTACTCCTTATAGACTATATTCGTTGGTAGGAGTTTAGATTGAGTCTAAAACGAAGGGCCGCAAAACAAGCGTCTGCTGATTGGTGGTAAGAAAGAAAAGAGGTCGAATCTAATTTTATGCTCTACTATTTCTGATTTTTAACTTTACCTTAAACTTCTCTATTTAGCTTCTTTTATCTCTGACGTTATATTGATATAAAACTCAATGGTATATTAGTTTCATTTAGATTTGCATCTGCGTCACGGACTCAAGTCCGGTTGTAATTTGCGATCAGATATGTACATGAATTACGCCAATTATATTGAGCTATATTTTTTTGTTTTATGTATTAAAAACTCCAACCCAACTGGTTATGGCTTACTCCCCCTTTTGCTTTAGAATTCTAGCCATAGTGATTATCCGGACACCAATCTGCATCGATCTTATATAATTCGTATGTGTTTATTTATTTATCCCTTTTTTATGTGATTTAGCTACCTGTCTGGACAGGTAAATAATGGCCGATAATTTAATGACAATCTATTTCAATCTCCAGAGGTTTTGTTTCTTTGTGTATGTCTCCTCCTTTGTGTGTGTTTAGTTCTTTCCAACCCATCCGTCTAACTGTTTGCCGGTCTCAGATGTCAAAGCTGTTCGCCTCCATAAAAAATACAGAAATAATAATAACGCACTCTCACCCCGTAAGATGATCGGATGATTGCTTGATAAAGTAGCTTGGAATCGTATAAACAGTAACCATGACACGAAGAGATAGATAACGAGAGAGAGAGAGAGAGACGGAGAGAGGGGGGGGAAGGGGCTTGACGGGTAGACAGACAAACATACAGTGAAAAAGAAGAATAGGGTGTACGTCTTAAGGAGATATAGTTGAAATGGAATAAAAGGAAAGAATCGAAATGACCAAGAAAGAATCACGAAAGAAAGAATCACGAAGTACAGAAAGAGTAAAAGACGACAATAAGCCGACAAATGAGAAAATGTATGAGAATAATGGCAAGAAGACAATATGAAGAATAACAAGTTTCGACAGATATTAGCTATAGACAGCATAAACAATAATGTGCGTCGACGATAACAAATACATATGGAAGAATAATACAAAACGAAGTAAGCAAAATATGAAGGGGAAAAGAGAGGGAGATGCTGAGGAATAGAGGGAGATGATGAAAAGAAAGGGGGATAGACGGGGAAAGTGGCCTATCAGAGAGGAGGAGAATAGTATCTTATTTGATAGTGACAAGAAAAAAACAAAAAAGAAAAACCAATAAGACAGAGTAGAGAGGAGGGAAAGGTGACAAAAAGGCAGAGAAAATTGTCAAAAAAATAAAAAACGACTCAACAAACAGCCGAAGAGAAGAAGAGAAAGATATAACAACAAACATACAAATTAAGAACGAACAAAATGACCGACAAACACATTTGGATTGTTTTTTTATTTTTATTTCACAGTATCTTAACTTTTTTTATTCATATAATACTGACACAATACACAAACGATTCGTTGAATGGCATTGGAAATTGTCTACGTCATATACACATTTTTGTGGATTATATAATCTATGAATACATAATGTAGATGCTTCAGTGGTTTGTTACTTTCCTCCGTTTTATAGCATGTCAAGATTCCGTTGGCCGTTAATGTAGAATCACAAAACTCATTATAGATGCTTAATTATATGCGATTACGTTAACACAAGTTGCCATTTTTCCCAAAGATGGAAAAAGAGAAACGGAAATTAATACTAAGATGAGTTTTCGTTGGTCTGCGAAAAACATGGAAGGATATGACGGAAAACCAACAGAATCTTATGAGTGACTCGTGGCGCAGGTGTTCGGCCACGTCTTCGTGCATTAGAGAAAAATGGAGTTTATGGTGAGATAAAAGTAAGACATACACAAGAGGATAAACAAGAACACACATATCTACAGACATAAACACAGGTCCAGAAAGACATACATACATAGTCCAAAATATGAAACATGCACACGTACATACACACATGCGCCAAATCTATAACACACACACATAAAGACGTACAGACATTCATGTATAGACAATGATGCAGGTAAATACAAATCATATATCTTTACTGAAACTTTTACATACATGTACTGGTGCTTCTAGATACGGTTGTTTCAATATATCAACTTCCTGACCCAAAATGCACCAAACACTGATGTTTTATTCTGTTTTTTCTCTTTGCAAAATACAATAATTTATTGCAAAACCCCAAACAACAGTTTACCTTCCTCTCGTCTTTTAATGCAACCAAACTCCATGAATAAATAATTGAACATAAAGAACTTGAGGCATAAAAAACATTCAGCAAAATGACCGGATTCGGAATTAAATAACTCGAGGGTTGATATGCCATAAAATAAAGCAACTAAACAATCATATGTACAGACCAAAAGGAGAAAATATTCCGACATAGCAACATGAATGCATTAATACATACATAGTCATAACAACACAATAACTGCTTCACACACACACACCTCAAAACAAGACCACTCACAACAGAGGCATACAATACAAATTCATGAAAACACAGAGACTCAAATACATAAATATAAAGATACCTACGCACACACAAACAAGTAAGCATGGCTCGAGAAAAAAACAAAATAAAGAAACAACAGCAAAACGTCGAACGCTAGAAAAGACGTCGGAAACAGCTGTGCCACAGCGATCGATATGTCTAATCACTATCGCTACGGGGACATGCAAAAAAGGCACGGCCTACATGGGGACCTGTTGACAAAGTCAGGTGGACAAGCAGAAACTCAAAGGCAAAGGGCCAATTAATACAGGTGAGGAAGTCGGCGGCAGAAGGGGAGGGAGAAAAGTGAGAGTCGCTTAGCAACGGGAAGAGCTAAGCGCATGCGCCCATAGACTAAAAAAAGAAAGGCGTGGCTATTAAGTTTTGCATTTGTTTGCTATGAATAGAGTGATGGAAAATAGATTAAAATACAAATCTAGTTGGAGAAAACAGACAAAGGTTAAAATATCCATACAATTAACAAGTTGAATCGAGTCGAAAATATGCAATAGCATAATTATTACAATAGATACGGTTTCATTTAGGTTTTTAACTTTCATGTTTAGTAATCAATAATTCGACCGTTCTATTATGCAGGGTATTCCATAAGTATATATTAAATTTTATTTTAACATGATACATTTAATATATACATATATATATATATATATACATACATATATATATATATATATATATATATATATATATATATATATATATATATATATATAATTACTTATGACATACCGTAATGAAGGGCAATTGTCTGTTTATAAGCTAAAAGCATAAAGTACACAAGGAACCTCTACAAAGCCGACATATACTTTTTCAGTATTGCCTCCGACAGAATATATAATATATATATATATATATATATATATATATATATAGAACGAGAGAGAATGTTAGTGTGAGGAAGAGAGAGAGTGAAGTTTAAAAAAGCAAACATCTTGTCTCGTTGTCCGAGTGTCGCATATACTTTCTTATTCACAAAAGGCTATAGAACGGTTCGAAATTCACACAGATGAATTCGAACTTTCAATCTGAGTCATGTTCAGATAATAACGCATAATTAAAAAATTGAAATTAGAAATAGCAAACGTTACCCGATAATTAATTAGAAGTCCTGTATAATGATCGTCACGAAGAAAGAAGGCTTTTCTATCGAGTCACAGTGGTTAGTATTAACTGTAAATTACTTCACTGTTTACACGCTCCGAACGTGTTAATAAAAGAACACATTTACTCTAGCAAAACACAGCAAATTAATTGATAATATTGGGATTTTTTACTGAAATAAGCAAAAAAGGAAAAGGCAAATATGCAACAAATATATGTTATCAAAGATTAGAAAAGTTAATCTTCTATCTACCCGAAAAAGTTTATTTGTGTTTAAACTTTTTTAAAAAACGTTTTTTTGTTGAAAAAAAAAAATCTCATGTCGACTACTCAGTTAGACCCCAAAAATATGGCGCCGATAGGTCTGCATGAGGACCAATGATAATCGCTCGAAAATGGAAAATTAAAAAACAAACATTTGTAAAACATAACATTTCGCACGATTGGTTGCATTGATTGAATGTGTTTTGACCACTATTTTGTTAAATTTTCGATTTTGAGCGATTATCAGAGGTCCACATGCAGGTCTTATCGCTGCTATCCTTTTCTTTGTTCTAACGTAACAGAGTGGCACTATGGGTGTTTATAACAACAAAATAACGTTTTAAAATAAGTTAAACACAAAAATAAACTGATCCAGGTAGATAGAAAGGTGACTTATCTTAGCTTTTGTAACATTTATGTGTTGCATATTTGCTTTTTTACTACTTTTCTTTGCCTTCAGTAAAATATCTCCCAAACGATGAATTTGTTTAGAAAGGTAAACAAACGATACGTTACAAACAATGAAACAAAATTTAAAAATAATAATGTTACTAGTGCATCATTGTTGTTTAATAAAACAGACAAATCTGTTGCATACTTTAGTTGACTGTTTGAAATTTTCTTTTTCTACTTAATTTGTACTAAGTAACACCATTTTCCTTTTTTTAACAAAAATAACTTATCCATGTAGGTAGAAAGTTTACTACTACAATTGTAACCTTTATTTGTTTCATAATTGTTTTTCGACCCCTTTTATGTTTTGTGGCTTCAGTTTAAAATACCCAGTTGATTATTTTAACTTAACAATTACCTATAAATTTTAAATTGTTTTCTTTATATACGTCACCCTCTTACTCTCTTCAAACGCTGTTAAAGCTACAACAAGTACAAGTAGTACTAATCGAGCATTTACTTTTCTATTTTATTTGCATCATTTTATGTTTGTCATCCGTTTACTCTCCTTCTCGTACGGTGGTGCTGTTGCTATTGCTACACTTCAACTCTCATTTTTCTTTTTCCTACAAGCATCTAAAGTATTTCATGTGCAAGCAAGATTTAAAGAGTTTTAGTATAATATAGATTGTCAGACGTTATCAAATGAAACGTACTATTACAAACGTCCTACATATTTCGCTTTTAACTGAGATACATTGTTTACATTTTTATATAAGCATCATTGTCAAGTTTAAGTTTTTTGGAAGGTTAAGATGAATCAAACAAAGTTAACATATAAGGCTGAAATTGCGTATACTTTACAGTTATATATATATATATATTTATATATATACACCTATATATATATATACACACATATACATATGTATATACATATATATATATATAACACTGACATATACATATATACATATGTATATACATATATATATATACACAGACATATGCATATATATATATACATATGAATATATACACCCACATACACATATATACATACATACATATAAATATATATATACACCGACATATACATATATGCATATGTATATACATACATATAAATATATATATATATATATACACCGACATATACATATATACATATGTATATACATACATATAAATATATATATATACACCGACATATACATATATACATATGTATATACATACATATACACCGACATATACATATATACATATGTATATACATACATATACACCCACATATACATATATACATATGTATATACATACACATAAATATATAGATATACACCCACATATACATATATACACACGTATATACACACATATAAATATATATATACACCCACATACACGTATATACACCCATATAAATATATATATATATATACACCCACATATACATATATACATATGTATATACAGACATATACATATACACCCATGTATATACACACATATACATATACACATATGTATATACACACATATACATATACACATATGTATATACACACATATACATATACACCGATGTATATACACACATATACATATACACCCATGTATATACACACATATACATATACACCCATGTATACATATATAACTATGTATATACATACATATATACATCACCATATACATATATGCATATATATATACACATATACATACATATATATACACCCATGTATACATATATACATATGTATATACATACATATATATACACCCATGTATACATATATACATATGTATATACATACATATATATACACCCATGTATACATATATACATATGTATATACATACATATATACACCACCATATACATAGATGCCTATATATATATATATACATATATACTCCCACATATATACATATGCATACACATACACATGTATATACATACATATATACACATGTATATACATACATATATACACATGTATATACATATATATATACCCATGTATGTACATACATATATATACCCATATATACATATATAACTATGTATATACTTACATATATATACACATGAATATATATATACCCACATATACATATATACATATGTATATACTTACATATATATATACACTAACATATACATATATACGTATGTATATACACTCACCTATATATATATACAAACATATACATATATCGATATGTATATACATATACAAATATGTATATACATATATATATATGTATATACATATATATATATACACCCACATATACATATATACATATGTATATACATATGTATACACATATATATACACCCACATATACATATATATGTATGTATATACATATATACATATGTATATACATATATATACACCCACATACACATATATACATATGTATATACAGATATATACACCCACATATACATATATACATATGTATATACAGATATATACCCACATATATGTATATACATATATACATATATACCCACATATAAATATATACATATGTATATACATATATATATATATATATATATATATATACACGAACATATACATATATACATAGGTATATACATATATATATATACACGAACATA
>OY744516.1:153945148-153952648 GCA_963556195.1 Sepiola atlantica
GCATTGGTTTCCCCCCTAATTTTTTATATAAAGAAAACACTTTTAGATTTGATGTAGAATCTGTAACGTAGCATTCTATTAGGGAACACCCACACATATGAAGTTTTCTGTGTTTCTTCTTCTTATTTATATATATATATATATATATATATATATATATATATACACACCATACTTCTAAAAAAGCAAAAACAAACGATGATTTCAGCGATTTATAATTGACATGTTTTTTCTCATTTCTTTTCCGAACGTTAATTACGCATACATATTTCAAAAAAGCTTTTGTTAAAATGTATGCCTTATTGATTTAATATATATTTAGATATATGTATAGATCAGTTAAAATATAAAACGATCATATATATACGCACTGGGTATATATGTATGGACATCCATTCACTTCCGGAGAGCTTTCTACTCAAATAGGTTCTTTCCTCAACTTCCTCTCTGCCCCCTGTTTCCCCGTCAGTACTGACATGCAGACATTTAAAATTAATGTAAACATACATCTCGCTGCGCAGATCCCAGTTTAGATTTACCCCCCCCCCCACCTTCTCCTCTGTATATATATATATACATATATTATATATGTGTTAAATGTATATCTGATAAGACCGATCCATGCATATATATTCATCATAAATGTATAGCAACGTAGCATTTAATTGACATGATGCAACATGTGTTACTTCAGAGTTTTTGTGAGACTAGATGTGTTTGACAAACCTTAGTACCATTTTTCAGTTTTAGCTATCCATATATATGTGTATATATATATATATATATATATATATATATATATATATATACGCCCACATAAAATATACACAATATAGAATATATATACAATCTCGGAGTATCAGTAAAAGAGATGGAATAACTGAAATGGTACACGAGAAACTGAGCCCAGCATTAATACCGCAAAACACCACATAAAAATTACATCGCTGTATATCTCAGCAATAGATATACACCCCCCATATAAGTGTTCATATATACATACTTCAGAAACATTCAAATAATATGGACTTCCACACCCATACTTCGTCTGTCATTTTCAACAATATATATAAACACACACACACACACACACACACACACACATATATATATATAATATATATATATATATACATATATATACATCACATAAATATATGCATGCATTTACACATGTGCGTATACAAAAATACAGTGTTTTTCAAATAAAGGATACACACGCACATTCGTATTTGTATATGAAATAATATGCGTTATTAGTGTTGCACATAATTTATTTTAGTCAAACGGTTTACACCTGCATGTTTCTTATTTGATATGTAAGAACAGGCGTTTTCTCGGGTGTAATATGAAATTATATGAGTTGGCAACAGGTGTTATATATATATATATATATATATATATACATATACATATATAAAGGGTTGCTATTGCAAACATATGGGCTAGTTATAAGAATGCATAAACTTGAAATAAATAGTGAAAAATCGATAATACGCACACAGAAATACAGTCACATATTATTTAAAGTTTTCTGCACATACCTGTTGACCTTGCATTGATTAAGAAAAGGGAAAAATAGTTCCAACTTTTTCACAATCCTTTTTCTGTTAAAACACTTGCGAAATCTTTTCACAGAATATAATCCTTTAGCATTTAAACATCCTTAATTATGAGTATGGCCCTTTCAAGACCCTACACTGCTTTGAAAACCTGGAGTCTATCTATTATTAAGTTGATCAATTTTAAATGGTCCCAAGCGCCAAGTTTTACCACCGCACATAAGACGGACACTCCCACTGAATAATCAACCGTGGCAATTGATTATAGTACTAAGCGGTGACTCACTGGACCGCTGGTCACTAGTTCTGAGGACTGTGCTTGTTCGTCTCTTTAAGGTGTATAGATCCATTACGTTCTATATATTTTCTAAATAAATAAAGGAAAACGAGTTTTGATGGCATCACATTATGATGTATCACCTTGGGACACGAAACTGTTGATGTTATTTTTTAATTATAATCGTTCGTTATGTCTAATTTTATAGTCGTCTCTGTAAACAGTTTATATATATATATATATATATATATATATATATATTTTATTTTTTTATTGTGTTATATTCAAAACATATTCAATAGAATTCCAAACATTCATAGTTAAAAAAAAAACAAAAAAAAACGCACGTTTCCAAGAAGTCAAACTTTATCCAGTATAACATTTTTTTAGTAAAACTTATTTTAAATAAGACATTTTTCTTCAAAGCATTTTAAAATTACATCAAAGCAATTTGGTAAATCGCTAGGAGTAAAAGATTATTCGTAAAACTATTTAAAAGATCATATAGTCTAATGACAGCTCTGATTGATATAACTTGTTTATTATTGAGCTTCTTTTTAACTGCAGTATTGACAAAGTTACCTGTATTAAATAATATCTATATATTTTGAATATATATATATATATATATATATATATATATATATATAATATATATATACATGCGACTCACCATATGAGAATGAAAGATTTATTTTAGTTTTTAAACTAGAGTAATTCCTAATTATTTATATTTCTGTTCTTATGTTATATTCTTAAATTCAATGGATTATTTAAATCTATAAAGCTAAAAGTCAATTCCATTTTTCTATCATAACATGTATCTTAGTAATATGAAGACAGATAATGTTGATCGCTCAGATTTTTTGTAAAACAGTCCGGTCAGAAAAATATGCCTCGCCACTCACCAAAACTAAAAAAATGAAATAAAGATGTCCTTACTTATTCAAAGTTATGTAATCCCTGCATCTAATTAAGTATTTTCTATGACAAAAATCGTTTACTCATTGATGCCTCATGAACTCACCGATAGCTGCTCATAATTCCGCGATGCATTCTTCAGTGGCGTTTATTCTATATTGTTACAATGACAATTTGGGGTTACATGGATCCCAACGTAGAGCCCCTGACTGTAACTAACTCCGACGGTAACCAGACACATGTCTAGACAGGAATCACAAAAGTTAGTCAAGACGATGTGATCGCACTGCGTATGGCTGTCGAGCAAACTGTATCAATAGTTGCGGAACTCTACTACGAAAGGTCTCAGCTATTTTATTTAAGTTATTTCGTAGATCGAACTTTGTTTTCATCTGAACAAAATGGCCTAGAGTTTAGAAGTACACACACACACACACACACACACACACACATATATATAAATAATATATGTTAAACAAATTTGAGAAACATTTTCTACAAACATTTGAACTACCAATAAATTCCTTCCTTCAAGTTTCTATTTGAACTTTTTTCTTTTAACCTATAGTAAGGACCAATGTGTATTTATTTGTATCTAAATAAACAAAACACGTTTCCTCACACACAACTTATCGAGTAAAACGAACTTTTTCTCGCCCGGGCAGAAAACGTTTCAAGTATTCATGAGACGAGATAAAGCAAATACCAAGTCTGACAACCCCCGCTGCCTGGAACCAATGAAGGCAGAAATCATATGCTCTATAAAAAGTCAACGATGAGGAGTATTATCGTAAGTAATCAGAAATAATAATAGTTTATATATAACAAAATTAAATTACTGCCGTAATTTTTAGTCAGATTGTACGCTAATATATTATACGTCTGTTTGAAAAGAATTATTAAATAAAGATGCCAAGTAAATGAGTTTATATTAGTGGTTGGACAATTCATCGGAATTGAAAAAATCGGATCTTTGAGTATCGGAAAAAAATTGAGGTTAATTTCCGATTCTAAAAACGATTCTTAAAAACAAACTTACTTTTCGATTGCTGGTACTAATGATACATATTCATTGTTTTAACTACTAGCAAAATTGAAATCTATACATCATAACAAATAATACGATGTAAAGTTATTCTTCTTATATAAAACAAGGACGAAATATCGTTCAGAATCAGTAAATCTGATAAGACGTTGCCTAAAAGTGTGAAAAAAACATTTTCAAATACTTGATTGAATAAGGTTTTAATGAATTAGTGAATTTATAGATGTTTACACATCTACACGAGCCAACGCTTGGCGTCAGTTTTTCTTTAGTTTTAAGTTGTCTGTCTGTTAAATGGTTGTAAAAAGATTCTAAATATATAAAAAGGTGAATGGGTGGAGAGAGAAGGCAATAAAATCAACGACGACTAAAAATGATTCTTGGTTATTTTTGAAACCGTTTGGTCAGTTTAGTTTATTTTACTTCCATTGACTATGTAACAGATAGTGAAAATGTCCCTGACAACATAAAAATGTAAGTGTGTATTTCTTTAGAAAAAACTATTCGTAAGAAATGTAAAATGTTTTTATGAATTACAAATAAATTACTAACATGATTTTATTAATGTTTGTTTCATATTTAAATTTATTTTAATGTAACTTAGAAGTATAGTCTTTTAATATATAACATCTTACCAGTATGATTTATTATTATTATTATTATTATTATTATTATTATTATTATTGTTATCATTATCATTATCAGTATTATTGTTATTATTATTACAGACGAAAATCTTCAGCTAAATACCCTCTAAATAGAAATGAGATTCAAATTTTTGGCGATTACGTGTGAACACCATTACAAACTTGGCAGGAAGAGGAAAACATCATTTTTTTAAAATTTAGAGCGGATGATCATTTTCACATGTAGATTTAACGTAAAATAGGCCACAGTTTCTGGGCAATTCAAGCATTTTAGGACAATGAATCATACATTTGTTATCGGAGATAACATTTGTTCGTTTTTTTATAGTTTTTCTTGAGGGGACTAACTTTTTAAGCATTATTGTGGTTTTATGACCCTTGCAGTCGGACTTAGGGTTAGTGCTAATAAAAATCAATCAACAGCCCTAAGAATTTTAAATACCGAAAATATCGATCATTTTACATAAAATTTATATACGAAACTGATCTCCAACTCTAAATGTTAAATAAGTATTTTTGTTTTTTAATTCTTCTTTCTGAAACTTTTTTCAGAATGTTCACACCCAATCGCCAAAAAATAGTATCTCATTTGATGGAAGTGATTTAGTTAAGGGTCTTATTAATTAGGTGTCATCATATTCACTTGTCTTATTAATTAGGTGTTATCATATTTACTTGTCTTCTCACGAAAGCAACTAGACACAAGTTCGGTTTTAATGTGTGGAATCCAGCTCTATAAGAACGCCCACTCTAGATTGGGAGAAAAATAAAAATTTCCTCAGTCAAGAAGGATTTCACCATCACTGACCGGACAGAAAATCTAAAGTGTTATATCAGAACATACACACACTTTAAATGATTTATTTGCTAAAAAATATAACATGGCACAAGGCTATCAAATGTTTGGGAAAGTGGGATTGTTGGTCATCCTCTATCTTACACTATCCATCTTACTATTATCACCAATGTGTTAACAATTAAATTTATATATAAATAAATATAGATATATATTATTAATAAGGGGCCAAAATGTTTCATCTTGATTTTTTTTCAAATAATTTCGCTCGGTAAAACTAGCCTAATTAGAACTTTAAACAAATAAAAATGTACTAACCTTATTTTTTTAGAAAAAAGGTTCAGATGAAATAAATTATTTTGATTTTAATAAAAACATCAGAATCTTACACTTGGCATTGTATTTTTTTCATTTTAAAGGTGCTTTAAAAAATGAACTTTCCCAAATGTATATTTACTAGCGACAATGCGCGATTTAAGTTCAAATATCAAATTTAAAAGAAACATTACATCGTAAGTCCACACAATATCGGACGCCACTTCAACAAGACCAGGAAAGCCTGTTACAGACAAAATATGAGGTGAATACTTTTGTATTTGCTTTAAGCTCTGATGAGGCCCGTTGTACTGATCGAAATTATTAGAAACACGTCTAGATGATACAATAAACACATGTTGATTTTAATAAAAAATATATGTATCATACATGTTTTTGAAGGCATCTTGCCTATTTCCTTAAGTTATATACATATATATATATATATAATATATTATATATATGTTATATATAATATATTATATATATATCTTATATATTATATATATATAATATATATATAATATATATATATAATATATATATATATAATATATATATAATATATATATATAATATATATATATATATAATATATATAATATATATATATATATAATATATATATAATATATATAATATATATATATAATATATATATAATATATATATATCTAATATATATAATATCTATATAATATATATATAATATATATATGTTTAATATATATACAGGGTCGGGCAGCTAAATTGGTACTTTTTTTTATTTTTACAAAATTCATAATTTAAAGGATTAAATATGGAAAGATATCATTTTAACATTTATTTATTTAATTATTACAGTCTATTGAACAAAATTATTCAATATGAGCACCCTTTGCATCAATTATTTTGGAGATTCTTTGACGAACGCGTGAACAGCTCCTCTTTATTTTATTGGGATCGAGATTGCGAAATGCTCGTTGAATGGCTGTCTTCAATGAGTTTATATTTGGGTGTGGATTGACATTAGTCTGTCCCTCGACGACGCCGAATAGATAATAGTCGCAAACATTTAGATCTGGAGAGCTGCTGGGCCAAATATCCTTCGGAACAAACAAGGGAAGATTCTCCTTCATGAAATCTTGGACTTTCCTGTATCCATGCACTGGTGCCGAGTCTTGGATGAGCATGACTTTAGTAGGGTTGTAGTTTCTACGAATCCAAGGCAATAAAACATTATTAAGAATGTTTAAATACTCCGCTGTGTTGATTTTAAGACCCGCTTCGATGGAATCAGGAGGCATCACCTTTCCATCACTTGCCACGGCCGCAAAACCATCACAGAAGCAGAATTTTTGCTCTGCATCACAGGAGGAACTTCCGAAGGGTCACAGGCAATAACTCGAGTGTTCTAGCGATTTGAAACCTCATCCACGATGAACTTTTTCTCATCAATAAAAATGCGCACATGTGTTTCAGATGGTTGATAAGCTTGGGGCATCTTTCAACTCTGATGGCTTTTGAACGGGCAGTGAGGAGATTATGACGTCTCCTAACGTAGGACTTCATTCCAAGGTCTTCGTTGATTGCTCTGCTGATAGTTCTGTGACTCACATTGCGCTTTTTTGCCAGTTTCGACATCGACTGACTTTGGTCTGTCTTTACCGACCTTTTTAGCCCCACCAGGAAAGTGTTTGTACGCTTTCGATCACTACGAGTACTGTGCCGACTTCTCTCAACCTTACACTCGACATCGACATTAGCCACAACCCGATAGACAGTCGTTTTTGCATAGCCAGTGCTCTTAACAATGTCCGAAGGAGAACTCCCGGCGCGTCTCATTTCGCATATAGTTATTCTTCGTGCTAATTCCGCCATATTAAAACAAATTTGAGTAAATATAATTATGCTATCTTGCAATAAAGTGTTTAAGGATCCTTAGTAAAAAAAAACGT
>OY744516.1:153955148-153980148 GCA_963556195.1 Sepiola atlantica
GTAGTATCATAGTTTTAGAAAAAAGATTTGAAGAAATTTAGATAATTTAGAAGTAGGCGGGGTGGGTGGGTAAGAGTATGAAAGAAGTAGTGTAAAGTGTGAGATGTATGAGGGGGAAGAGGAGAGATGTTGTGGTTAGGTTTGAAATCCATGCCTCAACTAATAGAGAGAAATAGCGACGGGCATCGTTCGCTGTATTCTAAACCATTGTATCACTCGCTCTACTCATTTTAAATTTGAAAATCTACCTCGATCAGCAACCTGACGTCAGATGCTAACTTAATCTTATGCACCGAAGTCATACGTTTTACTTTACAACCGTGAATCCTTCAAATATGTTGTGTCTTGGATAGTCCGTTATACTTTAATTATAAGGGAAATAAACGTAAAATAGAGACTTTACCAGAAAGTCTGATCTTTTTTTGTGGTTAAAATGACTTAAATCCAAGAACAGTATACATCCATAAACGGAAATATTTTTGGTTGTTGAACCATAACACTTTCAATTTTTTAGTCGTCCAAAAATTCTAACTTTTATTTGTAAACAAAGCTACGCCATTCTTTTATTATTTAAGTGAACAATGATGAAACCATATCTGATTTGATGCGTTCAATTTATTTTGTTTTTCTTATTTTTACTTTAAAACAAAATCACGACAATCTATTTCCTTTTAAAAAGAACAATCTTAATTATCCGTCTTATTTCTTTTGATTTCGTAGAGTCGGATGTTTTATTTACAAAATTTATGTTCAACAGTAAACACAACATCTTACTCTTACGTTCAAAAACATCAATTATTACACTTCTTATTAATAGAAACAATCCTCTTAAGTGTTTGGATATTGACCCCATATATATTCCGAAAGTGCATTACCCAGTATTCGTCGAAAAGTGCATGTCAGTTACATCTAACATTCTACAAGCCTGTTGTAGTGTCTACGTCGGCGCTGAATATCCATAAAAAATGCGACGTGTTTATTTAGTTTTAAATAGAACATCATGGAAATAAAATAAATAAGACTATAAGTATTAATAAGGGGTTTAGATCTTGTGGTAGGAGAACAGACGTCCTCATTGATTTCCAGTAAATGCCGCGTGTGCTTTAAGAGTTGTTAAAAAAGTAAAGATTTAACGAAATGTATTTACATTATTATCACTTTGGAAAAACCTACCATCCAATCAATTCTGAGTTCATAATGTGCACAGTCATATTTTTTAAAAACGAATTATAGCGTTATTGGCTGTGCACAAACAGACATAAGCTTTCATTATTAAATTTCGCACAAAGTTAAATAGCCCTACTAATTTAAATTATTTTTTCCAATGAAAACAAATTCAATTTGCAGATTCAGTACCTATTTCTAATATTCTTTCAACTTTAAACATTATTATTTGTGTTAAGCTCTTATCAGACACATTTTAGGGCAGTTATCATTTAAATATATAATGGGATAAGGAAATGAATAATACATTATAGTCGAATTCATGTGTCTAACAGGACGTTCTACAGTGATTTGAAAAAAGACAAACAAAACAGTTCGACAATGGATTAGTTTTACTGATCGATCTTTACACCACTCATTTTTTTCTATAGGTGATTAAAGTTTCATCAATAAAATAATCTAATAATATTGTAATTAATTTATAATTTATAAGATAATATTGCCATGCATTCTCATTTATGTACAAATGTAGTTCACTTCAATGGAATGTGCACCGATGAACTAGCTATTCTTGTGTCCCCTCGACCTAACAACATCTGATCAACTCGACAATCAGTTAAATCCTATGAATTCATTGTGGAGGTCCTATGAGACCGGGTGGCTTTCTACTCTAATAGCTTATTTCCTCGAGCTGCCAGCCTTTCAAACTCCCTCCCGGCTCCCTGTTTCCCTTACTTTACCGACATGTTGAGATTAAAGTGTAATGTGAACAAATATCTCGCTGCACAGATCGGCCAAAATTGTCTGGAGTTAATACAAGTTTAAAAAATCTAAAATAAATATCAAAATCCAATTCACATACTTTCAATGGGTTGACACGTTTACGGATAAAACAGTAATGCAAGAGTTAGTAAAACATGAAAAAAAAAGACAAACCGAAAATAAAAATATTGTTAAAATCGAATGAATGAACTCATGCACATCTGTATATAAGGTGATCGCCCAAGAAATGGCACCGATGAAATAGTTAATAATATAATGTGTGATAGCTGTGCGTTTCCGATAGAAAAGCTTCAGGATCTACATCATAGCTAAAATGCATTCTTATGTAATATTTACTGGCGAAGACAATGAAAATATTCCTTAACTTCTAATTGCATTGTAAAAGTGGCTATGAGGGAAAACTCCCTTAAATGTATTCTATTTTTATGAAATTTAAATCATATACAATATTTTCTGGGTAAAATTATGAAAGTGATCCAAAATCTTTGCATTTCCATTTATGTGCCGAATATGTACTTGCTCCAACCTCCAAGTGCTCCATGGTGAAATAACCTCCTTAAACTCATGGGCATAGTGAAATAGAACATAGAAGTGATTCTCATTCAATTCTGAGCAACGTCGGGATATTCGTGATTGTCGTTAATAAACTCCAAAATGTTTTTTGCAATCACACCCTTTTTTAGTAAAGAGCAATGCCAATCTATGCTTGACTTATTTACTTATTTTCCTTGATAAATATCAGTCTGTTCTAGTTTCATCGACATTATATAATGATCAGACCTGGGTGTGTTTGTTTTAGGGTATAGCAACCCTTATTTAGTCATTTTATGCTGTAACCCAATATCTATTATGAAATATAGATAAATTTAAAACAGTTACTATTTTATTAACAGCTGACAATGCATTCTGTGTTCAGATTTTTCACAACAATATTAGTAAATGACTACACTAGAACCGATACGATTTAAATACAGTACCGCAAATTCGAAACGGATATACAGATCTTCGAATTTGCCCATGGAGAAATATTATCAATTAAAAGAACAAATGAGTGGGATGCCATTTACGTCAGATACATTTGAAGATATTATGATGGTCAAGGATTTCAATTTGCCAAACGTAAATTGGACAAAGGGTTTAGTTATGTCTCCTATGAATTCAATTAGTCAACACTTTAGAATGCAGAATGAATATTTGGAGTTATGTACAACAAACGGTTTGCATTCGTATATAGAAAATATACTAGATATGAACTAGTGGGAAATATATTAGAAATAGGTACATTGGATCAGATTTTTTTCAAATAATGAATGCATAATAGGAGATGTAAGTTTGAAAGCGCCGTTAGATGAATCTGATTATGCATTTATTGATATCGAAGTTGAGATGAAGGCAGAGTTTTATTATATAAGCAGAAAACAGAGGAACTGGTCTAATATAACAGAAGATTTTGTTTCAGAGAAACGAGAAAATATCGATTGGAATTATAGCTCGAAAACACTGAGGTTAATGAAATGTGTTAGGAATTAAATGGAAAGATAAAATCTATAATAGAAAATATTCAAGAAGTTATTATAAAATTCTCCAAACAAAAGGTATCTATTAGAAAAATTACCTTGGGACAGTAATTGCCTATCTTGTCAACAGGAAGAAAAAGATAAAGCTTGGACGAAATTTTGAATTATACCAAGTATGAAATATTATCAAAATGCTGTAAGTAAATAAAATGAATATGAAACACTAGAAGTAAAAGAAAAGTTGAAACACGAAAATAAGATGGTGAGAAATATTAAATACAACTGTAAACCATTGTTAAAATATGTTTAGCAAAAACTAAAATTCAAAAAAGCGTGAGTACTGTAAGAGATGATGAGACAGGTGATTTAACAGGCACTCAAGTAGACACAGCTGGTGTACTTGCAAGTTTTCTTTTTAATCTGTTCATTCTTTTGAAAGAATTTGGTCCACTACAGGAGAGTTCTTATGAGGAGGGTACAACAAAAATTATGGATGAACTAAAAATTTTACCTAAAGACATAACACTATTACCATCCAAGTCGGATGTTAGTAAAAGTATGGGACCTGATTAACTTCATCCTAAAATATTAAAATACTTATTAAATAAAGACTTTATCAATGCAATAACCAATGCGTGTAGGAAATGTATGGAATATTAAGAGATTCCATATATTTAGAAAACAGCTATAGTTATACCGCTACATAAAAAAAGTAATTACATACCAGTTTTTCTAACATGTATTTTGTGTAAAGTATATGAAAAATAATGAGACACCACAGATTACATTTTATAAACGATGATATAAATTGTAACCAACATTATTTTGTACATGGTAAATCAAAATTATCTAATATTTTGGAAAGTATTAACATTATAAATTAGTATTTCATGGAGGAGGATAGTGTGGATATCATATATATTTGGATTTTAGCAAGGCATTTGATACAGTATCTAATTATCGTTTTGTAGTGAAAGGCAACACTTTTGTAGTGCTGACAAAATGGTAAATGTTGTGAGGGAGTTTTTAATGATAGAACTATGCAGGTAAAGGTTGGTAACAGTTATTCTGAATCACAGTACATACTCTCCGGTGTGCCGCAGGGGTCAGTATTGGGCCCTTGGTTGTTTTTCATATTCATAAATAACTTACCTAATAATATGAATTCAGAAATAGAACTGTTTGCTGATACCTTAATCAAAATAAATAACACAGCTGGATCTCAATAAATTATCATATTGGGATAACATTTGGAAATCATGATTTAACCTAGAAAAATGTAAAGTACTACATGTAGTATCCAGCAATGTGGGAGTATAATATGTACTAAACAACAGATAAATCAAAGAAGTAGATGGAGAGTGCGATTTGGGAGTAGGGGTTTATAATACATTTATGCAAATGATCATATTTTGACCATTGTACCGAAGGCAAATTGAATGATCGGATCGATAGATAGGAATATTATTTCGAGGGAGACAAATTGTGTGTTAAGGATATATACATCTCTAATAAGACCCTATATATAATACTGTACCCAGGCCTGTGTCCCAGCGACTAGATATGGTAATTTGAATGTAATATTGAAACTGTAAGGCGTACAGAGAAGGGTGACACTACTTATAAGTTAAGTAAAAGAGTTCAGTTACAGGGAGAGATTGGAAAAATTAAGATTGACTACTTTGCTGGAGATAAGAGTGAGACGTGATATGATTGAGACTTTCAAGATAATTAATGGCATTTCGAATATGGTGGCCATTTCTTTAGTATTTCACCTAGATCTGGAAAAATTATTGTCAAGGCAGTGTTCAAAAACTAGATCTGTTAACCAGTTAAGTTTATTTGCTCACAGTGTTATATGTATTATGAATAAGTTGCCAGATCAAATTAAAAACAACAATAGCGTGGATCAGTTTAAGATGAGGTTGGATGAATTCAGAGAAAGTGGTAAGAGACGGAAATTGAAGGGGCACTTTTGGAAGTTGTCAAATTAAATATTAAACAGAATTTGATCTTGATATCGATATTATAGTAATAGTTTAATTTGTTTAACAATTCCATTGAGAAGATAGTTAAAGGGGAGGTGCCCAAGGAGGCATAACAAACAGATAATAATAAGAAGAATAGTAATCAGGTACACCTTAAAAATTGGAGTCGTTATGCTTTTTTGACAGTAAATATTGCGATTCAGCATTAAATGCATCATCGAAATGCGCTCATATTCAATACAACAGACAAACAAACTAAAATACTGCATGCTAAGGATACCGACACGATTGAGCTCCGTTCACTAACCACCATCGGTCGAACACATCTGCAGGTGACAATAATGGTGTAGGATGTAGATTGATCTGGTTGTAATACGAGACCGTACGCTGTACGTAGTGTTTTTGACAGGCGTTTATGTGCACACATGGGAGGAAGCGTAACCAAGCAACTGCTGTTAAGTTGTGGCTGTATATGTATGTGTGTGACATTAAATGTAAAAAGTTCACATATTTCTGCCGGTAGTTAGGATAAAGCGTGTCGGCTCTTTGTGAGACGTTAGATCAAATTGCTTAAAACGAGTAGGAGAAAAAGAAGATAAAGACAATGGATAAGCTACACATGATGGGGTTGATTTCTAAATAAGTCGTTTTTGTTTGTTTCCTTTTATGTCACATGAGAACAATGTTTCGTTCTCGTATCGATCTTGTAGATTACCTTCAATGCAAACCATATTTAGAAGATCGGTTATTGCATATATTAGTATTACGTAGTGGCGCACAAAGAACCGGATATCTAACTTCGACGTCCAAATATTCAGTATTTATAATCGTCATTATGCAAAGGGCTCCACGCAGAATTTATAGTAAGAATAATAAATTAAAAACTGGTTATATTTAAACCAAATCAAAAATGTATCCACTAAAATAAAAATTGTATTTTCACGAACGTATGTGGATTTGCCGAGTATAATAGTGAACAAAAATTATTAAATACAATCAGTAATCGGATAACCACCAAAAGCTTCACATGACAATAGGTAATTCACCTACGAGCATACCCAGGTTTTTCTGTTCAATAATTACACGCTCGCGATCGCATCTCAAACAGTTGCTTAGCGACTCAAACTTTTCAACACATATTTGAAAAGCGTCGCTTTTATTGTAACATTAAAGTATACATTTCCTCACTTCACACATTCTTGCCTCACTTACGCCCGATAATAGCAGACAGTCGTGCCCACGTATTCATCTTCAAATAATCAACAGCTTTTGTTATCAAAAAGAATTGAAATAGTTTCTTACTTGCCTGCGAGGTTAGCTTGTACGATTGAATTAATATAAAAACGTGATGTTTATGTTTGCTTTTTTAATTCCCTTAATTTTGTCTGTATTTAAATCATTTTAAGGGGGAGCTATTCTTACAGGGCTGTACACCACAACGCTCCATTCATTTACAAACCACATATTTGATCACTCCTTATCAGTTGGTTACCCCATCGAAACAGTAGTAAAAGACTATCTTCAACTGTGTGACAACTTTAAATTTCTCAGAAAAAACCGTTTGCTGGGACAAATACGAAATGAAATATGCATAAGACACTCCCGTTAATTGAATATACATATACGGGGAATTTCACCGAATCAGTATTGATTTATATTCGACATGATGCAATGAACTGCCTTTTTTGAAACACTTATTTTATAGTGGTGATAGGTCACTATAAAAAGTTTAAAGTGATTGTATCACCTTATTAAAACTTAATGTTTGATTGAGCAATGCATAAATACAAAAAACAAACAACAAACAAAATGAAAAAACAAGTTAGATGTTGGATTCTGATTATTTTTGGATATTTATTTTTCTATAGTCCATTATAAAGAAAAAGATTTAAAAGTTTCAAATAATTGTAGAACATTCTTTTAAGCATTTAAAATAAATTATATATTAGAGATTTAAAATTTAGTGTTATATATATATATATATATATATATATATATATATATATGTGTATATATATATATGTGTGTATGTGCGTGTCTGTGTACAGGTATGTGTGCATATATTGGTACACATTGTTATAAAGGAGATTATTAATAACGATTTCATGAGAGTTGTTCAACTTTTTCGGAAGGAAAACATTAAATTAAATTAAATTGAAATAAATAAAAATCTGTAATAAATTAAATTCTGAGTTTTAATAACATGTTACTAAAATCATAACAGCATTAACACGTATCAGAGTAAGTAGATAATGTATTTACAAATAAATAAAACTGCCATTTAACACAACTTTTATTTTGTTTATTACATTACTGCGTGCTACGCACAATCTGGCCAGGGTATGAATAAAAAACATTAACCCGTTAATCATACATTCTTTTTAAATATCAGAAAAAAATGAATACTGTTAGAATAAAATAAAATAACCCTAGTATATAATAAACAAATAAATACATATAAAATAAATAATATTAGGGAAAAAATAATTTAACACCGCTCTAAGCTGTTACCCCTATTTCTACATCCCCCCTCCAAAAATATATCTTTAAATAGTTAAGTTTATTTTAACAAATATAACATTTCATCAGTTAAGTCAAATATGAAATATTCAGGAAGAAAAAAAAAAGCAGTTATAGCTTTATTCGATTTGCTGCGGATATTAATATTTACTGCGTATTAAGCAATATTGACATTCCGTAAGTGTTTTTGAGATTTGAAACACCCACCATTTTATAAAAAGGTATTCATCGAAATATATTATGGAACACAGTCACACACATTACATCACACTGTTGAAGTCTTGCCTAATCAAGTAAATTTTATAAATCTATACAAAAAAAATCACGTGTTTTTGTTTTACTTCTCAACGCGAACATTACCATTTGTTTGCATTGTGATAGCTTTCAAATACTCCTCTATATACGTATTACCCACTATGCTTCAAGCAAACTACCTCTCCTAATTATCACTTATTTTATGTTTTATTGTAACGGTTGGACCAAATCACCTCTAATTTGTACTAACATCAAATCAGTCCAATAATACATTTGACAGTGAAAATGCTATTACAGTGTAAGGATTTATTCAATACTCACGGAGCGTCTACTTTGTTGGCAGAATCGGATTTGAGAATTCATGTAGTTGCAGTTGTGGTGGCGCCGAAGTTTCCATAGTCTCTTCTGTCTTTCTTATATTCTCAATAACCGCTTTCATGCACCTTATTAATAAAGAAACATCACACATGCAATTGGTTTTTTTTACGGTTTTGTTTCTTTATAGCATATATGTATACGTATAAACACCCATCGTGAGGGGAAAGGCGACATCTATTCGTCACGCCTTGCTGTTACTCCAGTTCCGGGACAAGTAGCCTTACACTAATTCCACTCTACCTAATATTTAACCTTACGTGGAAATTTACCATACTAAACCTATCTTTACTCAGTGGAATCTAAATATTACTAACACTAGTAGTAGAATATTAAATATGCATGCCCTGAGTTCCATATCATTTTTATAATAGTCAAGTTTACAAACTGTTCACCTTACGAACATTTGCATTGGGGGTAATACCATTTTGAGAAAATGAATTTATTTAAACATTTAAGAGTTGGTTTCGTTTTAATTTCATTACTGTTCAGTTTACATAGATACATTCTTAAATGTATTCGTGGGTTCTCGTAACATACTTATTTTAAAAAACCAAATTGTAGGGCCTACGTGCACAAATTCTAGTATATATCATATATTAATTGTTTTTAATGACACTACGTAGTTAAAGGAAAATACACTTTTTAGACTATTAAATTAATTTCTGATGTTATCGATACTGTTTACTCATTTATTTACTTTTTTATTATCGCTTTTGTTTAAAATTATATTTTGAAACATGACGTACATCATAAATCGATGCCATAATCTAACGTAATTTCAAAATGTAACATTGTTTTATGTTTAAAACGAAATTACATATGACCACCAGCGTTTTAGTACTTTTAATTTTAATACTAATTAAAATTTGCATAAAAATATAGTTGAGGCAGAAATATAAGTGAAACTAACTAAGAGATAACTGTCAACTATTTAGCGATGCGTTCCACAGTAGTGTTTATCATGCATTTTGTAGAGCGATAAATAAAACTTTCATCGATCTCAACATGTATTCATAAAACCCATCGCTAACGCAGTGAATGTTCAGACAGGACTCGCAAATTTGGGGCAATGGTATGTGCTCGTAATACAAATAACTGTCTGAGATTTACTTTTTGCAAAATTAATTTTAAAATTACTTTCAAGCTCTTTTACAAAATGTAACATTTTGTTTTAGATACGTCGAAGTTTTGTCCATTTGTTTCTATGTCACACTTGAGTTGCAAATATCATTACGTTGGTCTGGAACATTAAACTATGTAATAAAAATTTCGTCTGACTGACGCATACGTTTTAATTAGCATGTTCTTTGATCTATCACGCTTAACTTGTAAATAGCATATGTCTTGTGTTTCACACTCATTTGAAACAATTTTTATAGAATAGGCGAATCTTTTATATTTGTTCTCGATTTGTATTTTTTTGTTTTTTTTTTAATTTTAAGTCAAGAATTGACTAAGTCTTATTTCCACTGTTTAAAGTTAAAAACTACATGCACTATCAATATGAACTGAAGGCGGT
Source organism: Sepiola atlantica (assembly GCA_963556195.1). NCBI lineage: Eukaryota > Metazoa > Mollusca > Cephalopoda > Sepiida > Sepiolidae > Sepiola > Sepiola atlantica. The sequence continues at coordinate 153,965,273 of OY744516.1, forward strand.
CCTAATAATCACTGCTCACTGAACTGCATATGCCAAACGCACCTGAAAAATACCATGATCGAGAATGACGTCAATTAATCTCTTCTGATACGAGACCCATGAGTAGATGTGGACATTGTCATTCACACACATTTATATGTTCAAGACAGAGGCAACAAATGTCGACTGGAACTGCTCGTTGAATACTGTTAGAGGCTTTCGATAGCTTGGCAAATAATTGAAGTAGTGGTTGGATCAATCAAGGGAAGAGGTATGTGTGCTATTGCAGAATATACACCCAAATAATATCAGTACTTAAGTAGATTCCCGAGTCTTGACATATTTAGCTACCTGAGCGTTCCACTAACAGCGCATGTTTTGGTAAAGTGTATTTTTAATGACTCCTCAGAAGAGGGCAATGTGTCTACTTTTGCTTTTTCCGGAGTTGTTTCTTTCTGTATTTTGGTGACGGTTCTGTTGCCACCTAGACTTGGGATTAATGTTAGCTTAGTGTGAGGTATTTGGCCGTTTTTTAAGACACCCCAACAACAATAATAAACGAAGTCGTCTGAAAATAAGTTTATATTTTGATAAATATATATTTTATTAGCTATGTCTATTGTATATTATTTTGTTTAATTGTCGATTATATTGTTAAATAAGAGAAAAGAAAAATAATGCATTTGATGTCCATATAGTAAGAAGTAGTCTCTAATGCTCACTGTCCACTAAACTACACATTTCGGACAGACCTGATAATCACCTGGATTACGAATGGCATAATTAAACCTGGTTGTTATAAGAGCCTTTAGATTAGAAATGAATATTGTCATTGGCAATCATTTGCCTGTACATAAATTAAAGAAACGTCACTAAGCAACTGTTGTTGGTTAGAGCAGTTCGTTCAATATGAAAAAAAAAACGCTTTGAGGATTTGGCCAGTAGTTTTAGTTAGTGACGGTTGGGTTGGGGGTGGTTGCGCTGGAGAGGCCATTAGGAGACGTCTGGAAAAACAAGATGAAACCTGAGGAGTAAAAAAGGAGGATCACGAGGGCGTAGGGGAGAAGGACGGAATAATGAGAGGAAAGAGGCATACTTAAAAGTAAAGAAAGATAAAGGAAAGGATTGATCGAAAACTATCAAGAGAGAGATATTGACCAGAGACAGAGCTAGAAACAAAAGTAGCATTGCCGGAAAAGATAATAAAAATAATACTAAACCTATTTCATATCCGTCACACGAGCATTTTCTTACCAAAACTCCAGTCATGTAACCTGTATTATCACAGTTTTAACTATAGCAGTTTTTCTCATTACCCGCGATCTGTTTTGCTGAAATGAGTATTCCGATGTGTATATTATAACGGTACATGTAATTAATCCGAACTCAGAGGATTTACAGAGTCAGTTCCAAGAATTGACGGAGATTCTTGAGTGAGTCCAGAGTCTGAGAACAGAAGATACGAATAAAAACCTGCGGTAAAATGTTTGCCTTAATTATGATACGGAATTTGAAACGCACAAAAAATATATGAATTTTAGGCGACACAAATATTAAACAAGGCAAATGTAAAAAAAAATTCCCCCCAAATGCTGATACACTTACTTATTTAATGGGAATTATTGAACCCAATTTAACGGGAGGTGGGGTGATTACCCCTGACATTAATTACACATTTAAAAACATTCCTCTTTACTGAACAAACAATGAAAAATATCAAAAGATACATTTATTTGAAATGAAAAAAGAAACCCTATGTTTTTAAGTCAATTCCTTTCGACGTTATACGTCCTCATCAGACTCTTTTTACGGCTTCTTTAAGTGACAGAATGTCATGTAAAAAAAGTAAAGGAAAAATTAAAACTGATATTAACCATATGATGAATTTAACTAAGAAAATGAATTTATTTAAAATTTAACAAATGCATTGTTTTGGATTTTAAAAGTTGCATATTTTAAGGAAAAATTAATTTTTGTAAAATAAATTCTGTGCTAAATAAAAGTAAAAAAAAATGTGTTATTGTCGAGCTTTTACGTCAACACTCTAGACATACTCTTGTTTCTCCGTCAATACTCGGAACTAACTTCGTAAATGATATCATTCTCTGATTACGAATCCATTACAAGTACGATTACATACTATCGATTCAATGATCAATTTTATAGCCATTGTTACAGTATACTCTGTTCAGTCTGGGCTCAATTATTCTACATGGTTGAAATTGAAACTTTTTTTCTCGCGCTCTTCCCCTCGGGCTAGCCATTCTGAATTCGCAAGAGAAAATCAACTATTGTCCTTTATTAGTAGACATAAAATATTCATGTTGAATAATAATATATGTTTGTTGAGCAATAACATATTCATGTGGTAGTTCAATCACTGCAATAAGAGAACAGGTTCCGCTAACTGTCGAATTAGAACTTATCTGACGTATTGTGAAAGCGCTCATTCATAATTCAGAACCGATGAGCGTATCGACCCTTTAAGAGGATAAATAAACAAAGAAATAGGACTTTTGGAACTAAAGAGCAATTACCATTTGCAAATAACATCGCATCCATTTAATATAATCGCTGATAATGGATATATCTCCTGTGATACTCATAGTGACTTGATCAAGATTCTACCTGTTGAACCAAGTCCGAGTCACCATGTTGTATTTTATTGGTTTGCTTTATTAGATGCAATCTGCTCTGGACGATCGGATGCATTGATTACGAACGACAACGATCCAGTCGGTTGTTAAGGTCGATGGAAAGATGGTTGAAGAATTTAGCGCTTGAAAGTACCTGACTCCAGATTCAATTGTCTAAGATTGAAATACGTTCTAATATGGAGTACTGATGTCACATTTGGGGAGGTGACGCACATCATCTTCTCTCCTACATCGTCAGAACTAACAATCACCTTTGACATCTTATGTGGTGAACTTTTATTTTCCCTAGAATGCTTTTTTCACATAAGAGATGTTGCTAGTCTCACCCTCCTTTAACGTTATTCCAAGGTGCTCGCCTGAGTTCCACTATTCGCGTCCTCCTGCTTAGACATTTACAACAAGAACTTGTCTGGCTACCACAACGAACACACACCTTCCCTATCCCCCTATGAGCGTAGCGTGCGGTAGATTTTAGATGGGCAAAGTTCGCTTGTAAGGATGTGTCGCTCATAAAACATTGTTGAGGGACTGCTTCCCTTTTTGAGAAAAAGTTGGTTGAATTCAAATCGAATGTCAGCAAATTCTTGTCATAAACCTTCCTATAAGTTATCAAACGCATGGCGCAGCATTGGCCAATGTTAGTACTACCATAGTGGTCTTCATCTTCGGCTGGCAATTATTTCGTCTCATGAAGCCATTATCCTAGAGTTGTTCTTGCCCTTGATAATATGTGGCCCAATAGTAATAAACAATATGAATTTATTACTCCCCTGCACTGATGAGAATCATAAGCTTGAAACAACGTCGTGTGTTGGTAACAAATTAAAATAATTATTTAATACTAGCGGGACCCTGTGGAAATTCCACAGTGTTTTCTACATCAATCTGTATAATTTACTGTTAATAATATTATCCGGTGGCTAGAAATATGCACATATTTTACTCACAAAAAATTTGCGTGACGGAATGGAAGTATATATATTTATTTATATTACACGGGGCAAAAGCTGTCTCTTAACTAAATCTTCTTAAATAGGAGTGTCAGATCGTGACACACAAAATAAATAACACACACTCTATCGTATTAATATATAAATAATAATAATAATAATAATAATAATAATAATAATAATAATAATAATAATAAGAAGAAGAAGAAGAAGAAGAAGAAGAAATTTTAAATATTAAAAAATAAAATAAATAAATAAATAAATAAATACCGTAAGCCTGAAACCGGCCCATTTGGTAAGCGTTTCCGCTAATGAAACGGGATACCAGAGTTCTATCCTCGGTTGAGTCATAGCAAAGACTAAAACAAACATTGCTAAAACTCTCAGTATTATAAGGTCAGGATCAAGGACAATGAAGCAGTCCTGGGAAAAGAGTGGCGCCCTCCCCTACATCTCGGGTTAGCCGCTAATGGAAAGAGATCCTCTACTGTAATCGGACAATTTAGCCTTTTATAAAGTCTGAAATTAGCGACCACCTCACCTAAAATAAGCGAACGCCATTTTTGTTTGACGAATTTGACAATATAACTAAATAACTATTTGAAATAAAAAAAAATAATTTCTCAGATGTTAACTATACAATATCATTGCCCTTGTCTTATTTTTACGTCTGTATTTGGTACTTTGTTACATGGGGACCCGGGCTAACTTTGACCCTGACCCTAACTTAAACCCTAACCCCCAATGACCCTGAACTTTATAGGTAACCCTACCCCCCTGACCCTAACCCTAACTACGGGGTCAAAGTTAGCACGAGTCCCAATCTAACAAAGCACCATCTATTTGTTAGTAAGTTACGCTTGTTTTATTATGAGCACCCCCCGGATAAGAGTGAAATATTTAAAAAAAAATAATAATTTGCATTCAAATAACGCGTGTACGATGGACACTCTACTAAAAAGGGTTGATATACCGTAAGAAGTGGCAGGCTTCCGAAAGAAAACGAAATTATACTTGTTACTTTTTTTTTCGATTAGATTTTCTTTTTTATTTTGCTTTGAATCACGACTTTCCTCACTTTCGTTTTTGTTAATTTTTTGTTTTACTTTTTGCGATTTATTTATTTGTTTTTATTGCGTTTTCACTTTTCAATTACGTTTATTCTCTCTCTCTCTCTCTTTCTCTATCTTCGCCCTCTATCTCTCTCTTACGAACACAAACTTTCTCTTTCTTTCGTACGCGCTCTCTATGTTTCACTGAAAAAAAAAGAAATCCCACAGTGTTTTCTACATCAATCTGTATAATTTATTGTTAATAATATTATCCGGTGGCTAGAAATATGCACATATCTTACTCACCAAAATTTTGCGTGACGGGATGGAAGTATATATATTTATTATATTACTCGGTTGTCGGGGTAAAAGCTGTCTCTTCAGCAATCACTATCGGTCGCGACTCCCCTCCCCCGTTGTCAGGGGCAAAAGTAAATACTAAATCTTATTAAATGGGAGTGTCAGATCGTGACACACAAAATAAGAAACTTAACTTCTCAGATGTTAACTATACAATATCATTGTCATTGTTTTATTTTTTACGTCTCTATTTGGTAGTTTGTTACATTGGGACCTGAGCTAACTTTGGCCCTGACCCTAACTTTAACCCTAACCCCCAATGACCCTGAACTTTATAGCTAACCCTAACCCCTCACTGACCCTAACCCTAACGACGGGGTCAAAGTTAGCGCGGGTCCTAATGTAACAAAGCACCTTCTATGTGTTAGTAAGTTTACTTTTTGCGATTTATTTATTTGTTTTTATTTCGTTTTCACTCTTTCTCTATTCCCCCCCTCCCTCTCTTACGAACACACACTCTCTCTTTCTTTCGACCACGCTCTCGGTGTTTCACGGAGAAAAAAAAACAAAACAAAAAAAACATTGCTTATTGTCCGTTCAAAACATTTAAAAAATAAATACTGGTCCCTTACCCTCCAAAAATAATAAATAAATGTTTTAACACTTTCAGAAGTGGTGCAAATAAAACATAAATACTTAGTTCAAACTATCATAGAAAAAAAAACATTGCTTAACGTCCGTTCAAAAAGCAACAATAACAAAAAATAATAGACATGCCCTAAAAACGCCAAAATAAAAAACAAAAAATAGTTTTAAGTTTTAAGCAACACAAAAAAGTACTTTTTGACCAGGTGATTAAAAAAAATGTATTATTTCTTCCCCTTCCGCTCGAAATGTAGAAAAAAAATCTTAGCGGTTGGTTGGGATCGAACTATAAACCAGTCGGGCCAAAGACAAAAATACTACGTCGATTACCGTTACGCTAAAGGGAAAGAATTAAAATATAATGCAGAAATTAAGCTAATTAAATGTTGTCAATAATCTAGGTGCGGCACGCATGCGCAGAGCGTTTGCCGGAAGCGTGACACACGTACGTACACCTTAGCGTATTAATATATAGATTATAATATACTAGCAGAGCTACCCGGCGATGTCCGGGTGCAGAGTCAAAAAGCAATGTTTGTATACTCAATTGGTTGACAGATTAAGTTATCACTTTGATCACTGTTCTCACATCACATGCTTTTATATTAAAAACACTCGTATAACAAAATATTTTCAATAGTGGAGCTAGTGCACACATGAAACAGTTGATTACAATCTTATAGCTCACTAGTCAGATTAGTATAGCTTGTTCTATGTACAGGTTGGGGGATTGTGTTATACATGGTTACAAAAGACGAATGAAACGAGGTAAAGTAACTAACTTTTTGAGCTCCTGTTCTTTAAATAGAAACCACAAAAACATGATTGTCGATTTTATTATTCTATTATTTATCACATTGTGTGTTACAACGTTAATTCTTTCAGATGATAATTCCTATATATTTTTTTTATTTTAGTGTACATTTTTAAAACATGCTTAAAGTTAACAAAACCACATATACAAGTGAATAAAATGCATAATTATCATATCCTGTTTATGAAAACAATATTTTATAACTAAGAGTTTGAAATGAAAGTTTAAGGAAATACAAACTGCAATGATTTAATAATAATCAGAAAATCATCTGGCATTAAGATCGAAAATCTCTTTATAAACAATATTTTTTGTTTTATTTTGATGTGCATACTCAAAAAATGTTTTTCCACCCACACGTGATACTCCTACATACAGCTGACAATGTGAAAAACGTGGTTCTTCAAGTTGCAATCCGACACTTTTTAGTGTTTAGCGTCGACTTTTATTGATAGACATAACGAAAAAAATGTCGTACAAAAAACTACAACCGCTTAAAGTGAAAGGGTATATTTAACGGTATAATTGGTACCCTGGGAATAAAAACAGTTTCATCTTTGCCACAACCAGTAAAAATGATTTCCTCAATACAGTTTGTCATCAATTTACATTTTATCTTTTAAAGACTTTGCACTCGGACTCTAATGCAATGACTTATACAATGTTTGATCCCAGACAACGGCGAAAAGCACAAATGGTCACGGCCAATGCTTGATTTCTTCTCTTCCTCCATTTCAATTTGAAAAGTATGTTCGTTTATTTAGCGTTCCTATTATATAAAATAATGTTCATCTAAGTAGCGCCCCTGTCATATGAAAGAACTAACAAAGCATGTTCATTTATGTAACCAATATATAAAAGAACTCACAGCAATAATGAGTTGGCGATTACTTTACATAGCGGATAGTTGCGTCTATTGTTTGAAAGTGGCAGACATTAGAAGGGCGTAGTTTGCTTCGTCTACTAAAATGTAAAATTATAAAAATGCGGATTCATTTACTGATTTTAATTATGATTTGGCGATTTCTGTACATGGCAGACACTGGCAGACACTGACGGGTAGTGGAAGGCAGTGTCTACTGAAATGTAAAATCTAATAAAATGCTGACTTATTTCCTGTTTTGAATTATGAGTTGCCTATTTCTTTATAGGGCTGACAATGGCGGACACTGGCAGACACTGGCGTGCAGTGTTTACTAAAATGTAATATCTAATAAATGCTGTCTCATTTCCTGTTTTGAATTATGATTTGGCTAAGTAAAGATTGGGTTAGACCCCCTTCCTCCTTATTCCTTGAATTATCGTATTAGAATTTTTAATTTCCCTCCTCCACACCGCATTCTCCCTATGATGTTATTTCCGGTTGAATTTGAGGAAATAACTTGCAGTTTATTTTCGGGAATGACTTTACATTAGTTTTTTTTTTTTAATACTACCTTATATAATTATTATCTATTTCAATTAACACATAATTAAATTGAAATTAAGTTTTAAATAGCTGAAATAATCGACCTCATTAGACGAAATATGTTACATAGGTTCCTTAAGAGTGAATTTAGAGATTCAACCATACGCCCATTAACTTTCTCGGTGAATTTTACATAGCGAATTTCGATAAAATCTAACATTGTATGCTAACGTTTTTTATGTAGGGAACACACACGAATACACACACAAACTAACACATATACATACATTGAAATTTTATATATATATATATATATTTCATATTTGTTTATTTTTACACATCTTTTGTTCTAAATATTCTAATATAAGAGTTACAGCTTGGCATACATTAATAGATAGCATTAAAAATATGCCTGGAGTTTAGAAGGAGCAATAACTTTATATTTAAAATTTAGGACAATTTGGTAACAGTAAGTAGTAAATTTTACTAATATGAAAATTATTTTGAAAGTCACATCTTCATGTGCATTTCATCATCTAGTGAATAAATAAAGAAGCTTTTGACACACCCATACATACGCACTTATATCATGATATATTCATGACTTTCAAAATGAATCTAATATCGCTCCCCGTGTTATAAGGTATACTCATGCCTAGACGGGTCGTATCTTAATATTACATAGATGATGTTAGGCTAGTTATCGTTCGAAAAACAAATGCGACGTTTCTTTTGGCCCCAAACAGAAATATGAAGTAGACTGGGTTCAAATAATGTAGATAGAAACATCGAAATATTTTAAAGCACAACCTATATCTTAATTAACAAGCGTTGTCGATATTAAAAGATAAACATATTACTAATGTAGCTGCTACTACTGAAAATATAAATACTCATAGGGTAAAAAATATTTGGTAAGGTTTTAAAAAGGTATGGAGACATAGACAATGGTAGATGGCTAGAAGATAAATGTGGCTTGAAAATAGGATGGGTAGGGCGAGCACATCCGGAGATAAAGTTAATAGAAGAAAAATGAGCGTTAATTTAGTCAGAATTGCAGTAAATACAGTATAAGGGTGTCTTGCGATGTGAACTATAAAGTGATTAAAAACAGCATTTATAACATCACACTATATAAGCCTGACTAAAAAGCCCCATTTGGGTGGGTATTACGTTAATGATGATTAGTCAAAAAGCTTATTAAAAAGCAATTTTAAAATTCTGAACGATTGAGAGAAGTCATACAAACGCATACACCGAATCAATCAGTTTATTACTGCAATAATTATGTTCTAACTATGCTTGGCCAACACCAATCAAAAGAGAGGCTTGAAAACATTCGAAATCAAATATATAAAAAAATGTACGAATGCCTACATCTTAAATATTCCTCATTCAATCAATTCAACATATGATGCTTATGAAAATAAAACCATGTAATTGGAAATCGATAATGTTGCAATTTATTTAAAGCTCCTCTTTAAAATAATTACGTCAATTACACATACTATCTATTCTGGTATGTACCATTTCTCTTTGAAATTCTTAATCAATATTGCATATTAAAACACGTATTCATAGCATGTACATTCCATTCTTTACTAGGAAAATGGCCACAATATAGATATTATTTATCAGTCGTTTAATTTAGAATACATATTTGATGATATAACGTAATATGTTGAGAAATAGCACACAGTTTCGATTATATAAATATGCATATATATATATATATATATATATATATAGTATCCTGCTGCTGTGGATTATTTTATTCTACAGCATTAGTCATTTAACACGTTTAAGATTATATATAGTATAACCTGTATTTGCATGGAAAACCTCATGTCGGTGCTGGCTTTCCTGCCACATTCAAGACCTGGTATTTCCAAATGGTAACCCATTTAATTCTTACCAGGCTCAACAGCGCTTAACATCGGTAATCTTTCGAGAACCAGTTAGTCGACGTGATTATAACCTTATATCGTATTGTAACAATTAATTTGTTTTTTTTTGCGATATTTTGAACGAAATATTTATACAGAAACACATTTCTACCGAGATGCTAGACGTGAATAGTTGTCTCTACACCAATGTGATGCTCCCATATAGAGAATTACATATTTAAAAATATATTAATCCACGGAGACGTGTTTCCTTATCATATGACTAATAAGCGACTAAACCTTGTCAAACCAGTAACTGAGGTACGACGCTCTACCATTGAGCCGAACCTTGCTAGTGATCGGAATGTATCGTTTTTATAGATGCCATTTATTTGTTTATTTTATTTGCGATACTTAAATCGAAGTATATTTAAAAGCTTTCTTACCTAAATTATAGTTGGGAATAATTATTCCCTTAAAATATGTCATTCCGCCATATATATTTAAAATATAATTATCAACGTACAAATGTTTTGTCGTCTTACGACTCATTAGTGTGACTTAAACCTAGCGGGATTCTGGTTTTGAACTCTGCTAGGTTTAGTCAAGCTGATCAGTTGTAAGAAACACGCGTCTCCAGATATATATATATATAGATAGATAGATAGATAGATAGATAGATAGATAGATATATATATATATATATATATATATATATATATATATATATATATATATATATATATATTGTTCCTTTCATTAAGTTGAACGCTCTTATGACGTGTTAAAATTATAACTGTTTATCTGGATATTCGGTAGTGGCCGCGTGGTTCTAAATGTCGGGATTTGAGTAGTAAAAAACTTGGAACCCGTGGTTTCGAATCGCGCGACCAGTAGTGAATAGTTATATCGCTATGCTGACGAGTTCCGTTTAAAAAAGGACGAAACGTATACATACATAGATAATAAACAAACAAATATATATATATATATATATATATATATATATATATATATAGTAAAGAAATTGTTTCTTCTATTTGATAAACCGGTATAGCTCCAATAAAACGAATCGGCATTTACAATTCTGTTTCATATGTCGCTTCAGACCGATTATTAGTACCTGTGTTTTAAGTTTGTTTTGATTTAACGAATTTTAGATTATATCCACTTAGGTGTTTTCCCTTTGCTAACTAATCCCTGCCACAGTAATACGTCTTCATTCTTATACGCAAAACAACGTAGACAAAATACGGTAGCAATCTAATTAGGGTCACATTCTCGTATTACACTGTTTGCCTGCTTACATGAAATTACTTACTGCACTTATCAGAAATTACATGGCTTATAAAAAGAAGTTCCAAGTTATGTTTTCAGGTTACAATTAATATGAACTTCTGCAATCTATTTTTACAAAGCGCTTTTAGAATATGCATAGGAAAACGTTCCCTACAATTATTGGTTATCAATCCATACTTAATGCATATTTCAGTACTATTTTTCAATTTCGTTTCTTATGCATCAGCTTTCTGGCTTTTTGTCTACTTACTGCGACGCCTGTAGTTGGCATATGTCGAAACTAATTTTTGACTAATGCTCATTAATAAATATTAGAGGAACTAAAAGTACAAAAATACATATATTTTTTAAAAAGTTACAAATCTTAAACATTACCTGGATGTTCAATGATGCGGAAACGAGGAAGGATTCAGTTTTATTATAGTGAGCAGTTGCATACTGTGTGCACGAGAATTCCTGTTGCTCCGCTTTGTGTCAATATATACCAGTGCTTACAAATTACGTACCATAGAAACATGATCTAGCGTAGTTGTCGCCTCTTACGTTCTTCATTATAAAATTATACCAACGTTTCAATAGTCATTTTATTCATATTACTACTTCATTTCAATCAAAATATAATTCATACTTTTCGCATTCAAATTAAAAATACAACTAGAACATATTCGTGCACACTTCTAATTAAACGCCGATCTTAAAACTTATACTTAGAAAATTAATTTATTTACTAATGCTTTTACTCAATAAAATAGTACCTTCGTTCCAATGTGTGTGTATAAATCCAACTATTACCATCCCACCACAAACAAAATATTAAAGAACACAAAAATGTCTTATCTCTACATAAGTATGTTGGTGCTAGGTTCCTATTACTGTACTAGTACGACTGTTGACAGGCTAATTATCATTATAATAAAGTAAAGTTGAGTTTCGTTTTTTTGCATGAGTCATAGGTCTGTAAACAGGGGATACATAGAATTTGTCTGTTACGCTTTATGCTGAGAACTGATGTATTTAATCAGGAAATATGCGCCTGTTTCCTGCGCTTTCAGTAAATTCTACTTTTTTCTGTTTTGCCTGGCGCTCCTAAAATACTGATACATACAGGTATGTAATTTTTACTCACACGCTGAAATCAACTCCCACTGCTATCAGCGTACGCCGGGAAATATTCTATATTTACCATCTTATTTCATTTTTTGTTTTCTAGCTATTATACTTTTACTAAATACGACCCCCACATTCTGCTTTTACAGAGTTTTGATTGTATTAAATCCTATTCTAGAATAATTGAATAGGATTGACCAACACAATACAAACAACCATTGAAATAAAAACATGACGTCACATTAATATATTCAGTACTAGCAATTATTACAACGAACTACGCTGTTTTCGGTTCAGAAACGTCTCTTCTTTTTCTTTATTTCTTTTCTCACTTTCGTTGCATTTACAGGGTGTCTTTTGTTGTCCTTCTTCGTTTTTTTTTCATTCTTATCTTCTTCTATATTTTTAGCGAAGTGGTTACGGACAAGTTACCCTGCACTTTTATTTAATCGCATTCGGTTATTTAAGAATAAAACATAAACAAAACGCATAATTCACACATAGCTACGAAAGCTTTTTCTTTCTTTTCTTTTGAAGTATGGTCATCTTCAAGCCTATTTTAAAAATATTATTATTATAAAAATATTATTATTATTAAAATACTACCACTTAAGTTATTTGCTTAATGAATTTTAGACCACGTGACGATTTACTTTCGTATAAAAAAAGAAAATGTTCCATAGCGTATTATTATGACGTTTACCGTTAATGTTTTTACCTACTCTGCAGTTGGTTAGACACACGATCAAGTCCGAATTTCGCATTAGGGGCGCCTTATCCAATTAGCTAGACACCTTACTACTCGGAGAGTGAATCCCTTATGACTGAACAGAAACATACGTCAGAACGACATCAACAAAGTCGTTATCAAACTGTCTCTTAAACCTACTACAAACCATTAGTCCGTGTGGCCTAAAAAAACATTCAATGGAAATGCAAAAAAAAATCCCCAAAAATCAAAAGACAACTTATTTGCTAAATAATCTTCATTAATACATTTTAGTCACAAATTTCATTAAACCAATTGGTATTACCGACATGAATTGTTTCAAAGTACATACACTGTGGGTACTTGTAAAAAAACATTTTTATTTACCTATCATATTTGTAACCTATTTGCGTTAAAACAATTAATATTGAATAAAAGTTATGAGCATTTTAAGTTTACGTAAATATCGATTCTGAGGAATCTTTGTTTGCGTTTCTAACTGACTAAAGATGGCTACTTTGCTCAGAATTGGTAGTTATGCGGACTTAAGTCTTCTTCAGTTATCAGGTCTGTTTACAGACATCGATGATCATGGTTTTCTATTCCTTTGTATATTTTGTTTCGCCATGATGTTGTTTGCAAAGAGGTTACCTATAGTGGGGTACAATTACATTCTATAGGAGCAATGCTCTTACAGAGCATGAATCTTGCTATTGTACACACATCAGTATCATCTGCTTAACACAAAAAGAAGGGTTGACCAGTTTCTAAAATCCATAAGGCTGCTAAACTCTCCATCCATCAGCTGCCTGCCATTACTTCACGTATCCTGATCGGAGGGGCAACTTAGGTAGTCGACCTTGCCCAAGCGTCTCCCACAGCCTAGCGCAGGAAAGAAGGCGCCTTACTACTCCTGTTTATAGGAATGTTTTACCACACTATTCCTTAACTTATAATTTTTATTAAATATTTATGTTGAACACAAGTATGTCGGTAATGCGGAGATAAACTTGTGAAATTATTTAAAAAATATATCAATATAATCGTTATAATTGTGGTTATCTATTTAGTTGTGAATATAATATATATATATATATATATATATATATATGCCATTTACTATATACATCATTTAAATATACAGACAAATATACCGTTTAAATTCTTACAGACTTATCGTACGACCTTTGACTAACTGATTATATCACCTATTAATACAGTAACTTATTTTTTGTGTTTCTGTAATGTAAAGTGACTTAGCCGACAACAAAATGATTAGCAAAGACACATGCAGTAATAACATTTAGACGAGTAAATGTCGTATGACACCTAATCGAACAATTTACAAAAGGGCTCTTCGGTGATACGTGTTCTTTTCAAGAACTGCCCTATACATGGAACAATTGATGCCCCAACGCTCACACGCATACACACACATATATATATATATATATATATATATATATATATATATATATATATATATTAATTCATCTCATGAAATGGCTTCATAGTTAGCGATGTGTTACTAAGTATATCATTGTTTTGTATTTCTCGTGTAAGCTGATAATTTTTCGCAAGAGTCGATGCGTACAATTTAATAAATCTACAATCATCGCCGGTCGGTATCGATTCTAACCTTAGTCGCTGCCAGAAACCATAGCAACGACATGGGATACATTCAACAGGGTAGTAATAAACTCCGAGACAGAGACGCGTCCATTTATAAAGGTGAATAAAAAATTAGATTTCAAAACCTATTACGTTATCTCAGATACTTAGTAATAGTAAGATTACAAATGTTGTTACACTAATAAACATATTACAAAGGCATTTACATGAATACAAATATTACAAGACTTTAAAACTAAGAAACATATTACAAACAACTTTAAAACTAAGAAAAATATTACAAAAAACTTTAAAACTAAGAAAAATATTACAAAAAACTTTAAAATAAGAAAAATATTACAAAAAACTTTAAAACTAAGAAAAATATTACAACGACTTTAAAACTAAGAAAAATATTACACATTCTTTAAAACTAAGACCATACTACATTCTATCGGC
>OY744516.1:153985148-154047648 GCA_963556195.1 Sepiola atlantica
GCTCAATATCCTAGATAGAGCTACTGTAGTGATAGGTTTGGAAAATATTTTAACGCCATCTTCGTTCCCCTTTGGATTATTTCGCAGATCAGAAGGAGAGAGGATACCGAAGTGATTTCAGTAGTCTCCAGGAGGCATCCTTGATTATCAAAGTACTCGGCGTTGTCCGGGAGAAAAGTGCTCAATGTCCTAGATAGAGCTACTGTAGTGATAGGTTTGGAAAATATTTTAACGCCATCTTCGTTCCCCTTTGGACTATTTCGCAGATCAGAAGGAGAGAGGATACCTAAGGGATTTCAGGAGTGCTCATAAAGCCTCCTCGATTTTCAAAGTACTCGGCGTTGTCCGGGAGAAAAGTGCTCAATGTCCTAGATAGAGCTACTGTAGTGATAGGTTTGGATAATATTTTAACAGCATCTACGCTGAAAAGGATGGGGTAATCGATAAGAGTTATTTCAGTAGTGCTAAGGAGGCCTCTTTGATTTTGAAATACTCGGCGTTGTCCGGGAGAAAAGTGCTCAATATCCTAGATAGAGCTACTGTAGTGATAGGTTTGGAAAATATTTTAACGCCATCTTCGTTCCCCTTTGGACTATTTCGCAGATCAGAAAGAGAGAGGATACCTAAGTGATTTCAGTAGTCCCCAGGAAACCTCCTTGATAATCAAAGTACTCGGCGTTGTCCGGGAGAAAAGTGCTCAATGTCCTAGATAGAGCTATTGTAGTGATAGGTTTGGAAAATATTTTAACGCCATCTTCGTTCCCCTTTGGACTATTTCGCAAATCAGAAGGAGAGAGGATACTTAAGGGATTTCAGGAGTGCTCATGAAGTCTCCTCGATTTTCACAGTACTCGGCGTTGTCCGGGAGAAAAGTGCTCAATATATTAGATAGAGCTACTGTAGTGATAGGTTTAGAACATATTTTAACGCCATCTTCGTTCCCCTTTGGACAATTTTGCAGATTAAAAGGAGGGAGGATACCTAAGTCATTTCAGTAGTCCCCAGGAGGCCTCTTTGATTTTCAAAGTACTCGGCGTTGTCCGGGAAAAAAGTGCTCAATGTCCTAGAAAGAGCTACTGTAGTGATAGGTTTGGATAATATTTTAAAAGCATCTACGCTGAAAAGGATGGGGAATCGATAAGAGTTATTTCAGTAGTGCTCAGGAGGCCTCTTTGATTTTGAAATACTCGGCGTTGTCCGGGAGAAAAGTGCTCAATATCCTAGATAGAGCTACTGTAGTGATAGGTTTGGAATATATTTTAACGCCATCTTCGTTCCCCTTTGGACTATTTCGCAGATCAGAAGGAGAGAGGATACCTAAGTTATTTCAGTAGTACCCAGGAGGCCTCCTTGATTATCAAAGTACTCGGCGTTGTCCGGGAGAAAAGTGCTCAATGTCCTAGATAGAGCTACTGTAGTGAAAGGTTTAGAAAATATTTTAACGCCATCTTCGTTCCCCTTTGGACAATTTTGCAGATGAAAAGGAAGGAGGATACCTGATTTCAGTAGTCCCCAGGAAGCCTCTTTGATTATCAAAGTACTCGGCGTTGTCCGGGAGAAAAGTGCTCAATGTCCTAGATAGAGCTACTGTAGTGATAGGTTTGGAAAATATTTTAACGCCATCTTGGTTCCCCTTTGGACTATTTCGCAGATCAGAAGGAAAGAGGATACCTAAAGGATTTCAAGAGTGCTCATAAAGCCTTCTCGATTTTCAAAGTACTCGGCGTTGTCCTGGAGAAAAGTGCTCAATGTCCTAGATAAGGCGACTGTAGTGATAGGTTTAGAAAATATTTTAACGCCATCTTCGTTCCCTTTTGGACAATTTTGCAGATGAAAAGGAAGGAGGATACCTGATTTCAGTAGTCCCCAGGAGGCCTCTTTGATTTTCAAAGTACTCGGCGTTGTCCGGGAAAAAAGTGCTCAATGTCCTAGATAGAGCTACTGTAGTGATAGGTTTGGATAATATTTTAACAGTATCTACGCTGAAAAGGATTGGGTAATCGATAAGAGTTATTTCAGTAGTGCCCAGGAGGCCTCTTTGATTTTGAAATACTCGGCGTTGTCCGGGAGAAAAGTGCTCAATATCCTAGATAGAGCTACTGTAGTGATAGGTGTTGAAAATATTTTAACGCCATCTTCGTTCCCCTTTGGATTATTTCGCAGATCAGAAGGAGAGAGGATACCGAAGTGATTTCAGTAGTCCCCAGGAGGCCTCCTTGATTATCAAAGTACTCGGCGTTGTCCGAGAGAAAAGTGCTCAATGTCCTAGATAGAGCTACTGTAGTGATAGGTTTGGAAAATATTTTAACGCCATCTTCGTTCCCCTTTGGACTATTTCGCAGATCAGAAGGAGAGAGGATACCTAAGGGATTTCAGGAGTGCTCATAAAGCCTCCTCGATTTTCAAAGTACTCGGCGTTGTCCGGGAGAAAAGTGCTCAATGTCCTAGATAGAGCTACTGTGGTGATAGGTTTGGATAATATTTTAACAGCATCTACGCTGAAAAGGATGGGGTAATCGATAAGAGTTATTTCAGTAGTGCTAAGGAGGCCTCTTTGATTTTGAAATACTCGGCGTTGTCCGGGAGAAAAGTGCTCAATATCCTAGATAGAGCTACTGTAGTGATAGGTGTTGAAAATATTTTAACGCCATCTTCGTTCCCCTTTGGAGTATTTCGCAGATCAGAAGAAGAGAGGATACCTAAGTGATTTCAGTAGTCCCCAGGAGGCCTCCTTGATTATCAAAGTTCTCGGCGTTGTCCGGGAGAAAAGTGCTCAATGTCCTAGATAGAGCTACTGTAGTGATAGGTTTGGAAAATATTTTAACGCCATCTTCGTTCCCCTTTGTACTATTTCGCAGATCAGAAGGAGAGAGGATACCTAAGGGATTCAAGGAGTGCTCATGAAGCCTCCTCGATTTTCAAAGTACTCGGCGTTGTCCGGGAGAAAAGTGCTCAATATCCTAGATAGAGCTACTGTAGTGATAGGTTTAGAACATATTTTAACGCCATCTTCGTTCCCCTTTGGACAATTTTGCAGATGAAAAGGAGGGAGGATACCTAAGTCATTTCAGTAGTCCCCAGGAGGCCTCTTTGATTTTCAAAGTACTCGGCGTTGTCCGGGAAAAAAGTGCTCAATGTCCTAGATAGAGCTACTGTAGTGATAGGTTTGGATAATATTTTAAAAGCATCTACGCTGAAAAGGATGGGGAATCGATAAGAGTTATTTCAGTAGTGCTCAGGAGGCCTCTTTGATTTTGAAATACTCGGCGTTGTCCGGGAGAAAAGTGCTCAATATCCTAGATAGAGCTACTGTAGTGATAGGTTTGGAAAATATTTTAACGCCATCTTCGTTCCCCTTTGGACTATTTCGCATATCAGAAGGAGAGAGGATACCTAAGTGATTTCAGTAGTCCCCAGGAAACCTCCTTGATAATCAAAGTACTCGGCGTTGTCCGGGAGAAAAGTGGTCAATGTCCTAGATAGAGCTATTGTAGTGATAGGTTTGGAAAATATTTTAACGCCATCTTCGTTCCCCTTTGGACTATTTCGCAGATCAGAAGGAGAGAGGATACCTAAGGGATTTCAGGAGTGCTCATGAAGCCTCCTCGATTTTCAAAGTACTCGGCGTTGTCCGGGAGAAAAGTGCTCAATATATTAGATAGAGCTACTGTAGTGATAGGTTTGGAAAATATTTTAACGCCATCTTCGTTCCCCTTTGGACTATTTCGCAGATCAGAAGGAGAGAGGATACCTAAGTGATTTCAGTAGTCCCCAGGAGGCCTCCTTGATTATCAAAGTACTCGGCGTTGTCCGGGAGAAAAGTGCTCAATGTCCTAGATAGAGCTACTGTAGTGATAGGTTTGGAAAATATTTTAACGCCATCTTCGTTCCCCTTTGGACTATTTCGCAGATCAGAAGGAGAGAGGATACCTAAGGGATTTCAGGAGTGCTCATGAAGCCTCCTCGATTTTCAAAGTACTCGGCGTAGTCTGGGAGAAAAGTGCTCAATATCCTAGATAGAGCTACTGTAGTGATAGGTTTAGAACATATTTTAACGCCATCTTCGTTCCCCTTTGGACAATTTTGCAGATGAAAAGGAGGGAGGATACCTAAGTCATTTCAGTAGTCCCCAGGAGGCCTCTTTGATTTTCAAAGTACTCGGCGTTGTCCGGGAAAAAAGTTCTCAATGTCCTAGATAGAGCTACTGTAGTGATAGGTTTGGATAATATTTTAAAAGCATCTACGCTGAAAAGGATGGGGAATCGATAAGAGTTATTTCAGTAGTGCTCAGGAGGCCTCTTTGATTTTGAAATACTCGGCGTTGTCCGGGAGAAAAGTGCTCAATATCCTAGATAGAGCTACTGTAGTGATAAGTTTGGAATATATTTTAACGCCATCTTCGTTCCGCTTTGGACTATTTTGCAGATCAGAAGGAGAGAGGATACCTAAGTTATTTCAGTAGTACCCAGGAGGCCTCCTTGATTATCAAAGTACTCGGCGTTGTCCGGGAGAAAAGTGCTCAATGTCCTAGATAGAGCTACTGTAGTGATAGGTTTAGAAAATATTTTAACGCCATCTTCGTTCCCCTTTGGATAATTTTGCAGATGAAAAGGAAGGAGGATACCTGATTTCAGTAGTCCCCAGGAAGCCTCTTTGATTATCAAAGTACTCGGCGTTGTCCGGGAGAAAAGTGCTCAATGTCCTAGATAGAGCTACTGTAGTGATAGGTTTGGAAAATATTTTAACGCCATCTTCGGTCCCCTTTGGACTATTTCGCAGATCAGAAAGAGAGAGGATACCTAAAGGATTTCAAGAGTGCTCATAAAGCCTTCTCGATTTTCAAAGTACTCGGCGTTGTCCTGGAGAAAAGTGCTCAATGTCCTAGATAGAGCTACTGTAGTGATAGGTTTGGAAAATATTTTAACGCCATCTTCGTTCCCCTTTGGACTATTTCGCAGATCAGAAGGAGAGAGGATACCTAAGGGATTTCAGGAGTGCTCATAAAGCCTCCTCGATTTTCAAAGTACTCGGCGTTGTCCGGGAGAAAAGTGCTCAATGTCCTAGATAGAGCTACTGTGGTGATAGGTTTGGATAATATTTTAACAGCATCTACGCTGAAAAGGATGGGGTAATCGATAAGAGTGATTTCAGTAGTGCTAAGGAGGCCTCTTTGATTTTGAAATACTCGGCGTTGTCCGGGAGAAAAGTGCTCAATATCCTAGATAGAGCTACTGTAGTGATAGGTGTTGAAAATATTTTAACGCCATCTTCGTTCCCCTTTGGACTATTTCGCAGATCAGAAGAAGAGAGGATACCTAAGTGATTTCAGTAGTCCCCAGGAGGCCTCCTTGATTATCAAAGTTCTCGGCGTTGTCCGGGAGAAAAGTGCTCAATGTCCTAGATAGAGCTACTGTAGTGATAGGTTTGGAAAATATTTTAACGCCATCTTCGTTCCCCTTTGTACTATTTCGCAGATCAGAAGGAGAGAGGATACCTAAGGGATTCAAGGAGTGCTCATGAAGCCTCCTCGATTTTCAAAGTACTCGGCGTTGTCCGGGAGAAAAGTGCTCAATATCCTAGATAGAGCTACTGTAGTGATAGGTTTAGAACATATTTTAACGCCATCTTCGTTCCCCTTTGGACAATTTTGCAGATGAAAAGGAGGGAGGATACCTAAGTCATTTCAGTAGTCCCCAGGAGGCCTCTTTGATTTTCAAAGTACCCGGCGTTGTCCGGGAAAAAAGTGCTCAATGTCCTAGATAGAGCTACTGTAGTGATAGGTTTGGATAATATTTTAAAAGCATCTACGCTGAAAAGGATGGGGAATCGATAAGAGTTATTTCAGTAGTGCTCAGGAGGCCTCTTTGATTTTGAAATACTCGGCGTTGTCCGGGAGAAAAGTGCTCAATATCCTAGATAGAGCTACTGTAGTGATAGGTTTGGAAAATATTTTAACGCCATCTTCGTTCCCCTTTGGACTATTTCGCAGATCAGAAGGAGAGAGGATACCTAAGTGATTTCAGTAGTCCCCAGGAAACCTCCTTGATAATCAAAGTACTCGGCGTTGTCCGGGAGAAAAGTGGTCAATGTCCTAGATAGAGCTATTGTAGTGATAGGTTTGGAAAATATTTTAACGCCATCTTCGTTCCCCTTTGGACTATTTCGCAGATCAGAAGGAGAGAGGATACCTAAGGGATTTCAGGAGTGCTCATGAAGCCTCCTCGATTTTCAAAGTACTCGGCGTTGTCCGGGAGAAAAGTGCTCAATATATTAGATAGAGCTACTGTAGTGATAGGTTTGGAAAATATTTTAACGCCATCTTCGTTCCCCTTTGGACTATTTCACAGATCAGAAGGAGAGAGGATACCTAAGTGATTTCAGTAGTCCCCAGGAGGCCTCCTTGATTATCAAAGTACTCGGCGTTGTCCGGGAGAAAAGTGCTCAATGTCCTAGATAGAGCTACTGTAGTGATAGGTTTGGAAAATATTTTAACGCCATCTTCGTTCCCCTTTGGACTATTTCGCAGATCAGAAGGAGAGAGGATACCTAAGGGATTTCAGGAGTGCTCATGAAGCCTCCTCGATTTTCAAAGTACTCGGCGTAGTCTGGGAGAAAAGTGCTCAATATCCTAGATAGAGCTACTGTAGTGATAGGTTTAGAACATATTTTAACGCCATCTTCGTTCCCCTTTGGACAATTTTGCAGATGAAAAGGAGGGAGGATACCTAAGTCATTTCAGTAGTCCCCAGGAGGCCTCTTTGATTTTCAAAGTACTCGGCGTTGTCCGGGAAAAAAGTGCTCAATGTCCTAGATAGAGCTACTGTAGTGATAGGTTTGGATAATATTTTAAAAGCATCTACGCTGAAAAGGATGGGGAATCGATAAGAGTTATTTCAGTAGTGCTCAGGAGGCCTCTTTGATTTTGAAATACTCGGCGTTGTCCGGGAGAAAAGTGCTCAATATCCTAGATAGAGCTACTGTAGTGATAAGTTTGGAATATATTTTAACGCCATCTTCGTTCCGCTTTGGACTATTTTGCAGATCAGAAGGAGAGAGGATACCTAAGTTATTTCAGTAGTACCCAGGAGGCCTCCTTGATTATCAAAGTACTCGGCGTTGTCCGGGAGAAAAGTGCTCAATGTCCTAGATAGAGCTACTGTAGTGATAGGTTTAGAAAATATTTTAACGCCATCTTCGTTCCCCTTTGGATAATTTTGCAGATGAAAAGGAAGGAGGATACCTGATTTCAGTAGTCCCCAGGAAGCCTCTTTGATTATCAAAGTACTCGGCGTTGTCCGGGAGAAAAGTGCTCAATGTCCTAGATAGAGCTACTGTAGTGATAGGTTTGGAAAATATTTTAACGCCATCTTCAGTCCCCTTTGGACTATTTCGCAGATCAGAAAGAGAGAGGATACCTAAAGGATTTCAAGAGTGCTCATAAAGCCTTCTCGATTTTCAAAGTACTCGGCGTTGTCCTGGAGAAAAGTGCTCAATGTCCTAGATAGAGCTACTGTAGTGATAGGTTTAGAAAATATTTTAACGCCATCTTCGTTCCCCTTTGGACAATTTTGCAGATGAAAAGGAAGGAGGATACCTGATTTCAGTAGTCCCCAGGAGGCCTCTTTGATTTTCAAAGTACTCGGCGTTGTCCGGGAAAAAACTGCTCAATGTCCTAGATAGAGCTACTGTAGTGATAGGTTTGGATAATATTTTAACAGCATCTACGCTGAAAAGGATGGGGTAATCGATAAGAGTTATTTCAGTAGTGCTCAGGAGGCCTCTTTGATTTTGAAATACTCGGCGTTGTCCGGGAGAAAAGTGCTCAATATCCTAGATAGAGCTACTGTAGTGATAGGTGTTGAAAATATTTTAACGCCATCTTCGTTCCCCTTTGGACTATTTCGCAGATCAGAAGAAGAGAGGATACCTAAGTGATTTCAGTAGTCCCCAGGAGGCCTCCTTGATTATCAAAGTTCCTGGCGTTGTCCGGGAGAAAAGTGCTCAATGTCCTAGATAGAGCTACTGTAGTGATAGGTTTGGAAAATATTTTAACGCCATCTTCGTTCCCCTTTGGACTATTTCGCAGATCAGAAGGAGAGAGGATACCTAAGGGATTCAAGGAGTGCTCATGAAGCCTCCTCGATTTTCAAAGTACTCGGCGTTGTCCGGGAGAAAAGTGCTCAATATCCTAGATAGAGCTACTGTAGTGATAGGTTTAGAACATATTTTAACGCCATCTTCGTTCCCCTTTGGACAATTTTGCAGATGAAAAGGAGGGAGGATACCTAAGTCATTTCAGTAGTCCCCAGGAGGCCTCTTTGATTTTCAAAGTACTCGGCGTTGTCCGGGAAAAAAGTGCTCAATGTCCTAGATAGAGCTACTGTAGTGATAGGTTTGGATAATATTTTAAAAGCATCTACGCTGAAAAGGATGGGGAATCGATAAGAGTTATTTCAGTAGTGCTCAGGAGGCCTCTTTGATTTTGAAATACTCGGCGTTGTCCGGGAGAAAAGTGCTCAATATCCTAGATAGAGCTACTGTAGTGATAGGTTTGGAATATATTTTAACGCCATCTTCGTTCCCCTTTGGACTATTTCGCAGATCAGAAGGAGAGAGGATACCTAAGTTATTTCAGTAGTACCCAGGAGGCCTCCTTGATTATCAAAGTACTCGGCGTTGTCCGGGAGAAAAGTGCTCAATGTCCTAGATAGAGCTACTGTAGTGATACGTTTAGAAAATATTTTAACGCCATCTTCGTTCCCCTTTGGACAATTTTGCAGATGAAAAGGAAGGAGGATACCTGATTTCAGTAGTCCCCAGGAGGCCTCTTTGATTTTCAAAGTACTCGGCGTTGTCCGGGAAAAAACTGCTCAATGTCCTAGATAGAGCTACTGTAGTGATAGGTTTGGATAATATTTTAACAGCATCTACGCTGAAAAGGATGGGGTAATCGATAAGAGTTATTTCAGTAGTGCTCAGGAGGCCTCTTTGATTTTGAAATACTCGGCGTTGTCCGGGAGAAAAGTGCTCAATATCCTAGATAGAGCTACTGTAGTGATAGGTGTTGAAAATATTTTAACGCCATCTTCGTTCCCCTTTGGACTATTTCGCAGATCAGAAGAAGAGAGGATACTTAAGTGATTTCAGTAGTCCCCAGGAGGCCTCCTTGATTATCAAAGTTCTCGGCGTTGTCCGGGAGAAAAGTGCTCAATGTCCTAGATAGAGCTACTGTAGTGATAGGTTTGGAAAATATTTTAACGCCATCTTCGTTCCCCTTTGGACTATTTCGCAGATCAGAAGGAGAGAGGATACCTAAGGGATTCAAGGAGTGCTCATGAAGCCTCCTCGATTTTCAAAGTACTCGGCGTTGTCCGGGAGAAAAGTGCTCAATATCCTAGATAGAGCTACTGTAGTGATAGGTTTGGAAAATATTTTAACGCCATCTTCGTTCCCCTTTGGACTATTTCGCAGATCAGAAAGAGAGAGGATACCTAAGTGATTTCAGTAGTCCCCAGTAGGCCTCCTTGATTATCAAAGTACTCGGCGTTATCCGGGAGAAAAGTTCTCAATGTCCTAGATAGAGCTACTGTAGTGATAGGTTTGGAAAATATTTTAACGCTATCTTCGTTCCACTTTGGACTATTTCGCAGATCAGAAGGAGAGTGGATACCTAAGTGATTCAAGGAGTGCTCATGAAGCCTCCTCGATTTTCAAAGTACTCGGCGTTGTCCGGGAAAAAAGTGCTCAATGTCCTAGATACAGCTACTGTAGTGATAGGTTTGGATAATATTTTAACAGCATCTACGCTGAAAAGGATGGGGTAATCGATAAGAGTTATTTCAGTAGTGCTCAGGAGGCCTCTTTGATTTTCAAAGTACCTGGCGTTGTCCGGGAGAAAAGTGCTCAATATCCTAGATAGAGCTACTGTAGTGATAGGTTTGGAAAATATTTTAACGCCATCTTCGTTCCCCTTTGGACTATTTCGCAGATCAGAAGGAGAGAGGATACCTAAGTGATTTCAGTAGTCCCCAGGAGGCCTCCTTGATTATCAAAGTACTCGGCGTTGTCCGGGAGAAAAGTGCTCAATGTCCTAGATAGAGCTACTGTAGTGATAGGTTTTGGAAAATATTTTAACGCCATCTTCGTTCCCCTTTGGACTATTTCGCAGATCAGAAGGAGAGAGGATACCTAAGGGATTTCAGGAGTGCTCATTAAGCCTCCTCGATTTTCAAAGTACTCGGCGTTGTCCTGGAGAAAAGTGCTCAATATTCTAGATAGAGCTACTGTAGTGATAGGTTTGGAAAATATTTTAACGCCATCTTCGTTCCCCTTTGGACTATTTCGCAGATCAGAAGGAGAGAGAATACCTAAGTAATTTCAGTAGTCCCCAGAAGGCCTCCTTGATTATCTAAGTACTCGGCGTTGTCCGGGAGAAAAGTGCTCAATGTCCTAGATAGAGCTACTGTAGTGATAGGTTTGGAAAATATTTTAACGCCATCTTCGTTCCCCTTTGGACTATTTCGCAGATCAGAAGGAGAGAGGATACCTAAAGGATTTCAAGAGTGCTCATAAAGCCTCCTCGGTTTTCAAAGTACTCGGCGTTGTCCGGGAGAAAAGTGCTCAATGTCCTAGATAGAGCTACTGTAGTGATAGGTTTAGAAAATATTTTAACGTCATCTTCGTTCCCCTTTGGACAATTTTGCAGATGAAAAGGAAGGAGGATACCTGATTTCAGTAGTCCCCAGGAGGCCTCTTTGATTTTCAAAGTACTCGGCATTGTCCGGGAAAAAAGTGCTCAATGTCCTAGATAGAGCTACTGTAGTGATAGGTTTGGATAATATTTTAACAGCATCTACGCTGAAAAGGATGGGGGAATGGATAAGAGTTATTTCAGTAGTCCCCAGGAGGCCTCTTTGATTTTGAAATACTCGGCGTTGTCCGGGAGAAAAGTGCTCAATGTCCTAGATAGAGCTACTGTAGTGATAGGTTTGGAAAATATTTTAACGCCATCTTCGTTCCCCTTTGGACTATTTCACAGACTAGAAGGAGAGAGGATATCTAAGGGATTTAAGGAGTGCTCATGAAGCCTCCTCGATTTTCAAAGTACTCGGCGTTGTCCGGGAGAAAAGTGCTCAATATCCTAGATAGAGCTACTGTAGTGATATGGTTTGGATACTATCATAAGGGGATTGAAAATGATGAAGAATGTCATGAGTGAATTGAAAATGATGAAGAATAGACTGACAGGATGGGAAATGATGAAGAATACCATGAGGGGATTTAAAATGATGAATAATATCATGATGGGATTGAAAATGATGAAGAATATCATGAGAGGATTGAAAATGATGAAGACTATCATGAGAGGTTTTAAAATGATGAAGACTATCATGAGAAGATTAAAAATGATGTAAACTATCATGAGAGGATTAAAAATGATGAAGACTATCATGAGAGGATTAAAAATGATGTAAACTATCTTGAGAGGATTGAAAATGATGAAGACTATCATGAGGGGATTGAAAATGATGAAGAATGTCATGAGAGGATTGAAAATGATGAAGAATGTCATGAGAGGATTGAAAATTATGAAGAATAGACTGACAGGATTGGAAATGATGAAGAATACCATGAGAGGATTGAAAATGATGAATAATATCATGAGGGGATTGAAAATGATGAATAATATCATGAGGGGATTGAAAATGAGAAGAATATCATGAGGGGATCGAAAATGATGAAATATACCATGAGAGGATTGAAAATGATAAAGAATATCATGAGGGGATTGAAAATGATGAAGAATATCATGAGGGGATTGAAAATAATGTAGAATTTCATGAGAGGATTGAAAAAATGAAGAATATCATGAGAGGATTGAAAATTATTAAGAATATCATGAGCGGATTGAAAATGATGAGGAATATTACGAGAGGATTGAAAATGATGAAGAATATTATGAGGGGATTGAAATTGATTAATAGTATGAGGAGATTGAAAATGATGAAGAATATTGTGAGGGGATTGAAAATGATTAATAGTATGAGGAGATCGAAAATGATGAATACAACGAGGGGAGTTAAAATGATGAAGGATATCATGAGGGGATTCAAAATATATAGTATGAACACCGGGGCGGTTATAAGTACCTATATAGAAGGCGCAGACAGTGGTGGTACTTTTTATAGAAATAAGTCATACTATTGCCCTGTGAAACGTAGGATGAAATGGTGGGGAAGAAACAGCTTTCGCAAAAGGCAAAATTTAAAATAGCGACCAGTGTAGAGAAAAGTAGAAAGATAAAGAGACAGCTATAGAGAGAGAAGGAGAGAAATAGAAGTTTTAATATAAAGATGTTACACACGCAATTTTTCTTCAATTATGTTTTTATGACCCCGAGCAACGCCGGGTAGCCCCGCTAGTATATATATATATAATATATATCTATAATATATATATCTATAATATATATATATATAATATATATCTATAATATATATATATAATATATATATATATAATATATATCTATAATATATATATATATAATATATATCTATATAATATATATCTATAATATATATATATATAATATATATATATATAATATATATATATATAATCTCCTCTAGAAAGGACACTTGTCTGTATGTCTGTCTGTCTGTCTGTCTGTTTGTATGTCCAGCTTCTCCTCAAAAACTATGCGGCGAATTGTCAAAAAGTTGATATCTTCAGCATCGTACAACACCTGGGATCATAATATCTCAAAATTACAACAAAAAAACATGTTGCTGGGGGTCAACGGGGCCAGTCTTCGGCAGCGGGTCTGGTTTTTTCAAACTTTTCTAATGTTATTCAGTAGTAATTTGGAAATCAGCCAATGTAATTATGTAATAATAATTTTGTTTTCAACCAACTTATTCTTGTGCACGTGACGTCACAGTAATAGGTATATGACGTCATCGTTATAGGTTTTTAATTTTTTTTTCTCTTCAAAATTTATTTTACTTCAACATATTTTTATACATAACATATAAAAGTGTATTCTGATGTAAAATTCACAGAGTAAGATGATGAGAGTATTCCCGAATCTATAAACCCACCTCTTAGGGGTCCATGGGGTATATTTCATCATGGGGGGGGGTCAGTTATTTTTCATTATATATATATTTTAGAAATATGCAAAGTCACGCTTTTAACAGGAAATGACGTCAGAGGAAAAGAGTGTAGGGAAGAAAATCCCTCACACTACAACCCTGCTTTCCCTCTCACTCCCACCCTTTCTACCTCCCCTTCCTCCCCTACGCCCATTCTGTTGTTATGATACCACCCTTCTAGGCATTACCTCCTCCTTTTTGACAGTTGTGGAGATAGTGCGGTGGTGTGACTGCTTCAGGTCAAATTAGGGGAAGGGGGAGTGTCGGCATTCGCCGGTGGAGCGCCTCAGGTCAAATTTGGAGATGGGGGATTGTCGGCATAATGCAAAGTCACGATTTTAACAGGAAATGACGTCAGAGGAAATCCTTAACGGCACCTTTTTGAACATGAGTTTATAGTGAAGCAAGGGTTGCTTTATCCTAACGAGACATAAGTTTATATTGAAGCCACTGTTGCGTAATCCCTAACGGCACTTTTTTTAACATGAGTCCATAGTGAAGCAAGGGTTGCTTATTCCATAACGGTATTTTTTGAACATGAGTTTATAGTGAAGCAACTGTTGCTTAATTCTAACCGCATTTCTTCTTTTGACATGATACCATCCTCCCAGATGTTACCTCCTTCTTTTTGAGAGGTGTGAAGTTAGTGTAGTATCATTAAAATTAAAGTAATAAATAATTATGCTCACCCATTGTTTTCACTAATATTTGTATACATATTAAATAACGTCTCAAGAAGTAAAGTAAGAAAAGAGATAATTATGCTCCGCCACTGTTTTCACTAATATTTATATACATATAAAATAACGTCTCTAGAAGTAAAATAAAAAGAGCAATAATTATGCTCCACCATTGTTTTCACTAATATTTGTATACATATTAAATAACGTCTCAAGAAGTAAAGTAAGAAGAGAAATTATTATGCTCCGCCATTGTTTTCACTAATATTTGTATACATGTTAAATAACGTCTCAATAAGTAAAGTAAGAATAGAAATAATTATGCTCCACCATTGTTTTCACTAATATTTGTATACATGTTAAATAACGTCTCAATAAGTAAAGTAAAAAGAGAAGTAATTATGCTCCGCCATTGTTTTCACTAATATTTGTATACATATTAAATAACGTCTCAATAAATAAAGTAAGAGAAATAATTATGCTCCGCCATTGTTTTCACTAATATTTGTATACATATTAATTAACGTCTCAATAAGTAAAGTAAGAAGAGAAATAATTATGATCCGTCATTGTTTTCACTAATATTTGTATACATATTAAATAACGTCTCAATAAGTAAAGTAAGAAGAGAAATAATTATGCTCCGTCATTTTTTTCACTAATATTTGTATACATATTAAAAAACATCTCAATAAATAAAGTAAGAATAGAAATAATTATGCTCCGCCACTGTTTTCACTAATATTTGTATACATGTTAAATAACGTCTCAATAAGTAAAGTAAGAAAAGAGATAATTATGCTCCCCCATTGTTTTCACTAATATTTGTATACATGTTAAATAACGTCTCAATAAGTAAAGTAAGAAGAGAAATAATTATGCTCCGCCATTGTTTTCACTCATATTTATATACATGTTAAATAACATTTTTTGTTTTGAACTCAAAATATTTCGCAGGGTTGGGAGAGAGTGAAAAATTAGTTGGAAGTAGAATGCTGGAGACATTGAGGGGTCGGAGAAAATTTTAGGGGTCAGGCCGAACTTTTTAGGGGTCAGGCCAAATCTTTTTCTTTTTTTTTGTTTTGAACTCAAAATATTTCTCAGGGTTGGGGGAGAGTTAAAAATTACTTGGGATGAGGGGCTGGAGAGAATGAGGGGTCGGGAAAATTTTAGGGGTATGGCCGACTTTTTAGGGGTCAGGCCAAATTGTTTTCTTTTTTTTTTGTTTTGAAGTCAAAATATTTCTCATGGTTGGGGGAGAGTGAAAAATTAGGGGGCTGGAGAGATTTAGGAGTCGGGGAAAATTTTAGGGGTCAGGACGAACTTTTTAGGTGTCAGGCCAAATTTTTTTGTTTTTTTTTGTTTTGAAGTCAAAATATATCTCATGGTTGGAAGAGAGTGACAAATTAGGGGGCTGGAGAGATTTAGGCGTCGGGGAAAATTTTAGGGGTCAGGACGAACTTTTTAGGGGTCAGGCTAAATTTTTTTCTTTTTTTTGGTTTTGAACTGAAAATATTTCTCATGGTTGGGGGAGAGTGAAAAATTAGGGGGCTGGAGAGATTTAGGGGTCGGGGAAAATTTTAGGGGTCAGACGAACTTTTTAGTGGTCAGGCCAAATTTTTTCCTTATTTTTGGTTTTGAACTCAAAATATTTCTCATGGTTGGGGGAGAGTGAAAAATTAGGGGGCTGGAGAGATTTAGGGGTCGGGGAAAATTTTAGGGGTCAGGACGAACTTTTTAGGGGTCAGGCCAAATTTTGTCTTTTTTTTGGTTTTGAACTCAAAATATTTCTCAGGGTTGGGGGAGAGTGAAAAATTAGGGGGCTGGAGAGATTTAGGGGTCGGGGAAAATTTTAGGGGTCAGGACGAACTTTTTAGGGGTCAGGCCAAATTTTTTTGTTTTTTTTGTTTTGAAGTCAAAATATATCTCATGGTTGTGGGAGAGTGAAAAATTAGGGGGCTGGAGAGATTTAGGGGTCGAAGAAAATTTTAGGGTTCAGGACGAACTTTTTAGGAGTCAGGCCAAATTTGTTTGTTTTTTTTTGTTTTGAAGTCAAAATATTTCTCATGGTTGGGGGAGAGTGAAAAATTAGAGGGCTGGTGAGATTGAGGGGTCGGGGAAAATTTTAGGGGTCAGGCGGAACTTTTTAGGGGTCAGGTCAAATTTGTTCTTTTTTTTTGTTTTGAACTCAAAATATTTCTCAGGGTTGGGGGAGAGTGAAAAATTAGGGGGCTGGAGAGATTTAGGGGTCGTGGAAAATTTTAGGGGTCAGGACGAACTTTTTAGGGGTCAGGCCAAATTTGTTCTTTTTTTTTGGTTTTGAACTCAAAATATTTCTCAGGGTTTGGGAAGAGTGAAAAATTAGGGGGCTGGAGAGATTGAGGGGTCGGGGAAAATTTTAGGGGTCAGGACGAACTTTTTAGGGGTCAGGCCAAATTTTTTTTTTTTTGTTTTGAAGTCAAAATATTTCTCAGGGTTGGGGGAGAGTGAAAAATAAGGGGGCTTTCTGTCATATTTCCCTCTCACACTTTCTTAATTATTAATAGACGCTAATATTCCACCCCCCCTCTCTCCCTGTGGCCGTTCTGTTATCATGATAGGAATTACCTCCTCCTTTCAGGCCAAATTAGGGAGGGGGGTTACGGTATTCGCCAGTGTGAGCATTACCTCCTCCTTTTTTGAGAAGTGTAGGGGTAGGGTACAGTATAGGGATACAGTAGGGGTACTTGTACAGTATAGGGACCCGGGGGGGGTACTTGTACAGTAAAGGAGCCTGGGGGGTACTTGTACAGTATAGGGACCCGGGGGGGTACTTGTACAGTATAGGGGCCTGGGGAGGGTACTTGTACAGTATAGAGACCCGGGGGGGTACTTGTACAGTATAGGGACCCGGGGGGGGTACTTGTACAGTATAGGGGCCTGGGGGGGTACTTGTACAGTATAGGGACCTGGGGGGGTACTTGTACAGTATAGGGACCCGGGGGGTACTTGTACAGTAAAGGGGCCCGGGGGGGTACTTGTACAGTAAAGGGGCCTGGGGGTACTTGTACAGTATAGGGACCCGGGGGGTACTTGTACAGTATAGGGACCAGGAGGGGTACTTGTACAGTATAGGGACCCGGGGGGGGTACTTGTACAGTAAAGGGGCCTGGGGGTACTTGTACAGTATAGGGACCCGGGGGGGTACTTGTACAGTATAGGGACCCGGGGGTACTTGTACAGTATAGGGGCCTGGGGGGGTACTTGTACAGTATAGGGGCCTGGGGGGTACTTGTACAGTATAGGGGCCTGGGGAGGGTACTTGTACAGTATAGAGACCCGGGGGGGGTACTTGTACAGTATAGGGACCCGGGGGGGGTACTTGTACAGTATAGGGGCCTGGGGGGGTACTTGTACAGTATAGGGACCTGGGGGGGGGTACTTGTACAGTATAGGGACCCGGGGGGTACTTGTACAGTAAAGGGGCCCGGGGGGGTACTTGTACAGTAAAGGGGCCTGGGGGTACTTGTACAGTATAGGGACCCGGGGGGTACTTGTACAGTATAGGGACCAGGAGGGGTACTTGTACAGTATAGGGACCCGGGGGGGTACTTGTACAGTAAAGGGGCCTGGGGGTACTTGTACAGTATAGGGACCCGGGGGGTACTTGTACAGTATAGGGACCCGGGGGGTACTTGTACAGTATAGGGACCAGGAGGGGTACTTGTACAGTATAGGGACCCGGGGGGGTACTTGTACAGTAAAGGGGCCTGGGGGTACTTGTACAGTATAGGGACCCGGGGGGGTACTTGTACAGTATAGGGACCCGGGGGGGTACTTGTACAGTATAGGGGCCTGGGGGGGTACTTATACAGTAAAGGGGCCTGCGGGGGGGGTACTTGTACAGTATAGGGACCCGGGGTGGGTACTTGTACAGTATAGGGACCCGGGGGGTACTTGTACAGTATAGGGACCCGGGGGGGGTACTTGTACAGTAAGGGGCCTGGGGGGGTACTTGTACAGTATAGGAACCCGGGGTGGGTACTTGTACAGTATAGGGACCAGGGGGGGGTACTTGTACAGTATAGGGGCCTGGGGGGTACTTGTACAGTATAGGGACCCGGGGGTACTTGTACAGTAAAGGGGCCGGGGGGGGGTACTTGTACAGTAAAGGGGCCTGGGGGGTACTTGTACAGTAAAGGGGCCTGGGGGGTACTTGTACAGTATAGGGACCGGGGGGGTACTTGTACAGTATAGGGGCCTGGGGGGGTACTTGTACAGTATAGGGACCAGGGGGGGTACTTGTACAGTATAGGGGCCTGGTGGGGGGGGTTCTTGTACAGTATAGGGACCCGGGGGGTACTTGTACAGTATAGGGGCCTGGGGGGGTACTTGTACAGTATAGGGGCCTGGGGAGGGTACTTGTACAGTATAGAGACCCGGGGGGGTACTTGTACAGTATAGGGACCCGGGGGGTACTTGTACAGTATAGGGACCCGGGGGGGGTACTTGTACAGTATAGGGGCCTGGGGGGTACTTGTACAGTATAGGGGCCTGGGGAGGGTACTTGTACAGTATAGAGACCCGGGGGGGTACTTGTACAGTATAGGGACCCGGGGGGGTACTTGTACAGTATAGGGACCCGGGGGGGTACTTGTACAGTATAGGGACCCGGGGGGGTACTTGTACAGTATAGGGGCCTGGGGAGGGTACTTGTACAGTATAGAGACCCGGGGGGTACTTGTACAGTATAGGGACCCGGGGGGGTACTTGTACAGTATAGGGGCCTGGGGGGGTACTTGTACAGTATAGGGGCCTGGGGAGGGTACTTGTACAGTATAGAGACCCGGGGGGGGTACTTGTACAGTATAGGGACCCGGGGGGTACTTGTACAGTATAGGGACCCGGGGGGGTACTTGTACAGTATAGAGACCCGGGGGGGTACTTGTACAGTATAGAGACCCGGGGGGTACTTGTACAGTATAGGGACCCGGGGGGGTACTTGTTCAGTATAGGGGCCTGGGGGGTACTTGTACAGTATAGGGGCCTGGGGAGGGTACTTGTACAGTATAGAGACCCGGGGGGTACTTGTACAGTATAGGGACCCGGGGGGTGGGGGTACTTGTACAGTAAAGGAGCCTGGGGGGTACTTGTACAGTATAGGGACCCGGGGGGGTACTTGTACAGTATAGGGGCCTGGGGAGGGTACTTGTACAGTATAGAGACCCGGGGGGTACTTGTACAGTATAGGGACCCGGGGGGGGGTACTTGTACAGTAAAGGGGCCCGGGGGGGTACTTGTACAGTAAAGGGGCCTAGGGGTACTTGTACAGTATAGGGACCCGGGGGGGTACTTGTACAGTATAGGGGCCTGGGGAGGGTACTTGTACAGTATAGAGACCCGGGGGGTACTTGTACAGTATAGGGACCCGGGGGGGGGGTACTTGTACAGTATAGGGACCCGGGGGAGTACTTGTACAGTATAGGGACCCGGGGGGGGTACTTGTACAGTATAGGGACCCGGGGGGTACTTGTACAGTATAGGGACCCGGGGGGTACTTGTACAGTATAGGGGCCTGGGGGGGGTACTTGTACAGTATAGGGACCTGGGGGGGTACTTGTACAGTATAGGGGCCTGGGGGGGTACTCGTACAGTATAGGGACCCGGGGGGTACTTGTACAGTAAAGGGGCCCGGGGGGTACTTGTACAGTAAAGGGGCCTAGGGGTACTTGTACAGTATAGGGACCCGGGGGGGTACTTGTACAGTATAGGGACCCGGGGGGGGGTACTTGTACAGTATAGGGACCGGGGGGGTACTTGTACAGTATAGGGGCCTGGGGAGGGTACTTGTACAGTATAGAGACCCGGGGGGGTACTTGTACAGTATAGGGACCCGGGGGGGGTACTTGTACAGTATAGGGACCCGGGGGAGTACTCGTACAGTATAGGGACCCGGGGGGGTACTTGTACAGTATAGGGACCCGGGGGGTACTTGTACAGTATAGGGGCCTGGGGGGGGGTACTTGTACAGTATAAGGACCTGGGGGGGTACTTGTACAGTATAGGGGCCTGGGGGGGTACTTGTACAGTATAGGGACCCGGGGGGTACTTGTACAGTAAAGGGGCCCGGGGGGGGGGTACTTGTACAGTAAAGGGGCCTGGGGGTACTTGTACAGTATAGGGACCCGGGGGGGTACTTGTACAGTATAGAGACCCGGGGGGTACTTGTACAGTATAGGGACCCGGGGGGGTACTTGTACAGTATAGGGGCCTGGGGGGTACTTGTACAGTATAGGGGCCTGGGGAGGGTACTTGTACAGTATAGGGGCCTGGGGGGTACTTGTACAGTATAGGGGCCTGGGGGGGTACTTGTACAGTATAGGGGCCTGGGGAGGGTACTTGTACAGTATAGAGACCCGGGGGTACTTGTACAGTATAGGGACCCGGGGGGGGGTACTTGTACAGTAAAGGAGCCTGGGGGGTACTTGTACAGTATAGGGGCCTGGGGGGGTACTTGTACAGTAAAGGGGCCTGGGGAGGGTACTTGTACAGTATAGGGACCCGGGGGGTACTTGTACAGTATAGGGACCCGGGGGGGGGGTACTTGTACAGTAAAGGGGCCTGGGGGTACTTGTACAGTATAGGGACCCGGGGGGGTACTTGTACAGTATAGAGACCCGGGAGGTACTTGTACAGTATAGGGACCCGGGGGGGTACTTGTACAGTATAGGGACCCGGGGGAGTACTTGTACAGTATAGGGGCCTGGGGAGGGTACTTGTACAGTATAGAGACCCGGGGGGGTACTTGTACAGTATAGGGACCCGGGGGGGGTACTTGTACAGTATAGGGGCCTGGGGGGTACTTGTACAGTATAGGGGCCTGGGGGGGTACTTGTACAGTATAGGGGCCTGGGGGGGTACTTGTACAGTATAGGGGCCTGGGGAGGGTACTTGTACAGTATAGAGACCCGGGGGGTACTTGTACAGTATAGGGACCCGGGGGGGGGTACTTGTACAGTATAGGGGCCTGGGGGGTACTTGTACAGTATAGGGGCCTGGGGGGGTACTTGTACAGTATAGGGGCCTGGGGAGGGTACTTGTACAGTATAGAGACCCGGGGGGTACTTGTACAGTATAGGGACCCGGGGGGGGTACTTGTACAGTAAAAGAGCCTGGGGGGTACTTGTACAGTATAGGGACCCGGGGGGGTACTTGTACAGTATAGGGGCCTGGGGAGGGTACTTGTACAGTATAGAGGATCGGGGGGGTACTTGTACAGTATAGGGACCCGGGGGGGGGGTACTTGTACAGTATAGGGACCCGGGGGAGTACTTGTACAGTATAGGGGCCTGGGGAGGGTACTTGTACAGTATAGAGACCCGGGGGGTACTTGTACAGTATAGGGACCCGGGGGGGTACTTGTACAGTATAGGGACCCGGGGGAGTACTTGTACAGTATAGGGACCCGGGGGGGGTACTTGTACAGTATAGGGACCCGGGGGGTACTTGTACAGTATAGGGGCCTGGGGGGGTACTTGTACAGTATAGGGACCTGGGGGGGTACTTGTACAGTATAGGGGCCTGGGGGGGTACTTGTACAGTATAGGGACCTGGGGGGGTACTTGTACAGTATAGGGACCCGGGGGGGGGTACTTGTACAGTATAGGGGCCTGGGGGAGTACTTATACAGTAAAGGGGCCTGGGGGGGTACTTGTACAGTATAGTGACCCGTTGGGGTTATTTGTATAGTATAGGGACCCGGGGGGGTACTTGTACAGTATAGGACCCGGGGGGGTACTTGTACAGTATAGGGACCGGGGGGTACTTGTACAGTATAGGAACCCGGGGGGAGGGGTACTTGTACAGTATAGAGACCGGGGGGTACTTGTACAGTATAGGGACCCGGGGGGGTACTGGTACAGTATAGGGACCCGGGGGGGTACTTGTACAGTATAGGGGCCTGGGGGGGTACTTGTACAGTATAAGGGCCTGGGGGGGCCCCTTGTACAGTATAGGGACCCGGGGGGTACTTGTACAGTATAGGGACGGGGGGGGGTAATTGTACAGTATAGGGACCCAGGGGGGAGGGGTACTTGTACAGTATAAGGACCCGGGGGAGGGGTACTTGTACAGTATAGGGACCCGGGAGGGGTACTTGTACAGTATAGGGACCCGGGGGGGTACTTGTACAGTATAGGGACCGGGGGGTACTTGTACAGTATAGGGGCCTGGGGGGGTACTTATACAGTATAGGGACCGGGGGGTACTTGTACAGTATAGGAACCCGTGGTGGGTACTTGTACAGTATAGGAACCCGGGGTGGGTACTTGTACAGTATAGGGACCGGGGGGGTACTTGTACAGTATAGGGACCCGGGGGGGTACTTGTACAGTATAGGGACCCGGGGGTACTTGTACAGTATAGGGACAGCAATAGGTACGTATTTAGAATTCACACCGGGGCGGCGATAGGTACGTATTTAGAATTCACACCGGGGCGGCGATAGGTACGTATTTAGAATTCACACCGGGGCGGCGATAGGTACGTATTTAGAATTCACACCGGGGCGGCGATAGGTATGTATTTAGCATTCGCACCGGGGCGGCAATATGTACGTATTTAGCTTCCACACCAGGGCGGCGATAGGTACTTATTTAGCATTCAGCGGTGGCGATAGGTACTTATATAGCATGTGTATATAGTATGCGCACCGGGCAGTGATAGGAATGTATTTAGCAGGCGCACTGGGGCAGCGATCGGTTCATATATAGCACGCGCACTGGGGCGGCGATAGGTACGTATATAGCATGCGCACCAGGGCGGCGAAAGGTACGTATTTAAAATTCACACAGGAGCGGCGATAGGTACGTATATAGCATGTACACATAGGCAGCAATAAGTACGTACATAGCATGCGCTCTGCGGCGGCGATCAGTACATATATAGCACGCGCACCGGGGCGGCGATAGGTACGTATATAGCACGTGTACCGGAACGGCGAAAGGTATGTATTTCGCATTCGCACCGTGGTGGTGATAGGTACATATTTAGCATTCGCACCGGGGCGGCTATAGGTACGTATTTAGCATTCGCACCAAAGCGGCGATAGGTGCATATTTAGCATTCGCACTAAAGCGGCAATATGTACATATTAATTATTCGCACTAGGGCAGCGATAGGTACTTATGTAGCATGCACACCGGGGCGCAATAGGTATGTATTTAGCATTCACACCGGGGCAATGCTAGGTACTATTTAGCATTCGCACCGGGGTGGCGATAGGTACTTAAATAGTATCTGCACTGGGGCGGCGATAGGTACGTATATAGTATGTGTACTGGGGCGGCGATAGGTACGTATATAGTATGCGCACCGGGGTGATGATAGATACGTATATAGTATGAACACCGGGGCAGAGATAAGTACCTATATAGAAGGCGCAGATAGAGGTGTTACTTTTTATAGAAATAAGTCATACTATTGCCCTGGGCAACGTAGGAGAAATGGTGGGGAAGAAACAGCTTTCGCAAAAGGCAAAATTAGAAAGTAGCAGTGAAATGGGGCGACCAGGGAAGAGAAAAGTAGAAAGAAAAAGAGACGGCTATAAAGAGAGGGGGGACATAGAAGTTTGAATATAAAGATGTTACACACGCGATTTCTCTTCAATTATATGTTTTTATGACCCCGAGCAACGCCGGGTAGCCCCGCTAGTATATATATATAATATATATATATATAATATATATCTATAATATATATCTATATAATATATATCTATATAATATATATCTATAATATATATATATATAATATATATATATATAATATATATATATAATCTCCTCTAGAAAGGACACTTGTCTGTATGTCTGTCTGTCTGTCTGTCTGTTTGTATGTCCAGCTTCTCCTCAAAAACTATGCGGCGAATTGTCAAAAAGTTGATATCTTCAGCATCGTACAACACCTGGGATCATAATATCTCAAAATTACAACAAAAAAACATGTTGCTGGGGGTCAACGGGGCCAGTCTTCGGCAGCGGGTCTGGTTTTTTCAAACTTTTCTAATGTTATTCAGTAGTAATTTGGAAATCAGCCAATGTAATTATGTAATAATAATTTTGTTTTCAACCAACTTATTCTTGTGCACGTGACGTCACAGTAATAGGTATATGACGTCATCGTTATAGGTTTTTAATTTTTTTTTCTCTTCAAAATTTATTTTACTTCAACATATTTTTATACATAACATATAAAAGTGTATTCTGATGTAAAATTCACAGAGTAAGATGATGAGAGTATTCCCGAATCTATAAACCCACCTCTTAGGGGTCCATGGGGTATATTTCATCATGGGGGGGGGGGGTCAGTTATTTTTCATTATATATATATTTTAGAAATATGCAAAGTCACGCTTTTAACAGGAAATGACGTCAGAGGAAAAGAGTGTAGGGAAGAAAATCCCTCACACTACAACCCTGCTTTCCCTCTCACTCCCACCCTTTCTACCTCCCCTTCCTCCCCTACGCCCATTCTGTTGTTATGATACCACCCTTCTAGGCATTACCTCCTCCTTTTTGACAGTTGTGGAGATAGTGCGGTGGTGTGACTGCTTCAGGTCAAATTAGGGGAAGGGGGAGTGTCGGCATTCGCCGGTGGAGCGCCTCAGGTCAAATTTGGAGATGGGGGATTGTCGGCATAATGCAAAGTCACGATTTTAACAGGAAATGACGTCAGAGGAAATCCTTAACGGCACCTTTTTGAACATGAGTTTATAGTGAAGCAAGGGTTGCTTTATCCTAACGAGACATAAGTTTATATTGAAGCCACTGTTGCGTAATCCCTAACGGCACTTTTTTTAACATGAGTCCATAGTGAAGCAAGGGTTGCTTATTCCATAACGGTATTTTTTGAACATGAGTTTATAGTGAAGCAACTGTTGCTTAATTCTAACCGCATTTCTTCTTTTGACATGATACCATCCTCCCAGATGTTACCTCCTTCTTTTTGAGAGGTGTGAAGTTAGTGTAGTATCATTAAAATTAAAGTAATAAATAATTATGCTCACCCATTGTTTTCACTAATATTTGTATACATATTAAATAACGTCTCAAGAAGTAAAGTAAGAAAAGAGATAATTATGCTCCGCCACTGTTTTCACTAATATTTATATACATATAAAATAACGTCTCTAGAAGTAAAATAAAAAGAGCAATAATTATGCTCCACCATTGTTTTCACTAATATTTGTATACATATTAAATAACGTCTCAAGAAGTAAAGTAAGAAGAGAAATTATTATGCTCCGCCATTGTTTTCACTAATATTTGTATACATGTTAAATAACGTCTCAATAAGTAAAGTAAGAATAGAAATAATTATGCTCCACCATTGTTTTCACTAATATTTGTATACATGTTAAATAACGTCTCAATAAGTAAAGTAAAAAGAGAAGTAATTATGCTCCGCCATTGTTTTCACTAATATTTGTATACATATTAAATAACGTCTCAATAAATAAAGTAAGAGAAATAATTATGCTCCGCCATTGTTTTCACTAATATTTGTATACATATTAATTAACGTCTCAATAAGTAAAGTAAGAAGAGAAATAATTATGATCCGTCATTGTTTTCACTAATATTTGTATACATATTAAATAACGTCTCAATAAGTAAAGTAAGAAGAGAAATAATTATGCTCCGTCATTGTTTTCACTAATATTTGTATACATATTAAAAAACATCTCAATAAATAAAGTAAGAATAGAAATAATTATGCTCCGCCACTGTTTTCACTAATATTTGTATACATGTTAAATAACGTCTCAATAAGTAAAGTAAGAAAAGAGATAATTATGCTCCCCCATTGTTTTCACTAATATTTGTATACATGTTAAATAACGTCTCAATAAGTAAAGTAAGAAGAGAAATAATTATGCTCCGCCATTGTTTTCACTCATATTTATATACATGTTAAATAACATTTTTTGTTTTGAACTCAAAATATTTCGCAGGGTTGGGAGAGAGTGAAAAATTAGTTGGAAGTAGAATGCTGGAGACATTGAGGGGTCGGAGAAAATTTTAGGGGTCAGGCCGAACTTTTTAGGGGTCAGGCCAAATCTTTTTCTTTTTTTTTGTTTTGAACTCAAAATATTTCTCAGGGTTGGGGGAGAGTTAAAAATTACTTGGGATGAGGGGCTGGAGAGAATGAGGGGTCGGGAAAATTTTAGGGGTATGGCCGACTTTTTAGGGGTCAGGCCAAATTGTTTTCTTTTTTTTTTGTTTTGAAGTCAAAATATTTCTCATGGTTGGGGGAGAGTGAAAAATTAGGGGGCTGGAGAGATTTAGGAGTCGGGGAAAATTTTAGGGGTCAGGACGAACTTTTTAGGTGTCAGGCAAAATTTTTTTGTTTTTTTTTGTTTTGAAGTCAAAATATATCTCATGGTTGGAAGAGAGTGACAAATTAGGGGGCTGGAGAGATTTAGGCGTCGGGGAAAATTTTAGGGGTCAGGACGAACTTTTTAGGGGTCAGGCTAAATTTTTTTCTTTTTTTTGGTTTTGAACTGAAAATATTTCTCATGGTTGGGGGAGAGTGAAAAATTAGGGGGCTGGAGAGATTTAGGGGTCGGGGAAAATTTTAGGGGTCAGACGAACTTTTTAGTGGTCAGGCCAAATTTTTTCCTTATTTTTGGTTTTGAACTCAAAATATTTCTCATGGTTGGGGGAGAGTGAAAAATTAGGGGGCTGGAGAGATTTAGGGGTCGGGGAAAATTTTAGGGGTCACGACGAACTTTTTAGGGGTCAGGCCAAATTTTGTCTTTTTTTTGGTTTTGAACTCAAAATATTTCTCAGGGTTGGGGGAGAGTGAAAAATTAGGGGGCTGGAGAGATTTAGGGGTCGGGGAAAATTTTAGGGGTCAGGACGAACTTTTTAGGGGTCAGGCCAAATTTTTTTGTTTTTTTTGTTTTGAAGTCAAAATATATCTCATGGTTGTGGGAGAGTGAAAAATTAGGGGGCTGGAGAGATTTAGGGGTCGAAGAAAATTTTAGGGTTCAGGACGAACTTTTTAGGAGTCAGGCCAAATTTGTTTGTTTTTTTTTGTTTTGAAGTCAAAATATTTCTCATGGTTGGGGGAGAGTGAAAAATTAGAGGGCTGGTGAGATTGAGGGGTCGGGGAAAATTTTAGGGGTCAGGCGGAACTTTTTAGGGGTCAGGTCAAATTTGTTCTTTTTTTTTGTTTTGAACTCAAAATATTTCTCAGGGTTGGGGGAGAGTGAAAAATTAGGGGGCTGGAGAGATTTAGGGGTCGTGGAAAATTTTAGGGGTCAGGACGAACTTTTTAGGGGTCAGGCCAAATTTGTTCTTTTTTTTTGGTTTTGAACTCAAAATATTTCTCAGGGTTTGGGAAGAGTGAAAAATTAGGGGGCTGGAGAGATTGAGGGGTCGGGGAAAATTTTAGGGGTCAGGACGAACTTTTTAGGGGTCAGGCCAAATTTTTTTTTTTTTGTTTTGAAGTCAAAATATTTCTCAGGGTTGGGGGAGAGTGAAAAATAAGGGGGCTGGAGAGATTTAGGGGTCGGGGAAAATTTTAGGGGTCGGGGAAAATTTTAGGAGTCAGGACGAACTTTTTAGGGGTCAGGCCAAATTTTTTTTTTTTTGTTTTGAAGTCAAAATATTTCTCAGGGTTGGGGGAGAGTGAAAAATTAGGGGGCTGGAGAGATTTAGGGGTCGGGGAAAATTTTAGGGGTCAGGACGAACTTTTTAGGGGTAAGGCCAAATTTTTTTTTTTTTGTTTTGAAGTCAAAATATTTCTCATG
Organism: Sepiola atlantica; assembly: GCA_963556195.1. NCBI lineage: Eukaryota > Metazoa > Mollusca > Cephalopoda > Sepiida > Sepiolidae > Sepiola > Sepiola atlantica. Next base: position 154,012,781 of record OY744516.1, read on the forward strand.
GTTGGGGGAGAGTGAAAAATTAGGGGGCTGGAAAGATTTAGGGGTCGGGGAAAATTTTAGGGGTCAGGACGAACTTTTTAGGGGGTCAGGCCAAATTTTTTTTTTTTTTTTGTTTTGAAGTCAAAATATATCTCATGGTTGGGGGAGAGTAAAAAATTAGGGGGCTGGAGAGATTTAAGGGTCGAAGAAAATTTTAGGGGTCAGGACGAACTTTTAAGGGGTCAGGCCAAATTTTTTTTTTTTTTTTGTTTTGAAGTCAAATTATATCTCATGGTTGGGGGAGAGTGAAAAATTAGGGGGCTGGAGAGATTTAGGGGTCGGGGAAAATTTTAGGGGTCAGGACGAACTTTTAAGGGGTCAAGCCAAATTTTTTTGTTTTTTTTGGTTTTGAACTCAAAATATTTCTCAGGGTTGGGGGAGAGTGAAAAATTAGGGGGCTGGAGAGATTTAGGGGTCGGGGAAAATTTTAGGGGTCAGGACGAACTTTTTAGGGGTCAGGCCAAATTTTTTCTTTTTTTTTTGTTTTGAAGTCAAAATATTTCTCATGGTTGGGGGAGAGTGAAAAATTAGGGGGCTGGAGAGATTTAGGGGTCGGGGAAAATTTTAGGGGTCAGGCGGAACTTTTTAGGGGTCAGGCCAAATTTTTTTGTTTTTTTTTGTTTTAAAGTCAAAATATTTCTCAGGGTTGGAGGAGAGTGAAAAATTAGGGGGCTGGAGAGATTTAGGGGTCGGGGAAAATTTTAGGGGTCAGGACGAAATTTTTAGGGGTCAGGCCAAATTTTTTTTTTTTTTTTTTGTTTTGAAGTCAAAATATTTCTCATGGTTGGGGGAGAGTGAAAAATTAGAGGGCTGGAGAGATTGAGGGGTCGGGGAAAATTTTAGGGGTCAGGACCAACTTTTTAGGGGTCAGGTCAAATTTGTTCTTTTTTTTGGTTTTGAACTCAAAATATTTCTCAGGGTTGGGGGAGAGTGAAAAATTAGGGGGCTGGAGAGATTTAGGGGTCGGGGAAAATTTTAGGGGTCGGGGAAAATTTTAGGAGTCAGGACGAACTTTTTAGGGGTCAGGCCAAATTTTTTTTTTTTTGTTTTGAAGTCAAAATATTTCTCAGGGTTGGGGGAGAGTGAAAAATTAGGGGGCTGGAGAGATTTAGGGGTCGGGGAAAATTTTAGGGGTCAGGACGAACTTTTTAGGGGTCAGGCCAAATTTTTTTTTTTTTGTTTTGAAGTCAAAATATTTCTCATGGTTGGGGGAGAGTGAAAAATTAAGGGGCTGGAAAGATTTAGGGGTCGGGGAAAATTTTAGGGGTCAGGACGAACTTTTTAGGGGTCAGGCAACAATTTTTTTTTTTTTTTTTGTTTTGAAGTCAAAATATATCTCATGGTTGGGGGAGAGTGAAAAATTAGGGGGCTGGAGAGATTTAGGGGTCGAAGAAAATTTTAGGGGTCAAGACGAACTTTTAAGGGGTCAGGCCAAATTTTTTTTTTTTTTTTGTTTTGAAGTCAAATTATATCTCATTGTTGGGGGAGAGTGAAAAATTAGGGGGCTGGAGAGATTTAGGGGTCGGGGAAAATTTTAGGGGTCAGGACGAACTTTTTAGTGGTCAGGCCAAATTTTTTTGTTTTTTTTGGTTTTGAACTCAAAATATTTCTCAGGGTTGGGGGAGAGTGAAAAATTAGGGGGCTGGAGAGATTGAGGGGTCGGGGAAAATTTTAGGGGTCAGGACGAACTTTTTAGGGGTCAGGCCAAATTTTTTTTTTTTGTTTTGAAGTCAAAATATTTCTCAGGGTTGGGGGAGAGTGAAAAATTAGGGGGCTGGAGAGATTTAGGGGTCGGGGAAAATTTTAGGGGTCAGGACGAACTTTTTAGGGGTCAGGCCAAATTTTTTTGTTTTTTTTTGTTTTTTTTTTGTTTTGAAGTCAAAATATTTCTCAGGGTTGGGGTAGAGTGAACAATTAGGGGGCTGGAGAGATTTAGGGGTCGGGGAAAATTTTAGGGGTCAGGACGAACTTTTTAGGGGTCCGGCCAAATTTTTTTGTTTTTTTTTGTTTTGAAGTCGAAATATTTCTCATGGTTTGAGGAGAGTAAAAAATTAGGGGGCTGGAGAGATTTAGGGGTCGGGGAAAATTTTAGGGGTCAGGACGAACTTTTTAGGGGTCAGGCCAAATTTTTTTGTTTTTTTTGTTTTTTTTTGTTTTGAAGTCAAAATATTTCTCATGGTTGGGGGAGAGTGAAAAATTAGGGGGCTGGAGAGATTTAGGGTCGGGAAAATTTTAGGGGTCAGGCGGAACTTTTTAGAGGTTAGGCCAAATTTTTTTGTTTTTGTTTTGTTTTGAAGTCAAAATATTTCTTAGGGTTGGGGGAGAGTGAAAAATTAGGGGCTGGAGAGATTTAGGGGACGGGGAAAATTTTAGGTGTCAGGACGAACTTTTTAGGGGTCAGGCCAAATTTTTTTGTTTTTTTTTGTTTTGAAGTCAAAATATTTCTCATGGTTGGGGGAGAGTGAAAAATTAGGGGGCTGGAGAGATTTAGGGGTCGGGGAAAATTTTAGGGGTCAGGACGAACTTTTTAGGGGTCAGGCCAAATTTTTTTGTTTTTTTTGGTTTTGAACTGAAAATATTTCTCAGAATTGGGGGAGAGTGAACAATTAGGGGGCTGGAGAGATTTAGGGGTCGGCGAAAATTGTAGGGGTCAGGTGGAACTTTTTAGGGATCAGGCCAAATTTTTTTGTTTTTTTTTGTTTTGAAGTCAAAATATTTCTCATCGTTAGGGGAGAGTGAAAAATTAGGGGGCTGGAGAGATTCAGGGGTCGGGGAAAATTTTAGGGGTCAGGACGAACTTTTAAGGGTCAGGCCAAATTTTTTTCTTTTTTTTTGTTTTGAAGTCAAAATATTTCTCATGGTTGGGGGAGAGTGAAAAATTAGGGGGCTCGAGACATTTAGGGTCGGGAAAATTTTAGGGGTCAGGCGGAACTTTTTAGGGGTCAGGCCAAATTTTTTTGTTTTTTTTTGTTTTGAAGTCAAAATATTTCTCATGGTTGGGGGAGCGTGAACAATTAGGGGCTGGAGAGATTTAGGGGACGGGGAAAATTTTAGGGGTCAGGCCAAATTTTTTAGGGGTCTGCCCAAATTTAGGGGTGGCGATATGTACGTATTTAGCTTCCACACCGGGGCGGCGATAGGTACTTATTTAGCATTCAGCGGTTGTGATAGCTACGTATATAGCATGTACACATGGGCAGCAATAAGTACGTACATAGCATGCGCTCTGCGGCGGCGATCAGTACATATATTGCACGCGCACTGGGGCGGTGAAAGGTATGTATTTCGCATTCGCACCGTAGTGGTGATAGGTACGTATTTAGCATTCGCACTGGGGCAGCTATAGGTACGTATTTAGCATTCGCACCAGGGCGGCTATTGGTACGTATTTAGCATTTGCACTGGGCCGGCGATAGGTACGTATTTAGCATTCACACCAAAGCGGCAATATGTACATATTAATTATTCGCACTAGGGCAGCGATAGGTACTTATGTAGCATGCACACCGGAGCGCAATTAGTATGTCTTTAGTATTCGCACTAGGGCAGCGATAGGTATGTATTTAGCATTCACACCGGGGCGCAATAGGTATGTATTTAGCATTCACACCAGGGCAACGATAGGTACTATTTAGCATTCGCAACGGGGCGGCGATAGGTACTTAAATAGTATCTGCACCGGGGCGGCGATAGGTACGTATATAGTATGTGCACTGGGGCGGCGATAGGTACGTATATAGTATGCGCACCGGGGTGATGATAGATACGTATATAGTATGAACACCGGGGTGGAGATAAGTACCTATATAGAAGGCGCAGATATAGGTGTTACTTTTTATAGAAATATGTCATACTATTACCCTAGGCAATAGGAGAAATGGTGGGGAAGAAACAGCTTTTGCAAAAGGCAAAATTAGAAAGTAGCGGCGAAATGGGGCGACCAGGGAAGAGAAAGGTAGCAGATAAAGAGACGGCTATAGAGAGAGGGGGCGGACATAGAAGTTTGAATATAAAGATGTTACACACACGATCTTTCTTCAAATATATGTTTTTATGACCCCGAGCAACGCCGGGTAGCCCCGCTAGTCTATTATATAAAGGGCAGTTGTCTGTATGTCTGTTTGTCTGTTTGTTTGTATGTCCAGATACTCCTCAAAAACTACGCGGCGACATGTCAAAAAGTTGATATCTTTAGCACCGTACATATCCCGGAATCATAATATCTAAAAATCACGACAAACGATTCACTCGCTGACAGTCAACCGGACCACTTTCCGACAAAAGGTAGCAGTTTTTTCGTATTTTACACGAAATTTCAACGTTAATATGTAGTAAATTCGAAATAATCTAATGTATTTATGTACTAATCCGATAAAAATGCCGAGTCACTGTAAGCATCCCATAATCCCTTTGCCGGATGTACCCGGTCTTGCCCTAAATTGTGTCCGGTTGTATCAGATCATCCAATAACTTCTGTCCGGATGCATCAATAACAACATAGGAATCCTACGTTAAGAGTGTGTAGTGAAACAAGGGTTGCTCAATCACATCCGCACTTGTCCCATAATCCCTTGCCGGATGTACCCGGTCTTGACCTAAATTGTGTCCGGTTATAGCAGGTCATCATGACGTCAGAGAGTGGCAGTTTTCCTTTCTGTCATTTTTCCCTCTCACACTTTCTTTCTTAATTATTAATAGACGCTAATATTCCCCCCCCCTCCTTGCCTGTGGCCGTTCTGTTATCATGATAGGAATTACCTCCTCCTTTCAGGCCAAATTGGGGGGGGGGGTTACGGTATTCGCCGGTGTGAGCATTACCTCCTCCTTTTTTGAGAGTGTTGAGGTAGGGTCGTATCGGTTCCGTTGTCATGATGCACTGATTCCATGCATTATCTCCTCCTTTTTTGAGAAGTGTTGAGGTAGGGTCGTATCGGTTCCGTTGTCATGATGCACTGATTCCATGCATTATCTCCTCCTTTTTTGAGAAGTGTTGAGGTAGGGTCGTATCGGTTCCGTTGTCATGATTCATTATCCCCTCTTTTTTTGAGAAGTGTTGAGGTATGGTCGTATCGGTTTGTTGTCATGATGCACTGATTCCATGCATTATCTCCTCCTTTTTTGAGAAGTGTTGAGGTAGGGTCGTATCGGTTCCGTTGTCATGATTCATTATCCCCTCTTTTTTTGAGAAGTGTTGAGGTATGGTCGTATCGGTTTGTTGTCATGATGCACTGATTCCATGCATTATCTCCTCCTTTTTTGAGAAGTGTTGAGGTAGGGTCGTATCGGTTCCGTTGTCATGATGCACGGTATCGGCATTCGGCGGTGGAAGGGAGGGTCGGCATTTGGCGGTGGGGCGCCTCAGGCGAAATTTGGGGAGGAGGAGTGTCGGCATTCGGCAGTGGGGCGCTTCAGGCAGAATTTGTTGAGGGGGAAATTCGCATTCGCCGGTATGAGCACCTAGGCGAAATTTGGGGCGCTTCAGGCCAAATTTGTATACCGCGAAATTTGGGGGATGGGGGGGTATCGGCATTCGGCGGTGGGGCCCTCAGGCCGGCATTCGCCAGTATGAGCGCCTCAGGCCGAATTTGGGGAGAATTTGGGGGAGGGGGGGAGTTCCGGCATTCACCGGTGTGAGCGCCACAGGCGAAATTTGGGGGAGGGGTGGGGTATCAGCAGTGGGGCGCCTCAGGCGAAATTTGGGGGTTAGGGGGAGTGTCGGCATTCGGTGCGCCTCAGGCCAAATCTGGGGAGGGGGAATGTCGGCATTTCGCCGGTATTAGCGCCTCAGGCCACATTAGGGGCGGAGGAGTTTCAGCATTCGCCGGTGTGGCGCCTCAGGCCAAATTAGGGGAGGAGTGTCGGCATTCGCCAGTATGAGCGCCTCAGGCCGAATTTGGGGGAGGGGGGGTGTCGGCATTCGCCGGTGTGAGCGCTCCAGGCAGAATTTGGCAAATCGCCAGTCTCAGGGATTTGGAGTAGGGGACCGCCTAAGGCGAAATTTGAGGAGTACGAGTATTAGTCGGTAAGAGAGAGATCCTGACAGTGGCCGCGTATCAGACCGTACTTTAGGGGAGAGGAAGTGAAAAAAAGGAAAAGGGATTAAAAATAAAATGATAATCTGATTTTTGATTCGAGAGTGTAAGATCGACACCTATCGGATAGGACTAGATAATACACTTTATCTCAAGGCAAAAATGCCGAGAACAGATACTACACTTTGATCTTAGCCAAAAGACCAAGTAAACCCGAAAAATTCTGAGGTCATTTTTTTTACTGGTGTATTAATTACCAAACTACACCTGAACAGCGGTCTATCCACTAGACACTGTTCAAATGACATTATTAAATTAATAAGTAATAATAACTAGGATTTTCTTTCAACAAACATTGTATAATACTATTTAACAAATTCTTATATAACTTTTTAATATCAAGAATTAATTTTACACTCCCCTAGGCCGTTTTTCTCTAATTCAACATAGCTTTCATACGCCATTACCGAAAATGACATTAATTCATTTGTTTTGGCTAATATCAAAGTGTAGTATCTGTTTCGATGGATACTGCACCCCATAGACTGGTATCGTCTTGGCCTTCGGGGCTTCATTCCGCCGGTCTATGGGTTTGTCCTGTGCAGTTCTAGGAGGTCAAATTCGATAGTAAATTCGAAATAATCTAATGTATTTATGTACTAATCCGATAAAAATGCAGAGTCAGTGTAAACATCCCATAATCCCTTTGCCGGATGTACCCGGTCTTGCCCTAAATTGTGTCCGGTTGTATCAGATCATCCAATAACTACTGTCCGGATGCATCAATAACAACATAGGAATCCTACGTTAAGAGTGTGTAGTGAAACAAGGGTTGCTCAATCACATCCGCACCTGTCCCATAATCCCTTGCCGGATGTACCCGGTCTTGCTCTAAATTGTGTCCGGTTATATCATGACGTCAGAGAGTGGCAGATAATTTGAAAAATAATGCAAAGTGGCGGGAAGAAATTCACTCACACTACAACCTTTTAATAGACGCTAATATTCCTCCCCCCCCCCCCTCCCTTCCGTTATCATGATAGGCATTACCTCCTCCTTTCATGTCAAATTGGGGGGGGGGGTGACGGCATTCGCCGGTGTGAGTCCCTCAGGCCAAATTTGGGGAGGGGGAGTGTCGGCATTCGCCGGCGCTCACACCTTTTTGAGAGGGTGGAGATAGTGTAGTATCTGTTGCGAGGAGAGAGTGTCAGCATTCGCCGGTGTGAGCGCCTCAGGCCAAATCTTTTCTTGGGGGGGGGTATTAAGCAAATCTATAATAAAGGCCAATGTGCATTTATTTGTATCTATAATAAAGGCCAATGTGCATTTATTTGTATCTATAATAAAGACCAATGTGCATTTATTTGTATCTATAATAAAGGCCAATGTGCATTTACCTGTATCTATAATAAAGGCCAATGTGTATTTATCTGCATCTATAATAAAGACCAATGTGCATTTATTTGTATCTATAATAAAGACCAATGTGCATTTATTTGTATCTATAATAAAGAGCAATGTGTATTTATTTGTATCTATAATAAAGGCCAATGTGCATTTACCTGTATCTATATAATATTGTAATTTAATTACGTAATACCTCAAGTTCATAAACCAATTAATGTTTTGTAATGAAATTTATTATTTAGAGGATAGCTAAGGAAGTGCGTTAACTCACGTTTAAAAACACAATTATGGTGTTTAAAACAAGGTTAGAGAATATATACATAACATATAAAAGTGTATTCTTATGTAAAATTCACGAGGTAAGATGATGAGAGTATTCCCGAATCTATTAACCCAGCCCTTAGGGGTCCATGGGGAATATTTCATCGGGGGGGGGGGGGGGCTTTTCATTTATTGTTCATTATATTTTATAGCAATTTGAAATTGCTGAGTCATATTGTAATTTAATTACGTAATACCTCAAGTTCATAAACCAATTAATGTTTTTTAATGAAATTAATTTTTTTGAGGATAGCTAAGGAAGTGCGTTAACTCACGTTTAAAAACACAATTAAGGTGTTTAAAACAAGGTTAGAGAATATATACATAACATATAAAAGTGTATTCTTATGTAAAATTCACAGAGTAAGATGATGAGAGTATTCCCGAATCTATTAACCCAGCCCTTACGGGTCCATGGGGAATATTTCATCGGGGGGGGGGGGCTTTTCAGTTATTTTTCATTATATTTTATAGTAATTTGAAATTGCTGAGTCATATTGAAATTTAATTACGTAATACCTCAAGTTCATAAACCAATTAATGTTTTTTAATGAAATTTATTTTTTTGAGGATAGCTAAGGAAGTGCGTTAACTCACGTTTAAAAACACAATTATATTTTAGGGGTCAGGACAAATTTTTTAGGGGTCAGGCCAAATTTTTTTTTTTTTTTGAACTTTAAATATTTCTCAGGATTGTGGGACACAGAAAAAAAAGTTAGGGGGGCTGGAGAGATTAGGGGTCAGGACGAACTTTTTAGGGGTCAGGCCAAATTTTTTTGTTTTTTTTTGTTTTGAAGTCAAAATATATCTAATGGTTGTTAGAGAGTGAAAAATTAGGGGGCTGGAGAGATTTAGGGGTCGGGGAAAATTTTAGGGGTCAGGACGAACTTTTTAGGGGTCAGGCCAAATTTTTTTGTTTTTTTTTGTTTTGAAGTCAAAATATATCTAATGGTTGTAAGAGAGTGAAAAATTTGGGGGCTGGAGAGATCTGGGGTCGGGGAAAATTTTAGGGGTCAGGACGAACTTTTTAGGGGTCAGGCCAAATTTTTTTTTTTTTTTTTTTTTTTTGAAGTCAAAATATATCTCATGGTTGGGGGAGAGTGAAAAATTAGGGGGCTGGAGAGATTTAGGGGTCGGGAAAAATTTTAGGGGTCAGGACGAACTTTTTAGGGGTCAGGCCAAATTTTTTGCTTATTTTTTGTTGTGAAGTCAAAATATTTCTCAGGGTTGGGGGAGAGTGAAAAATTAGGGGGCTGGAGAGATTTAGGGGTCGGGGAAATTTTAGGGGTCAGGACGAACTTTTTAGGGGTCAGGCCAAATTTTTTTCTTTTTTTTTGTTTTGAAGTCAAAATATATCTAATGGTTGTAAGAGAGTGAAAAATTAGGGGGCTGGAGAGATTTAGGGGTCGGGGAAAATTTTAGGAGTCAGGACGAACTTTTTAGGGGTCAGGCCAAATTTTTTTTTTTTTTTTTTTTTTTTTGTTTTGAAGTCAAAAAATTTCTCAGGATTGGGGGAGAGTGAAAAATTAGGGGGCTGGAGAGATTTAGCGGTCGGGGAAATTTTAGGGGTCAGGACGAACTTTTTAGGGGTCAGGCCAAATTTTTTTGTTTTTCTTTGTTTTTTTTTGTTTTGTGTCAAAATATATCTCATGGTTGGGGGAGAGTGAAAAATTAGGGGGCTGGAGAGATTTAGGGGTCGGGGAAAATTTTAGGGGTCAGGCAGAACTTTTTAGGGGTCAGGCCAAATTTTTTTGTTTTTTTTAGTTTTGAACCCAAAATATTTCTCAGGGTTGGGGGAGAGTGAACAATTAGGGGGCTGGAGAGATTCAGGGGTCGGGGAAAATTTAGGGGGTCAGGACGAACTTTTTAGGGGTCAGGCCAATTTTTTTTTTTTTTTTTGTTTTGAAGTCAAAATATTTCTCATGGTTGGAGGAGAGTGAAAAATTAGGTGGCTGGAGAGATTCAGGGGTCGGGGAAAATTTTAGGGGTCAGGACGAACTTTTTAGGGTTCAGGCCAAATCTTTTTATTTTTTTTTTGTCTTGAAGTCAAAATATTTCTCATCGTTGGGGGAGAGTGAAAAATTAGGGGGCTGGAGACATTTAGGGTCGGGAAAATTTTAGGGGTCAGGCGGAACTTTTTGGGGGTCAGGCCAAATTTTTTTGTTTTTTTTTGTTTTGAAGTCAAAATATTTCTCATGGTTGGGGGAGAGTGAAAAATTAGAGGCTGGAGAGATTTAGGGGACGGGGAAAATTTTAGGGGTCAGGCCAAATTTTTTAGGGTCTTCCCAAATTTAGGGGCGGCGATATGTCTGTATTTAGCTTCCACACCGGGGCGGCGATAGGTACTTATTTAGCATTCAGCAGTGGTGATAGGTACTTATATAGCATGTGCACATGGGCGGTTATAATACGTATATAGTATGCACACCGGGGCAGTGATAGGTATGCATTTAGCATGTGCACTGAGGAAGCGATCGGTTCATATATAGCACGCGCACCGGGGCGGCGATAGGTACGTATATAGCACGCGCACAGGGGCGGCGAAAGGTACATATTTAAAATTCACACTGGGGCGGCGATAGGTACGTATTTAGCATTCACACCGGGGCGGCGATAGGTATGTATTAAGCATTCACACCGGGGCAGCGATAGGTATGTATTTAGCATTCGCACCGGGGCAGCGATATGTACGTATTTAGCTTCCGCACCGGGGCGGCGATGGGTACGTATTTAGAATTCACACCGGGGCGGAAATAGGTACGTATTTTGAATTCACACCGGGGCGGCGATAGGTATGTATTTAGCATTCGCACCGGGGCGGCGATATGTACGTATTTAGCTTCCACACCAGGGTGGCGATAGGTACGTATTCAGAATTCAGGTGTGGCGATAGCTACGTATATAGCATGTACACACGGGCAGCAATAAGTACGTACATAGCATGCGCTCTGCGGCGGCGATCAGTACATATATTGCATGCGTACCGGGGCGGCGAAAGGTATGTATTTCGCATTCGCACCGTAGTGGTGATAGGTACGTATTTAGCATTCGCACTGGGGCGGCTATAGGTACGTATTTAGCATTCGCACCAGGGCGGCTATAGGTACGTATTTAGCATTTGCACTGGGCCGGCGATAGGTACGTATTTAACATTCACACCAAAGCGGCAATATGTACATATTAATTATTCGCACTAGGGCAGTGATAGGTACTTATGTAGCATGCACACCGGAGCGCAATTGGTATGTTTTTAGTATTCGCACTAGGGCAGCGATAGGTACTTATGTAGCATGCACACCGGGGCGCAATAGGTATGTATTTAGCATTCACACCGGGGCAACGATAGGTACTATTTAGCATTCGCAACGGGGCGGCGATAGGTACTTAAATAGTATCTGCACCGGGGCGGCGATAGGTACGTATATAGTATGTGCACTGGGGCGGCGATAGGTACGTATATAGTATGCGCACCGGGGTGATGATAGATACGTATATAGTATGAACACTGGGGTGGAGATAAGTACCTATATAGAAGGCGCAGATAGAGGTGTTACTTTTTATAGAAATATGTCATACAATTACCCTGGGCAATAGGAGAAATGGTGGGGAAGAAACAGCTTTTGCAAAAGGCAAAATTAGAAAGTAGCGGCGAAATGGGGCGACCAGGAAAGAGAAAGGTAGTAGATAAAGAGACGGCTATAGAGAGAGGGGGCGGACATAGAAGTTTGAATATAAAGATGTTACACACACGATCTTTCTTCAAATATATGTTTTTATGACCCCGAGCAACGCCGGGTAGCCCCGCTAGTCTCTTATATAAAGGGCAGTTGTCTGTTTGTATGTTTGTTTGTATGTCCAGTATCTCCTCAAAAACTACCCGACGACATGTCAAAAAGTTGACATCTACAGGACCGCACAAATCCCGGATGTAAAATATCTAAAAATCGCGAAAATCGATTCACTCGCTGACAGTCAACCGGACCACTTTCCGACAAAAGGTAGCAGTTTTTTTCGTATTTTTCACGAAATTTCAACGTTAATATGTAGTAAATTCGAAATAATCTAATGTATTTATGTACTAATCCGATAAAAATGCCGAGTCACTATAAACATCCCATAATCCCTTGCCGGATGTACCCGGTCTTGCCCTAAATTGTGTCCGGTTGTATCAGATCATCCAATAACTTCTGTCCGGTTGCATCAATAACAACATAGGAATCCTACGTTAAGAGGGTGTAGTGAAACAAGGGTTGCTCAATCACATCCGCACCTGTCCCATAATCCCTTGCCGGATGTACCCGGTCTTGCTCTAAATTGTGTCCGGTTATATCAGGCCATCATGACGTCAGAGAGTGGCAGATAATTTGAAAAATAATGCAAAGTGGCGGGAATAAATTCACTCACACTACAACCTTTTAATAGACGCTAATATTCCTCCCACTCCCTTCCGTTATCATGATAGGCATTACCTCCTCCTTTCATACCAAATTGGGGGGAGGGGGGGTGACGGCATTCGCCGGTGTGAGCGCCTCAGGCCAAATTTGGGGGAGGGGGTTTCGGTATTCGCCGGATGGGCGCCTCAGGCCAAATTTGGGGGAGGGGGAGTGTCGGCATTCTCCGACGCTCACACCTTTTTGAGAGGGTGGAGATAGTGTAGTATCTGTTGCAAGGAGAGAGTGTCAGCATTCGCCGGTGTGAGCGCCTCAGGCCAAATTTTTTCTAGGGGGGGGGATATATAGCAAATCTATAATAAAGACCAATGTGCATTTATTTGTATCTATAATAAAGACCAATGTGCATTTATTTGTATCTATAATAAAGGCCAATGTGCATTTATTTGTATCTATACAAAAGACAAATGTGCATTTATTTGTATCTATAATAAAGACCAATGTGCAAAGTACTCGGCGTTGTCCGGGAAAAAAGTGCTCAATGTCCTAGATAGAGCTACTATAGTGATAGGTTTGGATAATATTTTAACAGCATCTACGCTGAAAACGATGGGGGAATGGATAAGAGTTATTTCAGTAGTCCCCAGGAGGCCTCTTTGATTTTGAAATACTCGGCGTTGTCCGGGAGAAAAGTGCTCAATATCCTAGATAGAGCTACTGTAGTGATAGGTTTGGAAAATATTTTAACGCCATCTTCGTTCCCCTTTGGACTATTTCGTAGATCAGAAAGAGAGAGGATACCTAAGGGATTTCAGGAATGCTCATGAAGCCTCCTCGATTTTCAAAGTACTCGGCGTTGTCCGGGAGAAAAGTGCTCAATATCCTAGATAGAGCTACTGTAGTGATAGGTTTAGAACATATTTTAACGCCATCTTCGTTCCCCTTTGGACAATTTAGCATATGAAAAGGAGGGAGGATACCTAAGTGATTTCAGTAGTCCCCAGGAGGCCTCTTTGATTTTCAAAGTACTCGGCGTTGTCCGGGAGAAAAGTGCTCAATATCCTAGATAGATCAACTGTAGTGATAGGTTTGGAATATATTTTAACGCCATCTTCGTTCCCCTTTGGACTTTTTCGCAGATCAGAAAGAGAGAGGATACCTAAGGGATTTCAGGAGTGCTCATGAAGCCTCCTCGATTTTCAAAGTACTCGGCGTTGTCCGGGAGAAAAGTGCTCAATATCCTTGATAGAGCTACTGTAGTGATAGGTTTGGATAATATTTTAACAGCATCTACGCTGAAAAGGATGGGGGAATCCATAAGAGTTATTTCAGTAGTGCTCAGGAGGCCTCTTTGATTTTGAAATACTCGACGTTGTCCGGGAGTAAAGTGCTCAATATCCTAGATAGAGCTACTGTAGTGATAGGTATAGAAAATATTTTGACGCCATCTTCGTTCTCCTTTGGACTATTTCGCAGATTAGAAGGAGAGAGGATACCTAAGTCATTTCAGTAGTCCCCAGGAGGCCTCTTTGATTTTCAAAGTACTCGGCGTTGTCCGGGGAAAAAGTGCTCAATGTCCTAGATAGAGCTACTATAGTGATAGGTTTGGATAATATTTTAACAGCATCTACGCTGAAAAGGATGGGGAATCGATTAGATTTATTTCAGTAGTGCTCAGGAGGCCTCTTTGATTTTGTAAATACTCGGCGTTGTCCGGGAGAAAAGTGCTCAATATCCTAGATAGAGCTACTGTAGTGATAGGTTTAGAAAATATTTTAACGCCATCTTCGTTCCTCTTTGGACTATTTCGCAGATCAGAAGGAGATAAGATACCTAAGTGATTTCAGTAGTCCCCAGGATGCCTCCTTGATGATCAAAGTACTCGGCGTTGTCCGGGAGAAATGTGCTCGATATCCTAGATAGAGCTACTGTAGTGATAGGTTTAGAACATATTTTAACGCCATCTTCGTTCCCCTTTGGACAATTTAGCATATGAAAAGGAGGCAGGATACCTAAGTGATTTCAGTAGTCCCCAGGAGGCCTCTTTGATTTTCAAAGTACTCGGCGTTGTCCGGGAGAAAAGTGCTCAATATCCTAGATAGATCAACTGTAGTGATAGGTTGGGAAAATATTTTAACGCCATCTTCGTTCCCCTTTGGACTTTTTCGCAGATCAGAAAGAGAGAGGATACCTAAGGGATTTCAGGAGTGCTCATGAAGCCTCCTCGATTTTCAATGTACTCGGCGTTGTCCGGGAGAAAAGTGCTCAATGTCCTAGATAGAGCTACTATAGTGATAGGTTTGGATAATATTTTAACAGCATCTACGCTGAAAAGGATGGGGAATCGATTAGATTTATTTCAGTAGTGCTCAGGAGGCCTCTTTAATTTTGAAATACTCGGCGTTGTCCGGGAGAAAAGTGCTCAATATCCTAGATAGAGCTACTGTAGTGATAGGTTTAGAAAATATTTTAACGCCATCTTCGTTCCTCTTTGGACTATTTCGCAGATCAAAAGGAGATAAGATACCTAAGTGATTTCAGTAGTCCCCAGGATGCCTCCTTGATGATCAAAGTACTCGGCGTTGTCCGGGAGAAAAGTGCTCAATGTCCTAGATAGAGCTACTGTAGTGATAGTTTTGGAAAATATTTTAACGCCAGCTTCGTTCCCCATTTGGACTATTTCGCAGATCAAAAGGAGAGAGGATACCTAAGGGATTTCAGGAGTGCTCATGAAGCCTCCTCGATTTTCAAAGTACTCGGCGGCGTCCGGGAGAAACGTGCTCAATATCCTAGATAGAGCTACTGTAGTGATAGGTTTAGAACATATTTTAACGCGATCTTCGTTCCCCTTTGGACTATATCGTAGATCAGAAGGAGAGAGGATACCTAAGTGATTTCAGTAGTCCCCAGGAGGCCTTTTTGATTTTCAAAATACTCGGCGTTGTCCGGGAAAAAAGTGCTCAATGTCCTAGATAGATCTACTGTAGTGATAGGTTTGGATAATATTTTAACAGCATCTACGCTGAAAAGGATGGGGGAATCGATAAGAGTTATTTCAGTAGTGCTCAGGAGGCCTCGTTGATGTTGAAATACTCGGCGTTGTCCGGGAGAAAAGTGCTCAATATCCTAGATAGAGCTACTGTAGTGATAGGTTTAGAACATATTTTAACGCCATCTTCGTTCCAGTTTGGACAATTTTTCAGATGAACAGGAGGGAGGATACCTAAGTGATTTCAGTAGTCCCCAGGAGGCCTCTTTGATTTACAAAGTACTCGGCGTTGTCCGGGAAAAAAGTGCTCAACGTCCTAGATAGAGCTACTGTAGTGATAGGTTTGGATAATATTTTTACAATATCTACGCTGAAAAGGATGGGGAATCAATAAGAGTTATTTCAGTAGTGCTCAGGAGGCCTCTTTGATTTTGAAATACTCGGCGTTGTCCAGGAGAAAAGTGCTCAATATCCTAGATAGAGCTACTGTAGTGATAGGTTTGGAAAATATTTTAACGCCATCTTCGTTCCCCTTTGGACAATTTTGCAGATGAAAAGGAGGGAGGATACCTAAGTGATTTCAGTAGTCCCCAGGAGGCCTCTTTGATTTTCAAAGTACTCGGCGTTGTCCGGGAAAAAAGTGCTCAATGTCCTAGATAGATCTACTGTAGTGATAGGTTTGGATAATATTTTAACAGCATCTACGCTGAAAAGGATGGGGGAATCGATAAGAGTTATTTAAGTAGTGCTCAGAAGGCCTCTTTGATGTTGAAATACTCGGCGTTTTCCGGGAGAAAAGTGCTCAATATCCTAGATAGAGCTACTGTAGTGATAGGTTGGGAAAATATTTTAACGCCATCTTCGTTCCCCTTTGGACTATTTTGCAGATCAGAAGGAGAGAGGATACCTAAGGGATTTCAGAAGTGCTCATGAAGCCTCCTCGATTTTCAAAGTACTCGGCGTTGTCCGGGAGAAAAGTGCTCAATATCCTAGATAGAGCTACTGTAGTGATAGGTTTAGAACATATTTTAACGCGATCTTCGTTCCCCTTTGGACTATTTCGCAGATCAGCAGGAGAGAAGATACCTAAGTGATTTCAGTAGTCCCCAGAATGCCTCCTTGATCATCAAAGTACTCGGCGTTGTCCGGGAGAAAAGTGCTCAATGTCCTAGATAGAGCTACTGTAGTGATAGTTTTTGAAAATATTTTAACGCCATCTTCGTTCCCCATTGGGACTATTTCGCAGATCAGAAGGAGAGAGGATACCTAAGGGATTTCAGGAGTGCTCATGAAGCCTCCTCGATTTTCAAAGTACTCGGCGTCGTCCAGGAGAAAAGTGCTCAATATCCTAGATAGAGCTACTGTAGTGATAGGTTTGGAAAATATTTTAACGCGATCTTCGTTCCCCTTTGGACTATATCGTAGCTCAGAAGGAGAGAGGATACCTAAGTGATTTCAGTAGTCCCCAGGAGGCCTCCTTGATTTTCAAAGTACTCGGCGTTGTCCGGGAGAAAAGCGCTCAATGTCCTAGATAGAGCTACTGTAGTGACCGGTTTGGATAATATTTTAACAGCATCTACGCTGAAAAGGATGGGGGAATCGATAAGAGTTATTTCAGTACTGCTCAGGAGGCCTCTTTGATTTTGAAATACTCGGCGTTGTCCGGGAGAAAAGTGCTCAATATCCTAGATATAGCTACTGTAGTGATAGGTTTGGAAAATATTTTTACGCCATCTTTGTTTCCCTTTGGACTATTTCGCAGATCAGAAGTAGAGAGGATACTTAAGTGATTTCAGTAGTCCCCAGGAGGCCTCCTTGATTATCAAAGTACTCGGCGTTGTCCGAGAGAAAAGTGCTCAATATCCTTGATAGAGCTACTGTAGTGATAGGTTTGGATAATATTTTAACAGCATCTACGCTGAAAAGGATGGGGGAATCGATAAGAGTTATTTCAGTAGTGCTCAGGAGGCCTCTTTGATTTTGAAATACTCGACGTTGTCCGGGAGTAAAGTGCTCAATATCCTAGATAGAGCTACTGTAGTGATAGGTATAGAAAATATTTTGACGCCATCTTCGTTCTCCTTTGGACTATTTCGCAGATTAGAAGGAGAGAGGATACCTAAGTCATTTCAGTAGTCCCCAGGAGGCCTCTTTGATTTTCAAAGTACTCGGCGTTGTCCGGGGAAAAAGTGCTCAATGTCCTAGATAGAGCTACTATAGTGATAGGTTTGGATAATATTTTAACAGCATCTACGCTGAAAAGGATGGGGAATCGATTAGATTTATTTCAGTAGTGCTCAGGAGGCCTCTTTGATTTTGTAAATACTCGGCGTTGTCCGGGAGAAAAGTGCTCAATATCCTAGATAGAGCTACTGTAGTGATAGGTTTAGAAAATATTTTAACGCCATCTTCGTTCCTCTTTGGACTATTTCGCAGATCAGAAGGAGATAAGATACCTAAGTGATTTCAGTAGTCCCCAGGATGCCTCCTTGATGATCAAAGTACTCGGCGTTGTCCGGGAGAAAAGTGCTCGATATCCTAGATAGAGCTACTGTAGTGATAGGTTTAGAACATATTTTAACGCCATCTTCGTTCCCCTTTGGACAATTTAGCATATGAAAAGGAGGCAGGATACCTAAGTGATTTCAGTAGTCCCCAGGAGGCCTCTTTGATTTTCAAAGTACTCGGCGTTGTCCGGGAGAAAAGTGCTCAATATACTAGATAGATCAACTGTAGTGATAGGTTGGGAAAATATTTTAACGCCATCTTCGTTCCCCTTTGGACTTTTTCGCAGATCAGAAAGAGAGAGGATACCTAAGGGATTTCAGGAGTGCTCATGAAGCCTCCTCGATTTTCAATGTACTCGGCGTTGTCCGGGAGAAAAGTGCTCAATGTCCTAGATAGAGCTACTATAGTGATAGGTTTGGATAATATTTTAACAGCATCTACGCTGAAAAGGATGGGGAATCGATTAGATTTATTTCAGTAGTGCTCAGGAGGCCTCTTTAATTTTGAAATACTCGGCGTTGTCCGGGAGAAAAGTGCTCAATATCCTAGATAGAGCTACTGTAGTGATAGGTTTAGAAAATATTTTAACGCCATCTTCGTTCCTCTTTGGACTATTTCGCAGATCAAAAGGAGATAAGATACCTAAGTGATTTCAGTAGTCCCCAGGATGCCTCCTTGATCATCAAAGTACTCGGCGTTGTCCGGGAGAAAAGTGCTCAATGTCCTAGATAGAGCTACTGTAGTGATAGTTTTGGAAAATATTTTAACGCCATCTTCGTTCCCCATTTGGACTATTTCGCAGATCAAAAGGAGAGAGGATACCTAAGGGATTTCAGGAGTGCTCATGAAGCCTCCTCGATTTTCAAAGTACTCGGCGGCGTCCGGGAGAAACGTGCTCAATATCCTAGATAGAGCTACTGTAGTGATAGGTTTAGAACATATTTTAACGCGATCTTCGTTCCCCTTTGGACTATATCGTAGATCAGAAGGAGAGAGGATACCTAAGTGATTTCAGTAGTCCCCAGGAGGCCTTTTTGATTTTCAAAATACTCGGCGTTGTCCGGGAAAAAAGTGCTCAATGTCCTAGATAGATCTACTGTAGTGATAGGTTTGGATAATATTTTAACAGCATCTACGCTGAAAAGGATGGGGGAATCGATAAGAGTTATTTCAGTAGTGCTCAGGAGGCCTCGTTGATGTTGAAATACTCGGCGTTGTCCGGGAGAAAAGTGCTCAATATCCTAGATAGAGCTACTGTAGTGATAGGTTTGGAAAATATTTTAACGCCATCTTCGTTCCCCTTTGGACTATTAAGCAGATCAGAAGGAGAGAGGATACCTAAGGGATTTCAGGAGTGCTCATGAAGCCTCCTCGATTTTCAAAGTACTCGGCGTTGTCCGGGAGAAAAGTGCTCAATATCCTAGATAGAGCTACTGTAGTGATAGGTTTAGAACATATTTTAACGCCATCTTCGTTCCCCTTTGGACAATTTAGCATATGAAAAGGAGGGAGGATACCTAAGTGATTTCAGTAGTCCCCAGGAGGCCTCTTTGATTTTCAAAGTACTCGGCGTTGTCCGGGAGAAAAGTGCTCAATATCCTAGATAGATCAACTGTAGTGATAGGTTTGGAATATATTTTTACGCCATCTTCGTTCCCCTTTGGACTTTTTCGCAGATCAGAAAGAGAGAGGATACCTAAGGGATTTCAGGAGTGCTCATGAAGCCTCCTCGATTTTCAAAGTACTCGGCGTTGTCCGGGAGAAAAGTGCTCAATATCCTTGATAGAGCTACTGTAGTGATAGGTTTGGATAATATTTTAACAGCATCTACGCTGAAAAGGATGGGGGAATCCATAAGAGTTATTTCAGTAGTGCTCAGGAGGCCTCTTTGATTTTGAAATACTCGACGTTGTCCGGGAGTAAAGTGCTCAATATCCTAGATAGAGCTACTGTAGTGATAGGTATAGAAAATATTTTGACGCCATCTTCGTTCTCCTTTGGACTATTTCGCAGATTAGAAGGAGAGAGGATACCTAAGTCATTTCAGTAGTCCCCAGGAGGCCTCTTTGATTTTCAAAGTACTCGGCGTTGTCCGGGGAAAAAGTGCTCAATGTCCTAGATAGAGCTACTATAGTGATAGGTTTGGATAATATTTTAACAGCATCTACGCTGAAAAGGATGGGGAATCGATTAGATTTATTTCAGTAGTGCTCAGGAGGCCTCTTTGATTTTGTAAATACTCGGCGTTGTCCGGGAGAAAAGTGCTCAATATCCTAGATAGAGCTACTGTAGTGATAGGTTTAGAAAATATTTTAACGCCATCTTCGTTCCTCTTTGGACTATTTCGCAGATCAGAAGGAGATAAGATACCTAAGTGATTTCAGTAGTCCCCAGGATGCCTCCTTGATGATCAAAGTACTCGGCGTTGTCCGGGAGAAATGTGCTCGATATCCTAGATAGAGCTACTGTAGTGATAGGTTTAGAACATATTTTAACGCCATCTTCGTTCCCCTTTGGACAATTTAGCATATGAAAAGGAGGCAGGATACCTAAGTGATTTCAGTAGTCCCCAGGAGGCCTCTTTGATTTTCAAAGTACTCGGCGTTGTCCGGGAGAAAAGTGCTCAATATCCTAGATAGATCAACTGTAGTGATAGGTTGGGAAAATATTTTAACGCCATCTTCGTTCCCCTTTGGACTTTTTCGCAGATCAGAAAGAGAGAGGATACCTAAGGGATTTCAGGAGTGCTCATGAAGCCTCCTCGATTTTCAATGTACTCGGCGTTGTCCGGGAGAAAAGTGCTCAATGTCCTAGATAGAGCTACTATAGTGATAGGTTTGGATAATATTTTAACAGCATCTACGCTGAAAAGGATGGGGAATCGATTAGATTTATTTCAGTAGTGCTCAGGAGGCCT
This sequence comes from Sepiola atlantica, assembly GCA_963556195.1. Classification (NCBI taxonomy): domain Eukaryota; kingdom Metazoa; phylum Mollusca; class Cephalopoda; order Sepiida; family Sepiolidae; genus Sepiola; species Sepiola atlantica. The sequence goes on from OY744516.1 coordinate 154,033,385, forward strand.
CTTTAATTTTGAAATACTCGGCGTTGTCCGGGAGAAAAGTGCTCAATATCCTAGATAGAGCTACTGTAGTGATAGGTTTAGAAAATATTTTAACGCCATCTTCGTTCCTCTTTGGACTATTTCGCAGATCAAAAGGAGATAAGATACCTAAGTGATTTCAGTAGTCCCCAGGATGCCTCCTTGATCATCAAAGTACTCGGCGTTGTCCGGGAGAAAAGTGCTCAATGTCCTAGATAGAGCTACTGTAGTGATAGTTTTGGAAAATATTTTAACGCCAGCTTCGTTCCCCATTTGGACTATTTCGCAGATCAAAAGGAGAGAGGATACCTAAGGGATTTCAGGAGTGCTCATGAAGCCTCCTCGATTTTCAAAGTACTCGGCGGCGTCCGGGAGAAACGTGCTCAATATCCTAGATAGAGCTACTGTAGTGATAGGTTTAGAACATATTTTAACGCGATCTTCGTTCCCCTTTGGACTATATCGTAGATCAGAAGGAGAGAGGATACCTAAGTGATTTCAGTAGTCCCCAGGAGGCCTTTTTGATTTTCAAAATACTCGGCGTTGTCCGGGAAAAAAGTGCTCAATGTCCTAGATAGATCTACTGTAGTGATAGGTTTGGATAATATTTTAACAGCATCTACGCTGAAAAGGATGGGGGAATCGATAAGAGTTATTTCAGTAGTGCTCAGGAGGCCTCGTTGATGTTGAAATACTCGGCGTTGTCCGGGAGAAAAGTGCTCAATATCCTAGATAGAGCTACTGTAGTGATAGGTTTAGAACATATTTTAACGCCATCTTCGTTCCAGTTTGGACAATTTTTCAGATGAACAGGAGGGAGGATACCTAAGTGATTTCAGTAGTCCCCAGGAGGCCTCTTTGATTTACAAAGTACTCGGCGTTGTCCGGGAAAAAAGTGCTCAACGTCCTAGATAGAGCTACTGTAGTGATAGGTTTGGATAATATTTTTACAATATCTACGCTGAAAAGGATGGGGAATCAATAAGAGTTATTTCAGTAGTGCTCAGGAGGCCTCTTTGATTTTGAAATACTCGGCGTTGTCCAGGAGAAAAGTGCTCAATATCCTAGATAGAGCTACTGTAGTGATAGGTTTGGAAAATATTTTAACGCCATCTTCGTTCCCCTTTGGACAATTTTGCAGATGAAAAGGAGGGAGGATACCTAAGTGATTTCAGTAGTCCCCAGGAGGCCTCTTTGATTTTCAAAGTACTCGGCGTTGTCCGGGAAAAAAGTGCTCAATGTCCTAGATAGATCTACTGTAGTGATAGGTTTGGATAATATTTTAACAGCATCTACGCTGAAAAGGATGGGGGAATCGATAAGAGTTATTTAAGTAGTGCTCAGAAGGCCTCTTTGATGTTGAAATACTCGGCGTTTTCCGGGAGAAAAGTGCTCAATATCCTAGATAGAGCTACTGTAGTGATAGGTTGGGAAAATATTTTAACGCCATCTTCGTTCCCCTTTGGACTATTTTGCAGATCAGAAGGAGAGAGGATACCTAAGGGATTTCAGAAGTGCTCATGAAGCCTCCTCGATTTTCAAAGTACTCGGCGTTGTCCGGGAGAAAAGTGCTCAATATCCTAGATAGAGCTACTGTAGTGATAGGTTTAGAACATATTTTAACGCGATCTTCGTTCCCCTTTGGACTATTTCGCAGATCAGCAGGAGAGAAGATACCTAAGTGATTTCAGTAGTCCCCAGAATGCCTCCTTGATCATCAAAGTACTCGGCGTTGTCCGGGAGAAAAGTGCTCAATGTCCTAGATAGAGCTACTGTAGTGATAGTTTTTGAAAATATTTTAACGCCATCTTCGTTCCCCATTGGGACTATTTCGCAGATCAGAAGGAGAGAGGATACCTAAGGGATTTCAGGAGTGCTCATGAAGCCTCCTCGATTTTCAAAGTACTCGGCGTCGTCCAGGAGAAAAGTGCTCAATATCCTAGATAGAGCTACTGTAGTGATAGGTTTGGAAAATATTTTAACGCGATCTTCGTTCCCCTTTGGACTATATCGTAGCTCAGAAGGAGAGAGGATACCTAAGTGATTTCAGTAGTCCCCAGGAGGCCTCCTTGATTTTCAAAGTACTCGGCGTTGTCCGGGAGAAAAGCGCTCAATGTCCTAGATAGAGCTACTGTAGTGACCGGTTTGGATAATATTTTAACAGCATCTACGCTGAAAAGGATGGGGGAATCGATAAGAGTTATTTCAGTACTGCTCAGGAGGCCTCTTTGATTTTGAAATACTCGGCGTTGTCCGGGAGAAAAGTGCTCAATATCCTAGATATAGCTACTGTAGTGATAGGTTTGGAAAATATTTTTACGCCATCTTTGTTTCCCTTTGGACTATTTCGCAGATCAGAAGTAGAGAGGATACTTAAGTGATTTCAGTAGTCCCCAGGAGGCCTCCTTGATTATCAAAGTACTCGGCGTTGTCCGAGAGAAAAGTGCTCAATATCCTTGATAGAGCTACTGTAGTGATAGGTTTGGATAATATTTTAACAGCATCTACGCTGAAAAGGATGGGGGAATCGATAAGAGTTATTTCAGTAGTGCTCAGGAGGCCTCTTTGATTTTGAAATACTCGACGTTGTCCGGGAGTAAAGTGCTCAATATCCTAGATAGAGCTACTGTAGTGATAGGTATAGAAAATATTTTGACGCCATCTTCGTTCTCCTTTGGACTATTTCGCAGATTAGAAGGAGAGAGGATACCTAAGTCATTTCAGTAGTCCCCAGGAGGCCTCTTTGATTTTCAAAGTACTCGGCGTTGTCCGGGGAAAAAGTGCTCAATGTCCTAGATAGAGCTACTATAGTGATAGGTTTGGATAATATTTTAACAGCATCTACGCTGAAAAGGATGGGGAATCGATTAGATTTATTTCAGTAGTGCTCAGGAGGCCTCTTTGATTTTGTAAATACTCGGCGTTGTCCGGGAGAAAAGTGCTCAATATCCTAGATAGAGCTACTGTAGTGATAGGTTTAGAAAATATTTTAACGCCATCTTCGTTCCTCTTTGGACTATTTCGCAGATCAGAAGGAGATAAGATACCTAAGTGATTTCAGTAGTCCCCAGGATGCCTCCTTGATGATCAAAGTACTCGGCGTTGTCCGGGAGAAAAGTGCTCGATATCCTAGATAGAGCTACTGTAGTGATAGGTTTAGAACATATTTTAACGCCATCTTCGTTCCCCTTTGGACAATTTAGCATATGAAAAGGAGGCAGGATACCTAAGTGATTTCAGTAGTCCCCAGGAGGCCTCTTTGATTTTCAAAGTACTCGGCGTTGTCCGGGAGAAAAGTGCTCAATATACTAGATAGATCAACTGTAGTGATAGGTTGGGAAAATATTTTAACGCCATCTTCGTTCCCCTTTGGACTTTTTCGCAGATCAGAAAGAGAGAGGATACCTAAGGGATTTCAGGAGTGCTCATGAAGCCTCCTCGATTTTCAATGTACTCGGCGTTGTCCGGGAGAAAAGTGCTCAATGTCCTAGATAGAGCTACTATAGTGATAGGTTTGGATAATATTTTAACAGCATCTACGCTGAAAAGGATGGGGAATCGATTAGATTTATTTCAGTAGTGCTCAGGAGGCCTCTTTAATTTTGAAATACTCGGCGTTGTCCGGGAGAAAAGTGCTCAATATCCTAGATAGAGCTACTGTAGTGATAGGTTTAGAAAATATTTTAACGCCATCTTCGTTCCTCTTTGGACTATTTCGCAGATCAAAAGGAGATAAGATACCTAAGTGATTTCAGTAGTCCCCAGGATGCCTCCTTGATCATCAAAGTACTCGGCGTTGTCCGGGAGAAAAGTGCTCAATGTCCTAGATAGAGCTACTGTAGTGATAGTTTTGGAAAATATTTTAACGCCATCTTCGTTCCCCATTTGGACTATTTCGCAGATCAAAAGGAGAGAGGATACCTAAGGGATTTCAGGAGTGCTCATGAAGCCTCCTCGATTTTCAAAGTACTCGGCGGCGTCCGGGAGAAACGTGCTCAATATCCTAGATAGAGCTACTGTAGTGATAGGTTTAGAACATATTTTAACGCGATCTTCGTTCCCCTTTGGACTATATCGTAGATCAGAAGGAGAGAGGATACCTAAGTGATTTCAGTAGTCCCCAGGAGGCCTTTTTGATTTTCAAAATACTCGGCGTTGTCCGGGAAAAAAGTGCTCAATGTCCTAGATAGATCTACTGTAGTGATAGGTTTGGATAATATTTTAACAGCATCTACGCTGAAAAGGATGGGGGAATCGATAAGAGTTATTTCAGTAGTGCTCAGGAGGCCTCGTTGATGTTGAAATACTCGGCGTTGTCCGGGAGAAAAGTGCTCAATATCCTAGATAGAGCTACTGTAGTGATAGGTTTGGAAAATATTTTAACGCCATCTTCGTTCCCCTTTGGACTATTAAGCAGATCAGAAGGAGAGAGGATACCTAAGGGATTTCAGGAGTGCTCATGAAGCCTCCTCGATTTTCAAAGTACTCGGCGTTGTCCGGGAGAAAAGTGCTCAATATCCTAGATAGAGCTACTGTAGTGATAGGTTTAGAACATATTTTAACGCCATCTTCGTTCCCCTTTGGACAATTTAGCATATGAAAAGGAGGGAGGATACCTAAGTGATTTCAGTAGTCCCCAGGAGGCCTCTTTGATTTTCAAAGTACTCGGCGTTGTCCGGGAGAAAAGTGCTCAATATCCTAGATAGATCAACTGTAGTGATAGGTTTGGAATATATTTTAACGCCATTTTCGTTCCCCTTTGGACTTTTTCGCAGATCAGAAAGAGAGAGGATACCTAAGGGATTTCAGGAGTGCTCATGAAGCCTCCTCGATTTTCAAAGTACTCGGCGTTGTCCGGGAGAAAAGTGCTCAATATCCTTGATAGAGCTACTGTAGTGATAGGTTTGGATAATATTTTAACAGCATCTACGCTGAAAAGGATGGGGGAATCGATAAGAGTTATTTCAGTAGTGCTCAGGAGGCCTCTTTGATTTTGAAATACTCGACGTTGTCCGGGAGTAAAGTGCTCAATATCCTAGATAGAGCTACTGTAGTGATAGGTATAGAAAATATTTTGACGCCATCTTCGTTCTCCTTTGGACTATTTCGCAGATTAGAAGGAGAGAGGATACCTAAGTCATTTCAGTAGTCCCCAGGAGGCCTCTTTGATTTTCAAAGTACTCGGCGTTGTCCGGGGAAAAAGTGCTCAATGTCCTAGATAGAGCTACTATAGTGATAGGTTTGGATAATATTTTAACAGCATCTACGCTGAAAAGGATGGGGAATCGATTAGATTTATTTCAGTAGTGCTCAGGAGGCCTCTTTGATTTTGTAAATACTCGGCGTTGTCCGGGAGAAAAGTGCTCAATATCCTAGATAGAGCTACTGTAGTGATAGGTTTAGAAAATATTTTAACGCCATCTTCGTTCCTCTTTGGACTATTTCGCAGATCAGAAGGAGATAAGATACCTAAGTGATTTCAGTAGTCCCCAGGATGCCTCCTTGATGATCAAAGTACTCGGCGTTGTCCGGGAGAAAAGTGCTCGATATCCTAGATAGAGCTACTGTAGTGATAGGTTTAGAACATATTTTAACGCCATCTTCGTTCCCCTTTGGACAATTTAGCATATGAAAAGGAGGCAGGATACCTAAGTGATTTCAGTAGTCCCCAGGAGGCCTCTTTGATTTTCAAAGTACTCGGCGTTGTCCGGGAGAAAAGTGCTCAATATCCTAGATAGATCAACTGTAGTGATAGGTTGGGAAAATATTTTAACGCCATCTTCGTTCCCCTTTGGACTTTTTCGCAGATCAGAAAGAGAGAGGATACCTAAGGGATTTCAGGAGTGCTCATGAAGCCTCCTTGATCATCAAAGTACTCGGCGTTGTCCGGGAGAAAAGTGCTCAATGTCCTAGATAGAGCTACTGTAGTGATAGTTTTGGAAAATATTTTAAAGCCATCTTCGTTCCCCATTGGGACTATTTCGCAGATCAGAAGGAGAGAGGATACCTAAGGGATTTCAGGAGTGCTCATGAAGCCTCCTCGATTTTCAAAGTACTCGGCGTCGTCCGGGAGAAAAGTGCTCAATATCCTAGATAGAGCTACTGTAGTGATAGGTTTAGAACATATTTTAACGCGATCTTCGTTCCCTTTTGGACTATATCGTAGATCAGAAGGAGAGAGGATACCTAAGTGATTTCAGTAGTCCCCAGGAGGCCTCTTTGATTTTCAAAATACTCGGCGTTGTCCGGGAAAAAAGTGCTCAATGTCCTAGATAGATCTACTGTAGTGATAGGTTTGGATAATATTTTAACAGCATCTACGCTGAAAAGGATGGGGGAATCGATAAGAGTTATTTCAGTAGTGCTCAGGAGGCCTCTTTGATTTTGAAATACTCGGCGTTGTCCGGGAGAAAAGTGCTCAATATCCTAGATAGAGCTACTGTAGTGATAGGTATGGAAAATATTTTAACGCCATCTTCGTTCCCCTTTGGACTATTTCGCAGATTAGAAGGAGAGAGGATACCTAAGTGATTTCAGTAGTCCCCAGGAGGCCTCTTTGATTTTCAAAGTACTCGGCGTTGTCCGGGGAAAAAGTGCTCAATGTCCTAGATAGAGCTACTATAGTGATAGGTTTGGATAATATTTTAACAGCGTCTACGCTGAAAAGGATGGGGAATCGATTAGATTTATTTCAGTAGTGCTCAGGAGGCCTCTTTAATTTTGAAATACTCGGCGTTGTCCGGGAGAAAAGTGCTCAATATCCTAGATAGAGCTACTGTAGTGATAGGTTTAGAAAATATTTTAACGCCATCTTCGTTCCCCCTTGTGACTATTTCGCAGATCAGAAGGAGATAAGATACCTAAGGGATTTCAGGAGTGCTCATGAAGCCTCCTTGATCATCAAAGTACTCGGCGTTGTCCGGGAGAAAAGTGCTCAATGTCCTAGATAGAGCTACTGTAGTGATAGTTTTGGAAAATATTTTAAAGCCATCTTCGTTCCCCATTGGGACTATTTCGCAGATCAGAAGGAGAGAGGATACCTAAGGGATTTCAGGAGTGCTCATGAAGCCTCCTCGATTTTCAAAGTACTCGGCGTCGTCCGGGAGAAAAGTGCTCAATATCCTAGATAGAGCTACTGTAGTGATAGGTTTAGAACATATTTTAACGCGATCTTCGTTCCCTTTTGGACTATATCGTAGATCAGAAGGAGAGAGGATACCTAAGTGATTTCAGTAGTCCCCAGGAGGCCTCTTTGATTTTCAAAATACTCGGCGTTGTCCGGGAAAAAAGTGCTCAATGTCCTAGATAGATCTACTGTAGTGATAGGTTTGGATAATATTTTAACAGCATCTACGCTGAAAAGGATGGGGGAATCGATAAGAGTTATTTCAGTAGTGCTCAGGAGGCCTCTTTGATTTTGAAATACTCGGCGTTGTCCGGGAGAAAAGTGCTCAATATCCTAGATAGAGCTACTGTAGTGATAGGTATGGAAAATATTTTAACGCCATCTTCGTTGCCCTTTGGACTATTTCGCAGATTAGAAGGAGAGAGGATACCTAAGTGATTTCAGTAGTCCCCAGGAGGCCTCTTTGATTTTCAAAGTACTCGGCGTTGTCCGGGGAAAAAGTGCTCAATGTCCTAGATAGAGCTACTATAGTGATAGGTTTGGATAATATTTTAACAGCATCTACGCTGAAAAGGATGGGGAATCGATTAGATTTATTTCAGTAGTGCTCAGGAGGCCTCTTTAATTTTGAAATACTCGGCGTTGTCCGGGAGAAAAGTGCTTAATATCCTAGATAGAGCTACTGTAGTGATAGGTTTAGAAAATATTTTTACGCCATCTTCGTTCCCCCTTGTGACTATTTCGCAGATCAGAAGGAGATAAGATACCTAAGGGATTTCAGGAGTGCTCATGAAGCCTCCTCGATTTTCAAAGTACTCGGCGGCGTCCGGGAGAAAAGTGCTCAATATCCTAGATAGAGCTACTGTAGTGATAGGTTTAGAACATATTTTAACGCCATCTTCGTTCCCCTTTGGACTATATCGTAGATCAGAAGGAGAGAGGATACCTAAGTGATTTCAGTAGTCCCCAGGAGGCCTCTTTGATTTTCAAAATACTCGGCGTTGTCCGGGAGAAAAGTGCTCAATATCCTTGATAGAGCTACTGTAGTGATAGGTTTGGATAATATTTTAACAGCATCTACGCTGAAAAGGATGGGGGAATCGATAAGAGTTATTTCAGTAGTGCTCAGGAGGCCTCTTTGATGTTGAAATACTCGGCGTTGTCCGGGAGAAAAGTGCTCAATATCCTAGATAGAGCTACTGTAGTGATAGGTTTGGAAAATATTTTAACGCCATCTTCGTTCCCCTTTGGACAATTTTGCAGATGAAAAGGAGGGAGGATACCTAAGTGATTTCAGTAGTCCCCAGGAGGCCTCTTTGATTTTCAAAGTACTCGGCGTTGTCCGGGAAAAAAGTGCTCAATGTCCTAGATAGATCTACTGTAGTGATAGGTTTGGATAATATTTTAACAGCATCTACGCTTAAAAGGATGGGGGAATCGATAAGAGTTATTTAAGTAGTGCTCAGAAGGCCTCTTTGATGTTGAAATACTCGGCGTTTTCCGGGAGAAAAGTGCTCAATATCCTAGATAGAGCTACTGTAGTGATAGGTTGGGAAAATATTTTAACGCCATCTTCGTTCCCCTTTGGACTATTTTGCAGATCAGAAGGAGAGAGGATACCTAAGGGATTTCAGGAGTGCTCATGAAGCCTCCTCGATTTTCAAAGTACTCGGCGTTGTCCGGGAGAAAAGTGCTCAATATCCTAGATAGAGCTACTGTAGTGATAGGTTTAGAACATATTTTAACGCGATCTTCGTTCCCCTTTGGACTATTTCGCAGATCAGCAGGAGAGAAGATACCTAAGTGATTTCAGTAGTCCCCAGAATGCCTCCTTGATCATCAAAGTACTCGGCGTTGTCCGGGAGAAAAGTGCTCAATGTCCTAGATAGAGCTACTGTAGTGATAGTTTTGGAAAATATTTTAAAGCCATCTTCGTTCCCCATTGGGACTATTTCGCAGATCAGAAGGAGAGAGGATACCTAAGGGATTTCAGGAGTGCTCATGAAGCCTCCTCGATTTTCAAAGTACTCGGCGTCGTCCGGGAGAAAAGTGCTCAATATCCTAGATAGAGCTACTGTAGTGATAGGTTTAGAACATATTTTAACGCGATCTTCGTTCCCCTTTGGACTATATCGTAGATCAGAAGGAGAGAGGATACCTAAGTGATTTCAGTAGTCCCCAGGAGGCCTCTTTGATTTTCAAAATACTCGGCGTTGTCCGGGAAAAAAGTGCTCAATGTCCTAGATAGATCTACTGTAGTGATAGGTTTGGATAATATTTTAACAGCATCTACGCTGAAAAGGATGGGGGAATCGATAAGAGTTATTTCAGTAGTGCTCAGGAGGCCTCTTTGATTTTGAAATACTCGGCGTTGTCCGGGAGAAAAGTGCTCAATATCCTAGATAGAGCTACTGTAGTGATAGGTATGGAAAATATTTTAACGCCATCTTCGTTCCCCTTTGGACTATTTCGCAGATTAGAAGGAGAGAGGATACCTAAGTGATTTCAGTAGTCCCCAGGAGGCCTCTTTGATTTTCAAAGTACTCGGCGTTGTCCGGGGAAAAAGTGCTCAATGTCCTAGATAGAGCTACTATAGTGATAGGTTTGGATAATATTTTAACAGCATCTACGCTGAAAAGGATGGGGAATCGATTAGATTTATTTCAGTAGTGCTCAGGAGGCCTCTTTGATTTTGAAATACTCGGCGTTGTCCGGGAGAAAAGTGCTCAATATCCTAGATAGAGCTACTGTAGTGATAGGTTTAGAAAATATTTTTACGCCATCTTCGTTCCCACTTGTGACTATTTCGCAGATCAGAAGGAGATAAGATACCTAAGGGATTTCAAGAGTGCTCATGAAGCCTCCTCGATTTTCAAAGTACTCGGCGGCGTCCGGGAGAAAAGTGCTCAATATCCTAGATAGAGCTACTGTAGTGATAGGTTTAGAACATATTTTAACGCCATCTTCGTTCCCCTTTGGACTATATCGTAGATAAGAAGGAGAGAGGATACCTAAGTGATTTCAGTAGTCCCCAGGAGGCCTCTTTGATTTTCAAAATACTCGGCGTTGTCCGGGAGAAAAGTGCTCAATATCCTTGATAGAGCTACTGTAGTGATAGGTTTGGATAATATTTTAACAGCATCTACGCTGAAAAGGATGGGGGAATCGATAAGAGTTATTTCAGTAGTGCTCAGGAGGCCTCTTTGATGTTGAAATACTCGGCGTTGTCCGGGAGAAAAGTGCTCAATATCCTAGATAGAGCTACTGTAGTGATAGGTATGGAAAATATTTTAACGCCATCTTCGTTCCCCTTTGGACTATTTCGCAGATTAGAAGAAGAGAGGATACCTAAGTGATTTCAGTAGTCCCCAGGAGGCCTCTTTGATTTTCAAAGTACTCGGCGTTGTCCGGGGAAAAAGTGCTCAATGTCCTAGATAGAGCTACTATAGTGATAGGTTTGGATAATATTTTAACAGCATCTACGCTTAAAAGGATGGGGGAATCGATAAGAGTTATTTAAGTAGTGCTCAGAAGGCCTCTTTGATGTTGAAATACTCGGCGTTTTCCGGGAGAAAAGTGCTCAATATCCTAGATAGAGCTACTGTAGTGACAGGTTTGGAAAATATTTTAACGCCATCTTCGTTCCCCTTTGGACTATTTTGCAGATCAGAAGGAGAGAGGATACCTAAGGGATTTCAGAAGTGCTCATGAAGCCTCCTCGATTTTCAAAGTACTCGGCGTTGTCCGGGAGAAAAGTGCTCAATATCCTAGATAGAGCTACTGTAGTGATAGGTTTAGAACATATTTTAACGCGATCTTCGTTCCCCTTTGGACTATTTCGCAGATCAGCAGAAGAGAAGATACCTAAGTGATTTCAGTAGTCCCCAGAATGCCTCCTTGATCATCAAAGTACTCGGCGTTGTCCGGGAGAAAAGTGCTCAATGTCCTAGATAGAGCTACTGTAGTGATAGTTTTGGAAAATATTTTAAAGCCATCTTCGTTCCCCATTGGGACTATTTCGCAGATCAGAAGGAGAGAGGATACCTAAGGGATTTCAGGAGTGCTCATGAAGCCTCCTCGATTTTCAAAGTACTCGGCGGCGTCCGGGAGAAAAGTGCTCAATATCCTAGATAGAGCTACTGTAGTGATAGGTTTAGAACATATTTTAACGCCATCTTCGTTCCCCTTTGGACTATATCGTAGATCAGAAGGAGAGAGGATACCTAAGTGATTTCAGTAGTCCCCAGGAGGCCTCTTTGATTTTCAAAATACTCGGCGTTGTCCGGGAAAAAAGTGCTCAATGTCCTAGATAGATCTACTGTAGTGATAGGTTTGGATAATATTTTAACAGCATCTACGCTGAAAAGGATGGGGGAATCGATAAGAGTTATTTCAGTAGTGCTCAGGAGGCCTCTTTGATGTTGAAATACTCGGCGTTGTCCGGGAGAAAAGTGCTCAATATCCTAGATAGAGCTACTGTAGTGATAGGTTTGGAAAATATTTTAACGCCATCTTCGTTCCCCTTTGGACAATTTTGCAGATGAAAAGGAGGGAGGATACCTAAGTGATTTCAGTAGTCCCCAGGAGGCCTCTTTGATTTTCAAAGTACTCGGCGTTGTCCGGGAAAAAAGTGCTCAATGTCCTAGATAGATCTACTGTAGTGATAGGTTTGGATAATATTTTAACAGCATCTACGCTGAAAAGGATGGGGGAATCGATAAGAGTTATTTAAGTAGTGCTCAGAAGGCCTCTTTGATGTTGAAATACTCGGCGTTTTCCGGGAGAAAAGTGCTCAATATCCTAGATAGAGCTACTGTAGTGATAGGTTTGGAAAATATTTTAACGCCATCTTCGTTCCCCTTTGGACTATTTTGCAGATCAGAAGGAGAGAGGATACCTAAGGGATTTCAGGAGTGCTCATGAAGCCTCCTCGATTTTCAAAGTACTCGGCGTTGTCCGGGAGAAAAGTGCTCAATATCCTAGATAGAGCTACTGTAGTGATAGGTTTAGAACATATTTTAACGCGATCTTCGTTCCCCTTTGGACTATTTCGCAGATCAGCAGGAGAGAAGATACCTAAGTGATTTCAGTAGTCCCAAGAATGCCTCCTTGATCATCAAAGTACTCGGCGTTGTCCGGGAGAAAAGTGCTCAATGTCCTAGATAGAGCTACTGTAGTGATAGTTTTGGAAAATATTTTAAAGCCATCTTCGTTCCCCATTGGGACTATTTCGCAGATCAGAAGGAGAGAGGATACCTAAGGGATTTCAGGAGTGCTCATGAAGCCTCCTCGATTTTCAAAGTACTCGGCGTCGTCCGGGAGAAAAGTGCTCAATATCCTAGATAGAGCTACTGTAGTGATAGGTTTGGAAAATATTTTAACGCGATCTTCGTTCCCCTTTGGACTATATCGTAGCTCAGAAAGAGAGAGGATACCTAAGTGATTTCAGTAGTCCCCAGGAGGCCTCCTTGATTATCAAAGTACTCGGCGTTGTCCGGGAGAAAAGCGCTCAATGTCCTAGATAGAGCTACTGTAGTGATAGGTTTGGATAATATTTTAACAGCATCTACGCTTAAAAGGATGGGGGAATCGATAAGAGTTATTTCAGTACTGCTCAGGAGGCCTCTTTGATTTTGAAATACTCGGCGTTGTCCGGGAGAAAAGTGCTCAATATCCTAGATATAGCTACTGTAGTGATAGGTTTGGAAAATATTTTTACGCCATCTTCGTTTCCCTTTGGACTATTTCGCAGATCAGAAGTAGAGAGGATACTTAAGTGATTTCAGTAGTCCCCACGAGGCCTCCTTGATTATCAAAGTACTCGGCGTTGTCCGGGAGAAAAGTGTTCAGTGTCCTAGATAGAGCTACTGTAGTGATAGTTTTGGAAAATATTTTAACGCCATCTTCGTTCCCCATTTGGACTATTTCGCAGATCAGAAGGAGAGAGGATACCTAAGGGATTTCAGGAGTGCTCATGAAGCCTCCTCGATTTTCAAAGTACTCGGCGTCGTCCGGGAGAAAAGTGCTCAATATCCTAGATAGAGCTACTGTAGTGATAGGTTTGGAAAATATTTTAACGCGATCTTCGTTCCCCTTTGGACTATATCGTAGATCAGAAGGAGAGAGGATATCTAAGTGATTTCAGTAGTCCCCAGGAGGCCTCCTTGATTATCAAAGTACTCGGCGTTGTCCGGGAGAAAAGCGCTCAATGTCCTAGATAGAGCTACTGTAGTGATAGGTTTGGATAATATTTTAACAGCATCTACGCTGAAAAGGATGGGGGAATCGATAAGAGTTATTTCAGTAGTGCTCAGGAGGCCTCTTTGATTTTGAAATACTCGGCGTTGTCAGGGAGAAAAGTGCTCAATATCCTAGATATAGCTACTGTAGTGATAGGTTTGGAAAATATTTTTACGCCATCTTCGTTTCCCTTTGGACTATTTCGCAGATCAGAAGGAGAGAGGATACCTAAGGGATTTCAGGAGTGCTCATGAAGCCTCCTCGATTTTCAAAGTACTCGGCGTTGTCCGGGAGAAAAGTGCTCAATATCCTAGATAGAGCTACTGTAGTGATAGGTTTAGAACATATTTTAACGCCATCTTCGTTCCAGTTTGGACAATTTTGCAGATTAAAAGGAGGGAGGATACCTAAGTGATTTCAGTAGTGCTCATGAGGCCTCTTTGATTTTCAAAGTACTCGGCGTTGTCCGGGAAAAAAGTGCTCAACGTCCTAGATAGAGCTACTGTAGTGATAGGTTGTGATAATATTTTTACAATATCTACGCTGAAAAGGATGGGGAATCAATAAGAGTTATTTTAGTAGTGCTCAGGAGGCCTCTTTGATTTTGAAATACTCGGCGTTGTCCGGGAGAAAAGTGCTCAATATCCTAGATAGAGCTACTGTAGTGATAGGTTTGGAAAATATTTTAACGCCATCTTCGTTCCCCTTTGGACTATTTCGCAGATCAGAAGGAGAGAGGATACCTAGGTGATTTCAGTAGTCCTCAGGAGGCCTCCTTGATTTTCAAAGTACTCGGCGTTGTCCGGGAAAAAAGTGCTCAATGTCCTAGATAGAGCTACTGTAGTGATAGGTTTGGATAATATTTTAACAGCATCTACGC
>OY744516.1:154055148-154057648 GCA_963556195.1 Sepiola atlantica
CGTCACTACATTGACCGTCACACCGGCCTTTGGCTTCCAAACCCCTCTTTGTATTTCCATCCACGAACACCGCCCCTTCTTTCGCCACGACCTACACCACGCCTTTTCCTATACGACGTTCAATTTAAGCTAATCTTCGTGTTGGCATTATTAGTTAGGCGTCCCCTCATTCCGACATGATATATGAAGTCACGAGTCATGATCAGGTTTTAATACATATATCTTACTCTCGTGCTGTGCGTGTTGCTATTAGGGTCAAATGCTCGCCATGTTAGATATCATAACTCATTATTTCACTTGCGAAATAGTACAGTCACACTTAAATTATCCATGGACGCATATATATATATATATATATATATATATATATATATATATATATATATATATATATATAAATACTAGCAAATGTATGATACCTCCGGTCGCATAATTTTGCTAGGCTGAGAGTATGATATAATTATGAACGATCTACATACGTCGAATCCCAAAAGAATAACGAACATATGCTACACTAATCCTCAAAGGAAGCGATAATGTCAGGTATAATGGGATCATAACAAAACAGATACTAAAATAACACTTTCAAAATATAGGAGGTAATGACTGGGAGAACACCCTATAACAGCAGAAGGTACTGCTTGATAGTATAATAGCATCAAAACAAAACATCTGGTACACTACAACCTCCCTCTCCAAAGGAGGTAGTCCATGGGAAGATGGTCTCATGAAAAAACAGATACTACGTTGACCCTCCTTCACAGAAGGGTGTAAAGTCCGTGGATAATTACCTCCATCTCCTTAAAAAGGATAAGGTAATTCCTAAGAGGACAGTCCTATAATAACAGACCCGATACTACACTGACCTATCCACATTAAAAGATACATCAATAATAGATTAAAGCAGTTGTTTTGGCGGGGGCCGATTCATTCATAAATGGTTTTTCATGAAAACATTTTTGTTATAGTTTCTTGGTTCTTTCCCTATAATCCCACTCCCCATTTGCATTCAATGAATTTCTGCAAATAAATGTATTCATGAAAAACAAATGTTTCAACAAATTTTCAAATATTGTAAGTAGGATGCCCCCTACCAGGAGTAAATGTGGTATTGTGGTGACAGATGAGTCTAGTTAAGAGTAATATAGACAGTTTTATAACTGTTGACAAACGGTTATAAACGACCCTCAACTCTGCATATTTGATGGCCTTGTACCTAATTTGTTCGTAATTTCAGTTTATATATTCTGTGTTCATAAATAATTCAAAGTATAGTATCTGTTCTCAGCATCTCATTTAACCTGTTACTATGAACTAATACTTACTTCAAACTATAATAAAAAAACAACATAATAATACGGCGTCGTTAACAAGAGAGAAAGAACATAAGAGAGGGAGAGAAAACGATAGCTAGAGAGAGAGAGAGAGAAACAGAGAGAACAGATACAGAGAGAGAGAGAGAGAACAGATACAGAGAGAGAGAGAAAGAGGGAGAGCAGATACAGAGAGAGAGAGGAAGAGCGAGGGAGAACAGATACAGAGAAAGAGAGGGAGAACAGATATATATATAGAGAGAGGGAGAACAGATATATATAGAGAGAGAGGGAGAGAGAGGGGAGAACAGATACAGAGAGAGAGAGAGAGATAGAGAGAGAGGGGAGAACAGATACAGAGAGAGAGAGAGAACAGATACAGAGAGAGAGAGGGAAAACATATACAGAGAGAGAGAGAGGGAAAACAGATACAGAGAGAGAGAGAGGGAAAACAGATACAGAGAGAGAGGGAAAACAGATACAGAGAGAGAGAGGGAAAACAGATACAGAGAGAGAGAGGGAAAACAGATACAGAGAGAGAGAGGGAAAACAGATACAGAGAGAGAGAGGGAAAACAGATACAGAGAGAGAGAGGGAAAACAGATACAGAGAGAGAGGGAAAACAGATACAGAGAAAGAGGAAGAACAGATACAGAGAGAGGGAGAGGAAGAACAGATACACAGAGAGAGGGAGAGAGAGACCAAATACAGAGAGAGAGGGAGAGAGATACCAGATACAGAGAGAGAGAGAGACCAGATACAGAGAGAGAGAGAGAGACCAGATACAGAGAGAGAGAGAGAGACCAGATACAGAGGGAGAGAGAGAGATCAGATACAGAGAGAGAGAGAGAGACCAGATACAGAGAGAGAGAGAGAGACCAGATACAGAGAGAGAGAGAGAGAGAGAGAGACCAGATACATATATAGAGAGAGATAGAGAGAGAAACCAGATACAGAGAGAGAGAGACCAGATACACAGAGAGAGAGAGACCAGATACAGAGAGAGAGAGAGAGACCAGATACAGAGAGAGAGAGAGAGAGAGACCAGATACACAGAGAGAGATAGAGAGAGAGCAGATACAGAGAGAGAGAGAGAGACCAGATACAGAGAGAGAGAGAGAGAGAGAGACTAGATACAGAGAGAGAGAGAAAAGAGAGAGAGAGAGATAGAGAGAGACCAGATATAC
>OY744516.1:154062648-154067648 GCA_963556195.1 Sepiola atlantica
ACGGTCTACTGCAGATATCCTA
This sequence comes from Sepiola atlantica, assembly GCA_963556195.1. Lineage (NCBI taxonomy): Eukaryota > Metazoa > Mollusca > Cephalopoda > Sepiida > Sepiolidae > Sepiola > Sepiola atlantica. The sequence continues at coordinate 154,062,671 of OY744516.1, forward strand.
ATGGTCATCCCTGAACGCATAAACTATACACTGGACAAAGCAGGTTAAGCTAGGGCAGCAGCGCTTGATATAGTCAAAGCTTTGGACATAGTCTGAGATAAAGGTCTCATAAAGAATAAGTCATATGCTATTAGTGGACAAATACCATCAGATTTAATACAATTAGATGCTTCGTATCAAATAAAATGGATTATCCAGGGTGCCCTTGATGGCCGTTCATCCAAACAGAATGACATCCTACGTTCAAGCTGCTCGGCGTAACACTCACAGTTTACATGAATTGAAACAAATACATACTTTACATTGCCAAGGCTGCTGCAATGAAAGTGGGCTCCCTCTAGCGTGCTATTAAACTTCTCAAACCTACAGTATCCTAAATATCTTCAAAGCCACCACCCGCCCATGCATGAAGTATTATGTCACATCTGACCTGGTTTACCATTAACTAGTCTCTCCCCCTTAAGCAAGACCCAACAAGTTTTACTAATCTAATAGGGGCACATTATGAACCCAGCTCCAGCTGCTGTATCACCGCCGCAATGTTACATCGGTCTGCTTGTTTTACAAGTACTTCCATGAAATGTGGTCCGATTAACTTGCTGTTCTGGTGCCCCTCGAAGTAAATACACTCGACTAACCCGACAATCAGTTAAATTCCATCCATTCACTGTGGAGGTCCCCAGATACCGGAGACTTTTCTACTTTAATATCTTCTTTCCTCGAGCTGCCGGATTTTGGAACTCCCTTTTTATTTAATGATTCCCCGACTGTACTGCCATGCAGACATTTTAAACTAATGTGAAACACATCTCGCTGCACAACTCCCAATTAAAGATACCCCTCTTAAATTTCACGCTAATTCTCAGTAGCCTATTTACGTCTACAGTGGCAACTTGCCTTCTATTGTGTGAAATCAAAAAAAGGTTATATGATTTGAATTCATCATAGTCGATTCGGTAGTCCTCGGCGGTAACTAGATGATCAATCACGAACCCATTCTGATACAGATGATGCCTTGGTTTATTCTAAGAAAATATATTATTAAAAAGGTCTTTGCTACATCCCATATAAGCGTCCACGTCCTTCTTGGTCATAGAAAGGTCATTTTTAGGATTCTTCTCCATCTCCGATGTTTACACAGATCTGAAAAAAAATCTTTAATTTCGATTTTTGATTTGGACGTCTATGTTTTTCTAATTTTTTTTTCATATTCGTTGGCAGGAAAGCAATGTCAAAGAAGATAACTCAATGTCTACGAGTCGGCAAAGGTTAAAAGAGTTTCGGTAGAAAAATCAAGCAAAGAGTGACAGGTGTACGCTGAAGTGCTGGCATAAGATCTTTTCTGGTCATATCAAGAAAAAGCAGCTATATGAGAGTAAAAGACAAAACGACCAAGAGAGAGAGAGAGAGAACAACGAGAAAGAGAGAGAGAGAGAGAGAACATACGAGAGAGAGAGAAAGACAAGACAACGAGAGAAAGAGAGTAAGAAAAATAAAAGACAAAACGAGAGAGAAAACGACGGAAATATACAAAAGAGGAAAGAGAGAGACAGATAAATAGACAAAAGAAGAAAGAGAGAAACAGATAAATAGACAAAAGAAGAAAGAGGCAGAGAGATAAATGGACAAAAGAAGAAAGAGAGAGACGAAGAAATAGACAAAAGAGGAAAATAGGGGACGGAGAAATAGACCAAAGAGGAAAAGCGAAAGACATAGAAATAGATGAAAGGGGAATCCGGAATTATAGAGAGACAAGATTAATGAATTATAGAGAGACAGGAATCCGGAATTACAGAGAGACAGGAATCCGGAATTACAGAGAGACAGGAATCCGGAATTATAGAGAGACAGGAATCCGGAATTACAGAGAGACAGGAATCCGGAATTACAGAGAGACAGGAATCCGGAATTATAGAGAGAAAGGAAAAAGAGGGGAAAAAGAGGGGAAAAGAGGGGGGAAAGATGGAAAAAAAACGGGTTATAAGAGTAATAGTAAGAATTCGTATGGATAGTCAGAATACGATGGATAGTAAGAATACGATGGATAATCAGAAAAGGTGGGGAAGTCAGAAAAGGTGGGGAACTCAGAAAAGGTGGGGAAGTCAGAAAAAGTGGGGAAGTCAGAAAAAGTGGGGAAGTCAGAAAAGGGAGAGAAGTCAGAAAAGGGAGAGAAGTCAGAAAAGGGAGAGAAGTCAGAAAAGGATGATAAGGGTAAAAAGGGGTATAAGGGTGAAAAGGGGTATAAGGCTGAAACGATTTAGTAGGCTGAAACGATTTAGAAGGCTGAAAAGGGTTAGAAAGCTGAAAAGGGTTAGAAGGCTGAAAAGGGTTAGAAGGCTGAAAAGGGTTAGAAGGCTGAAAAGGAGTTGAAGGGTGAAAGGAGTTGAAGGGTGAAAGGAGTTGAAGGGTGAAAGGAGTTGAAGGGTGAAAGGAGTTGAAGGGTGAAAGGAGTTAAAGGGTGAAAGGAGTTAAAGGGTGAAAGGAGTGGAAAGGAGAAAAATAGTGGAAGGGGGAAAATAGTGGAAGGGAGAAAAATAGTAGAAGGGAGAAAAATAGTAGAAAGGAGAAAAATAGTAGAAAGGAGAAAAATAGTAGAAAGGAGAAAAATAGTAGAAAGGAGAAAAATAGTAGAAGGGAGAAAAATAGTGGAAGGGAGAAAAATAGTGGAAGGGAGAAAAATAGTGGAACGGAGAAACGTAGTGGAACGGAGAAACGTAGTGGAACGGAGAAACGTAGTGGAACGGAGAAACGTAGTGGAACGGAGACTATAAATTGTCTGAATTTAAATTAAAGATTATTTCGGTTAGTATTAGTTTGCTGATTAAAGGGAATACATTGTAGAAACCGTTCCGTTGTTAAATTTTTTTGTGTTTATAATGAGTGCTAATACAAGAAATCATTGGAGATTCTAAGATATAGTTTTTAGTTTAAAATGGTCATGTTCTAATGCACGAGATGATAGCACTTTTAATGAATTGACATGTTTTATATATTTTGTTGTTTTGCAACCTTTTTTTAAGTTTGCGTTGAGTTTTGCCAATGGATATCCGATTACAATACTTGCATGGGAAAGTATATATTTCTGCATTAGATGTAGATGTTTTAAGAAAATACTTTGTTGAAGTGGTTGTTCTATAGTTTGTGATGTAATTTGCAATGTTGGATTACCTAGTGTATTTATAGTGTTGTAACTTATTCTATTGTGGGCCTGGGTACAAAAACTGACATAATTAAACAATACACCCGTTTTTACAGTTGATTTCTTTTAATCTGTAAACTAATACTAACCGAGTTTTACTTTAATTTAGATCCGGGCTAGCTATTTTACACCACATTTTCGATAACACTTTGAACATAACACCGATATTAATTAAGAAGAGGTGCACACATTAATTCTACTTCAGATACGGACAACACATTCGGAATCCAAACGTCTATGTTTCGTTCAAAAAACAGAAAAAAACATTCTTTTCGTGTCATAGACGCAGTAAATATTTTTAAATAATGACTGTTTTTCTTCAAATAAGTCGTCTTGAAATTAAGACGAAACATTGATGAAAATATGATAATTTTCTTTTTTTTCCTATTTTCTTTACGTTGGATTATCTTTTCCAATACTTATCATCGATATAATAAAGTAGGTAAAGTGTTTCTAGATATTAGGCACTCTATTTATCTACATTCACTATCACCAGATTTACTATCTGCTATTTTTTTTATGGAATATACATTAAACAAACACTGGTTATTCCGGAATACTTACCAAGCAGTACACATTCGCATTTTGAAAAAAAACAAATGTTTACTAATTGCTTAGACGTCTGCAGCAGTAAGCTTTTTCGATTGTTTTTTATTACAATAAGTTTTTTTGTCTCATAATCTTCATGTTAAACAAAGAACATTCACCAATTATTCAGAATTAAATACTAAATGTGGTCCGCCGTTCTGCCAACATATTCTGTGAACATTTTACATTCCAGAATAGATCGGAATATACCAATTATCAAACAGCTTCTCATCGTGTGCGTACGTAAATCATACGAATCTACACTTTTTCCAAATACACATACACTGTGGTACTTTAAAAAAAATCAGTTTGATTGTAAGAATACTATCTTCATACAAGCGGTGGAAATATGTACACGTAGGTTAATTCTTTAATAATTTCATTGTTTAACTCCGCACAAAAATACAATTCCTTTTTTTTGTGGCCGATTATATGTAAACCGGTAATATACTTTCACGAATAATTTTTTTGATCATGTTAACTTTGTAATTGTTTTCATTATTACGAATACTATTATATGCTGTTTTCTGCTATTTGAAAGCCGAACCTATTTCACTGTCACTAATTCAGGTGATTTAAATAAGAGTCATTCATGCAAGCCAAAACTTTAAATTATAAAGAGAGTATTGATTTACTCCTCTCCAGGAGTTAGGCACAAGGCCAGTTTTTATCTTACTCCCACAAGTAAGATGTGACTCACGGTCGAGTCGGAAAAGTGGGGTTTAAAAATTGCCTGGACAGCCCCGTCGGCATTTCCCGGTAGGGGCGCCTCAGGCAGTAAGCAATAAACTTACTCCTCCCCAAAGAGGGGAGGCGAAGCCTGGGAGAACAGACTCATAGACCGGCGTAAATCAAGCCCCGAAGGCCAAGAATTTTTTTTTTTTTACAAATATTTGTTTTGAATAATTCTTATATAATTTGCTTTTATTAAAACAAATAGGTCAGAAATACGTAAGCGTCAAACTGTTGGTGTCTAAAAATTATTTTGTTGTTTACAAATGTTAAATTTTTTTTTTACTTTCTTTTACAGTTTAACATCACTAGCTCCTCCTCCAAAAATGTGGTTCTACATTGGTCGATTACATGTAAACATCCTGAAAAATATTCGCAAATAATGACATTTAAAAATAATTGAAACATTCTAATCTTAAAGTGAAGCATCTTTCTGTACGCATTTAACGTAACATGAGC
>OY744516.1:154077648-154084321 GCA_963556195.1 Sepiola atlantica
ATGACTCTAAACATGAGACAGTTTGAAACAAAATCATTGCGTCGTTTTTTTCCCCGACGAGATCATACTTGGCATATTACAATACTGTCTACCGTTAGATGTTTCTTTCGCCAACTCCCAGACAAATGTGGTTTTCCTTTTATGATGTCGACAAATCAGGAAAGTAAAAACATTTGCCGTGTTTATAAATAGTTGTAACATTATTTCAGACGACTAAAAGTCGCGGCAACGTCTTTAAAAAATGATTTTGTGTAGACATCGCAGTCGTTTTCTGTCGATACGTACGTAAATCTAACCTCATTAATCATTATATTTGATATGCTATCGCTAAGAAAGTATCATATATGAAAATCTATCATTTTGATGCAACACTTAAAACGAAATCAACAGAGGTTCTCGGTTTGAAAAAATGTAACAAACAAACAATATCTTTGCCAGTTTTCAGGAGGTCTAAATTGGAAGAAAATAAATATTCGTTATATATTTTTTGTTACATATTTTTTATTATATGATTTGTTATTCAGGTGACCCGAGAGTCCTTTAATATATTCCGGTCGCATAAGTCTACTCGTTGTTAAAGTATGTATTACGTACATTTAAGCTGAGTGAATAGCAATGTCAACTAATTTTTTTGAAACTATTTCGAAAATAAAATCTTTTAATTTCCGCCGATAAAAATAAGTGTTCAACTGGAAGTTTTTAATAAAATTATTTTCTGACAAACCCGAGCAAAAGAGGCATCATTTACTTGTATTCCGAAATAACATGCCATAATTTTGTTGCAACTTTAAGAAAAAGCAGCCATAATCTTGTTGTAACCCCAAGAAAAAGCAGCCATAATCTTGTTGCAACCCCAAATAAAAAGCAGCCATCATTTTCATTGCAAACCCAAGAAAAAGCAGCCATCGTTTTCATTGCAAACCCAAGAAAAAGCAGCCATCGTGTTCTTGCAAACCCAAGAAAAAGCAGCCATCGTGTTCTTGCAAACCCAAGAAAAAGCAGCCATCGTGTTCTTGCAAACCCAAGAAAAAGCAGCCATCGTGTTCTTGCAAACCCAAGAAAAAGCAGCCATCGTGTTCTTGCAAACCCAAGAAAAAGCAGCCATCGTGTTCTTGCAAACCCAAGAAAAAGCAGCCATCGTGTTCTTGCAAACCCAAGAAAAAGCAGCCATCGTTTTCTTGCAAACCCAAGAAAAAGCAGCCATCGTGTTCTTGCAAACCCAAGAAAAAGCAGCCATCGTGTTCTTGCAAACCCAAGAAAAAGAAGCCATCGTTTTCTCGCAAACCCAAGAAAAAGCAGCCACCGTTTTCTTGCAAACCCAAGAAAAAGCGACCATCGTGTTCTTGCAAACCCAAGAAAAAGCAGCCATCGTTTTCTTGCAAACCCAAGAAAAAGCAGCCATCGTGTTCTTGCAAACCCAATAAAAAGCAGCCATCGTTTTCTCGCAAACCCAAGAAAAAGCAGCCATCGTTTTCTTGCAAACCCAAGAAAAAGCAGCCATCGTGTTCTTGCAAACCCAAGAAAAAGCAGCCATCGTGTTCTTGCAAACACAAGCAAAAGCAGCCATCGTTTTCTTGCAAACCCAAGAAAAAGAAGCCATCGTTTTCTTGCAAACCCAATAAAAAGCAGCCATCGGTTTCTTGCAAACCCAAGAAAAAGCGACCATCGTGTTCTTGCAAACCCAAGAAAAAGCAGCCATCGTGTTCTTGCAAACCCAATAAAAAGCAGCCATCGTTTTCTCGCAAACCCAAGAAAAAGCAGCCATCGTTTTCTTGCAAACCCAAGAAAAAGCAGCCATCGGTTTCTTGCAAACCCAATAAAAAGCAGCCATCGTTTTCTCGCAAACCCAAGAAAAAGCAGCCATCGTGTTCTTGCAAACCCAATAAAAAGCAGCCATCGTTTTCTCGCAAACCCAAGAAAAAGCAGCCATCGTGTTCTTGCAAACCCAATAAAAAGCAGCCATCGTTTTCTCGCAAACCCAAGAAAAAGCAGCCATCGTGTTCTTGCAAACCCAAGAAAAAGCAGCCATCGTTTTCTCGCAAACCCAAGAAAAAGCAGCCATCGTTTTCTTGCAAACCCAAGAAAAAGCAGCCATCGTGTTCTTGCAAACCCAAGAAAAAGCGGCCATCGTTTTCTCGCAAACCCAAGAAAAAGCAGCCATCGTTTGCTTGCAAACCCAAGAAAAAGCAGCCATCGTTTACTTGCAACCCCAAGAAAAAGCAGCCATCGTTTTCTTGCAAACCCAAGAAAAAGCAGCCATCGTTTTTTTGCAATCCCAAGAGAAACCAGGCATAGTGTTCTTGCAATCCCAAGAGAAACCAGGAATCGTTTTTATTGCAACCCCAAGAGAAACCGGGCTTGATGTTCTTGCAAACACAAAAAAAGCTTTAAGTTTTCAAACCGGTTATTTTGTTCAAGACTCCAGTTCTAGTATGGTTGTTGATCGGGACAAAAGAGATCTTCCTCCCGAAACAGTTTACTTCAGAGACTTAAGTCAGTGGCACAATGTTTTTGTATTAGAGTTTCGTGGTAACAGACCTACGAAAACAAAACATTACTTTCATAAAAAGCTAAGAAAACCAGGCAAACTATTTTCTTACGAATCTAAGTACACCATGCAAACGATTCTCTTACGAACCTAAAAATACCAGGCAAACACGTTTCGTACAAACCTAACAAAGCCAGGCAAACAATTTTCGTATAAACCAAACGAAGCCACTCAATACTTTTCGTACACACCTAACAAAGCCAGGCACTACTTTTGTTACGAACCTAACTAAACCAGGCACCACTTTTGTTACGAACCTAACTAAACCAGGCACCACTTTTGTTACGAACGTAACTAGACCAGGCACCACTTTTGTTACGCACCTAACAACACCAGGCACCACTTTTGTTACGAACCTAACAAAACCAGGCACCACTTTTGTTACGAACCTAACAAAACTAGGCACCACTTTTGTTACGAACCTAACAAAACCAGGCACCACTTTTGTTACGAACCTAACAAAACCAGGCACCACTTTTGTTACGAACCTAACAAAACCAGGCACCACTTTTGTTACGAACCTAACAAAACCAGGCACCACTTTTGTTACGAACCTAACAAAACCAGGCACCACTTTTGTTACGAACCTTACAAAAACAGACAACACTTTTGTTACGAAGCTAACAAAACCAGGCACCACTTTTGTTACGAAGCTAACAAAACCAGGCACCACTTTTGTTACGAACCTAACAAAACCAGGCACCACTTTTGTTACGAACCTAACAAAACCAGGCACCACTTTTGTTACGAACCTAACAAAACCAGGCACCACTTTTGTTACGAACCTAACAAAACCAGACAACACTTTTGTTACAAACCTAACAAAACCAGACAACAATTTTGTTACGAACCTAACAAAACCAGACAACACTTTTGTTACGAACCTAACAAAACCAGACAACACTTTTGTTACAAACCTAACAAAACAAGGCACCACTTTTGTTACGAAGCTAACAAAACCTGACAACACTTTTGTTACAAACCTAACAAAACCAGACAACACTTTTGTTACAAACCTAACAAAACCAGGCAACAATTTTCTTACGATTCTATTAAAACGAGGTAACAATTTACTTACAAACCTACGAAACACGGACAATATTTTCTTACGAAGCTGAAAACATCAGGCCACAATTTTATTTCGAACCAAAAAAAGTAGACTCATCCGTTGGCAAAAACTATATAGTCTCGAGAGTTGTATACATAGTAGCATATGCAGATACAGCCCATTCTAAGCCGAATAAACATTCAAATGTTTCTATCCTAAGAGCGACTGGTTCAAAAGGTTTGATCAACAAGCCAAACTAACACCTGTGTCGCTTAGTGAATTATTAAAATGTAACAGTTATGGAAACGCATCATTATTTATAAATTTTGAAAGTTCATATTATTCGCACAGAGGTTACGAGGTCAAAGAGATCATTACAATACACCGAAGTTACACCTGTAATATTACGGATTCGTTTGGTCTGAATTATTAAAACGTAATAGTTTTGAAAATGTCGTTTTCATTTTTGTTTCGTGTTGAATGAGTATAAATCGTTCCAAACGTCAGGAATTAATTCAAGTAACACCTGCCATTCATTAAATATAAACATTATTAGAATGTTTAAAGCGTGAATATATTCCAGCAATCAGACGGGAGAAAGACATACGAACCGAGATAAATCTGACATCTATCTGTTATCGCCGGCCAGTGGCTGATTGGTGCGGATCACAATGTACGACCCAGGAGGTATTTTTCTGTCCGTTTCAGTTCCCGCTTAGTAGCCGGCTCTTGGCCTGCAAGGCCAGTCAGATCGCATTATAAATATCTCCTTGGTATTTCTAAATGGTCACCATCGCAGTAGTTTTATTGAAACTCCTCCGAAGTTGTGAGACTAGGTCGGAAGGTGGAGATTGAAAGAAAACTTTGGTCCACAGAAGATTCCAGATGTGATGCACCCAAGAATGGGCCACAGCCAAAAGGTAACATTTTGTTCTAAACCCGATTATTATATAACTTTTGACTTACGGTTTCATCATTCATGATGAATTAAAAATATTTATAGAGACAAATCAAATATTAAAAGGAAATATTTTTGTAGAATTTTTGTTTGCATAACATCCGTATTATTTTAATAATTGTTTCGTTTTTCTTTATATCCTTCCTCAGTAAAGTTTTGTAAATAAAATTATGTATTAAAAAATATTGTTATTAATCTCGAAACTTTACAAAATAAAACATCCTTATCAATGAAACTGTATTCATAGGTTATTTGTAAACCTTTATGTAAACCTTTATGTAAATAAACTTTTTTTTAATAAAATAATTCGAAACCAAAGTTACTATCGTTTTGGTAATATTTTTTTTAAATACTTGTGTTTATGTTGAATGTGTTCTTTTGGGTGTTGTTTATTTTGAAATACATACAATCTATTTGATGTTTGATCTGTAATTACCGGCCAGTAGTTGGGCGGTGTAGAGAACAACGATCGGCTAAGAGTGGTATTTTATAGCTTGATAGACGACTCTTAGCGTACAACGTCACAAAGACGGTCTCCATTTAAGTACAAGTATTTACCCCCCTTCAACTGTGGGAAGATGTGACAAGGTCGGAATGTGGGGAATTGACATTTCGGAGATAACAAGAGATACTTGGTGAATCATGGCCTAGAAAATGTTTAAATGGTTACCTCTTAGGACTACAAAAAGTAAAGTTTATTTCTATCAATCAAGATGGCATTGTTTTTCCCCAATTCTTTCTAGTAATTCTTTCTAGTAAAAATAGGAGTACTTAACGTCGGGACCACGTGAACTTTACTCACATTCATAAGTGAAATGACTAGATTTGAACTTGGCAATTTCAGGCGTCAGTTTGTGTCGTTATCTACTTAACCAGTGCCACCTCCATCGGACTACTTCGGTGATTTCACGGGAACTGGTGTGTCAGCGCGATTACAGCCAATTATGAAGCATCGGTGAGAGGTAGAGAATTACCGAAAATTAAAAAGCAGTAGACTATGTGAATGACAAACTGCGACTTGTAGTGCTTGTTCGGTGATATCAGAGAGTAACTCTCCTTTAATTGATAAAAATAATATTTAGTAAATGGAATAGTGCATAGTTTTAAACAAAAACACAACAAATAGTTCGTACATAATAGACTCATAACATCCCCGTAGACTAAACAACCATGTGATGCAACTTAAAAAACAATCACCTCAGGCACTAATGGATGAGCAATAATCGGAAAAAAAACAACTTGTACTGTAAGAATTACTTGGAATTTTCAAATTTATAATTGATAAGTTTGAAAAAAAATCATTGAAAATGAGAAAAATGTTTCAATGAAAGTTTTATTTATTTACTTACTTTTACCTTAATTTATTTTAATTTTTTCGTAATAACATCTCTTATTCAGAGATTAATCGCATTGTGTTTTTCTTTTTTTCTGATTTGTTTAAGTCGAGTTCGCGATGTGAACGTGATGTATGTGACATGCTGGTGTATGAGCACACGCATCGTTCGCTTATAATAATTGGTAAGTGAGAAATATAAAAAATAATTCAAAATTGGAAGCATTGTCAATGTTTAATAGTAATATATGCGTTTATTTTAAAGAGCCTAAATTTGAATAACTAAATATACAACGTTCGATTTGTTGCACGTAGACAAACCTAACTTTTCGTAATAGCTACGTCCTTACTTCAGATTTGCGACGAAGATATATTTTGGTTCATTCGTAAACAGCTACTTCATAATTAGTTGAAAATAAAAGTAAATTTGTTCGTTTACATTTGAAAAGGTAAAACAACTACAGTTTTACAACAACCGTACTCATTATATTTAATTACTGTACTAATATCATTTAATCAATTTAAATTCTTTCGATTTTCGCAAATGTAATTTAGTAATATTTTACAAACATTAATCAGAAACGTTAAATAAAAATACAAAATGATATTATTCAAAATGACGCAATCTTCAGAAAAAGGAACACTTTTCTTGGTTTATTTTTTCCCTTTTCCAAGAGGGCCAAAATCACATTTATTCTCGTCTATTTATAAAGTAAAATAATTACGGGCAAGGCAGAGTAGGGACAACTCGTGTTATTTACTATACATATATATATATATATATAT
>OY744516.1:154084521-154087021 GCA_963556195.1 Sepiola atlantica
TCCATCAAACAAGGAAAGGACTCTGAGGGAATCAGAGAATGTTCTATCGGCCGTCCATTAATGCACCACTTACCGTGCCACAGACGTAGACCATAACGATTCAGGCACCTTCGTCACTACATTGACCGTCACACCGGCCTTTGGCTTCCAAACCCCTCTTTGTATTTCCATCCACGAACACCGACCCTTCTTTCGCCACGACCTACACCACGCCTTTTCCTATACGACGTTCAATTTAAGCTAATCTTCGTGTTGGCATTATTAGTTATGCGTCCCCTCATTCCGACATGATATATGAAGTCACGAGTCATGATCAGGTTTTAATACATATATCTTACTCTCGTGCTGTGCGTGTTGCTATTAGGGTCAAATGCTCGCCATGTTAGATATCATAACTCATTATTTCACTTGCGAAATAGTACAGTCACACTTAAATTATCCATGGACGCATATATATATATATATATATATATATATATATATATATATATATAAATACTAGCAAATGTATGATACCTCCGGTCGCATAATTTTGCTAGGCTGAGAGTATGATATAATTATGAACGATCTACATACGCCGAATCCCAAAAGAATAACGAACATATGCTACACTAATCCTCAAAGGAAGAGATAATGTCAGGTATAATGGGATCATAACAAAACAGATACTAAAATAACACTTTCAAAATATAGGAGGTAATGACTGGGAGAACACCCTATAACAGCAGAAGGTACTTCTTGATAGTATAATAGCATCACAACAAAACATCTGGTACACTACAACCCCCCCCTCCAAAGGAGGTAGTCCATGGGAATATGGTCTCATGAAAAAACAGATACTACATTGACCCTCCTTTACAGAAGGGTGTAAAGTCCGTGGAGAATTACCTCCATCTTCTTAAAAAGGATAAGGTAATTCCTAAGAGAACAGTCCTATGATAACAGACCCGATACTACACTGACCTATCCACATTAAAAGATACATCAATAATAGATTAAAGCAGTTGTTTTGGCGGAGGCCGATTCATTCATAAATGGTTTGTCATGAAAACATTTTTGTTATAGTTTCTTGGTTCTTTCCCTATAATCCCACTCCCCATTTGCATTCAATGAATTTCTGTAAATAAATGTATTCATGAAAAACAAATGTTTCAACAAATTTTCAAATATTGTAAGTAGGATGCCCCCTACCAGGAGTAAATGTGGTATTGTGGTGACAGATGATTCTAGTTAAGAGTAATATAGACAGTTTTATAACTGTCTACAATAGATGATAAACGACCCTCAACTCTGCATATTTGATGGCCTTGTACCTAATTTATTCGTAATTTCAGTTTATATATTCTGTGTTCATAAATAATTCAAAGTATAGTATCTGTTCTCAGCATCTCATTTAACCTGTTACTATGAACTAATACTTACTTCAAACAATAATAAAAAACAACATAATAATACGACGCCGTTAACAAGAGAGAAAGAACATGAGAAGGAGAGAAAACGATAGCTAGAGAGACAGAGAGAGAAACAGAGAGAACAGATACAGAGAGAGAGAGAGAGAGAGAACAGATACAGAGAGAGAGAGAGAAAGAGGGAGAACAGATACAGAGAGAGGGAGAGGGAGAACAGATACAGAGAGAGAGAGGGGGAGAACAGATACAGAGAGAGAGGGGGAGAACAGATACAGAGAGAGAGGGAGTTGAGAACAGATACAGAGAGAGAGAGGGAGTTGAGAACAGATACAGAGAGAGAGAGAGAGAGAAAGAGGGGGAACAGATACAGAGAGGGAGAGAGAGGGGAGAACAGATACAGAGAGAGAAAAAGAGAGAGAGAACAGATACAGAGAGAGAGAGAGAGAGAGAGAACAGATACAGAGAGAGAGAGAGAGACGGAAAACAGATACAGAGAAAGAGGAAGAACAGATACAGAGAGAGGGAGAGGGAGAAGAGATACAGAGAGAGAGAGACCAGATACAAAGAGAGAGATGGAGAGAGAGACCAGATACAGAGAGAGAGAGAGAGAGACCAGATACAGAGAGAGAGAGAGAAAGAGGGAGAACAGATATATATAGAGAGAGGGAGAACAGATACAGAGAGAGAGAGGGAGAACAGATACAGAGAGAGAGAGGGAGAACAGATACAGAGAGAGAGAGGAAGAGAAAGAGAAAGAGAGAAAGAGGAGGAACAAATACAGAGAGGGAGAGAGAGGGGAGAACAGATACAGAGAGAGAGAGAGAGAAAAAAAACAGATACAGAGAGAGAGAGAGAGGGAAAACAGATACAGAGAAAGAGGAAGAACAGATACAGAGAGAGGGAGAGGGAGAGGAGGAAGCGATACAGAGAGAGAGAGAGAGAGACCAGATACAAAGAGAGAGAGGGAGAGAAAGACCAGATACAGAGAGAGAGAGAGAGACCAGATACAGAGAGAGAGAGAGAGAGAAAGAGAGACCAGATACAGAGAGAGAGAGATCAGATACAGAGAGAGAGATAGAGAGAGAGAGAGA
>OY744516.1:154092021-154097021 GCA_963556195.1 Sepiola atlantica
GACTAAACATATTTGTTTTATTTATTTAAACAAAATTATGCTGAATGACAATTATTTCTGGGGAAGACAACAATCATTTTTACCAAAAGAGTTTCGACCCTGGCTGACATTATTTCAAAAGCAATATTATCATTAACAGAAAAGTATACAGATTGATGTAGAAAACAATAGAATTTCCATTAGGTACTTCAAGCAAAAATAAACATTGTATATTTATTATTATATACTAACAAATATAAGATGCATTCGGTATTTTTTTCTCGTAGTATATAGTATAGTACTATAGAGTACATAAAGTTGAAGCTGATTTTTAATGGCCGAAATGAGTATTATGTTGATCGATATGAAACATTTTCATTCTTTTTCGATAGTAATGTACTTTAATAAATGTGTTAAGTTGCATATTTGTCTAAATAGATTAATGATGAACAATACAATTACAAATTCACAATTCTAAAAAAAAAATATGAATTATTTTAAAAAATCGGCGAATCATTATCAATTAATCACACATTTAAAATGTTGAAATTTAGGTAGGGTTTTTGAGTGACTCGACTGTTTTCACGAGAAAGTTATTTGTTGTGTGTGCGCCGTCGACACATCGCTGTTACGTCTTGGACACATAACTACACCAGCTCTCCTGACTTTTCAATCGTTACATTCCCTTTAAACGAAAAAAGTTGATCTGTCCTCTGGCTTGACTAGTCTTCGGCGACATCATTAATTCTGGCTTCATTAATTTGCTTCAGAGAATTAATTATCTGCTTTTGACGGCTGTGCTAGAATTGAACGCTTGTAATGAGGGAACAAACGTTACTTTATATACAAAACTACAATTTATTCTTGCATTATATAAATTACAATAAAAAACTTGAAGTCGAATTGAGCTGGCTCGTACGACTGACTTCTTCGAACGAAGGAAAAACAAAAAAATGTCTCACCGACGTGGATGAAACCCGAAGTGCAAAATTATTTGCCCTGCGTGTCTCCTTTATTAGGAAATAGAAAGTTTGGAACAATATAATTCTCAGAAAAAGGGCAACTATCCTTGTTACATTTGTGTGAAGAGTTAGTTTCTTATAAACGTTAAATATAAATATATTCTATAAGTTGGAAATTTTCATTAATTAGAATTAGTTTAACACAGGCTGTTGTTTTACCCACAGCTGAACGAAATGTTAATTGCCTATCTTCCTTCAAAATTAATGTGTACTTGAACACTGATTATCAGTATTGATTTAGGTAAGCACGGTCTACTGCAGATATCCTAATGGTCATCTCTGAACGCATAAACCATACACTGGACAAAGCAGGTTAAGCTAGGGCAGCAGCGCTTGATATAGTCAAAGCTTTGGACATAGTCTGAGATAAAGGTCTCATAAAGAATAATCTATATGCTATTAGTGGACAAATACCATCAGATTTAATACACTTAGATGCTTCGTATCAAATAAAATGGATTATCCAGGGTGCCCTTGATGGCCGTTCATCCAAACAGAATGACATCCTACGTTCAAGCTGCTCGGCGTAACACTCACGGTTTACATGAATTGAAACAAATACATACTTTACATTGCCAAGGCTGCTGCAATGAAAGTGGGCTCCCTCTAGCGTGCTATTACACTTCTCAAACCTACAGTATCCTAAATATCTTCAAAGCCACCACCCGCCCATGCATGACGTACTATGTCACATCTGACCTGGTTTACCATTCACTAGTCTCTCCCCCTTAAGCAAGACCCAAGAAGTGTTACTAATCTAATAGGGGCACATTATGAACCCAGCTCCAGCTGCTGTATCACCGCCGCAATGTTACATCGGTCTGCTTGTTTTACAAGTACTTCCATGGAATGTGGTCCGATTAACTTGCTGTTCTGGTGCCCCCTCGACGTAAATACACTCGACTATCCCGACAATCAGTTAAATTCCATCCATTCACTGTGGAGGTCCCCAGATACCGGAGACTTTTCTACTTTAATATCTTCTTACCTCGAGCTGCCGGATTTTGGAACTCCCTTTTTATTTAATGATTCCCCGACTGTACTGCCATGCATACATTTTAAACTAATGTGAATAACATCTCGCTGCACAGCTCCCAATTAAAGATACCCCGCTAAACTTTCACGCTAATTCTCAGTAGCCTATTTACGTCTACAGTGGCAACTTGCCTTGTATTCTGTGAAATCAAAAAAAGGTTATATGATTTGAATTCATCATAGTCGATTCGGTAGTCCTCGGCGGTAACTAGATGATCAATCACGAACCCATTCTGATACAGATGATGCCTTGTTTTATTCTAAGAAAATATATTATTAAAAAGGTTGTCTTTGCTACATCCCATATAAGCGTCCACGTCCTTCTTGGTCATAGAAAGGTCATTTTTAGGATTCTTCTTCATCTCCGATGTTTACACAGATCTGAAAAAAAATCTTTAATTTCGATTTTTGATTTGGACGTCTATGTTTTTCTAATTTTTTTTTTCATATTCGTTGGCAGGAAAGCAATGTCAAAGAAGATAACTCAATGTCTACGAGTCGGCAAAGGTTAAAAGAGTTTCGGTAGAAAAATCAAGCAAAGAGTGACAGGTGTACGCTGAAGTGCTGGCATAAGATCTTTTCTGGTCATATCAAGAAAAAGCAGCTATATGAGAGTGAACTACAAAACGACCAAGAGAGAGAGAGAGAGAGAGAGAGAGAGCAACGAGAGAGAGAGAGAGAGAGAGAGACAACATACGAGAGAGAGAGAAAGACAAGACAACGAGGGAAAGAGAGTAAGAAAAATAAAAGACAACACGAGAGAGAAAACGACGGAAATATACAAAAGAGTAAAGAGAGAGACAGATCAAATAGACAAAAGAAGAAAGAGAGAGACAGATCAAATAGACAAAAGAAGAAAGAGGCAGAGAGATAAATGGACAAAAGAAGAAAGAGAGAGACGAAGAAATAGACAAAAGAGGAAAATAGGGGACGGAGAAATAGACCAAATAGGAAAAGCGAAAGACATAGAAATAGATGAAAGGGGAATCCGGAATTATAGAGAGACAAGATTAATGAATTATAGAGAGACAAGATTAATGAATTATAGAGAGACAGGAATCCGGAATTACAGAGAGACAAGAATCCGGAATTACAGAGAGACAGGAATCCGGAATTACAGAGAGACAGGAATCCGGAATTACAGAGAGACAGGAATCCGGAATTATAGAGAGAAAGGAAAAAGAGGGGAAAAAGAGGGGAAAAGAGGGGGGAAAGATGAAAAAAACGGGTTAAAAGAGTAATAGTAAGAATACGATGGATAGTCAGAATACGATGGATAGTAAGAATACGATGGATAGTCAGAAAAGGTGGGGAAGTCAGAAAAGGTGGGGAAGTCAGAAAAGGTGGGGAAGTCAGAAAAGGTGGGGAAGTCAGAAAAGGTGGGGAAGTCAGAAAAGGATGATAAGGGTAAAAAGGGGTATAAGGGTGAAAAGGGGTATAAGGCTGAAACGATTTAGAAGGCTGAAACGATTTAGAAGGCTGAAACGGGTTAGAAGGCTGAAACGGGTTAGAAGGCTGAAACGGGTTAGAAGGCTGAAACAGGTTAGAAGGCTGAAAAGGGTTAGAAGGGTGAAAGGAGTTGAAGGGTGAAAGGAGTTGAAGCGTGAAAGGAGTGGAAGGGAGAAAAATAGTGGAAGAGGGAAAATAGTGGAAGGGAGAAAAATAGTAGAAGGGAGAAAAATAGTAGAAAGGAGAAAAATAGTAGAAAGGAGAAAAATAGTAGAAGGGAGAAAAATAGTGGAAGGGAGAAAAATAGTGGAACGGAGAAACGTAGTGGAACGGAGAAACGTAGTGGAACGGAGAAACGTAGTGGAACGGAGACTATAAATTGTCTGAATTTAAATTAAAGATTATTTCGGTTAGTATTAGTTTGCTGATTAAAGGGAATACATTGTAGAAACCGTTCCGTTGTTTAATTTGTTTGTGTTTATAATGAGTGCTAATACAAGAAGTCATTGGAGATTCTAAGATATAGTTTTTAGTTTAAAATGGTCATGTTCTAATGCACGAGATTATAGCACTTTTAATGAATTGACATGTTTTATATATTTTGTTGTTTTGCAAGCTTTTTTTAAGTTTGCGTTGAGTTTTGCCAATGGATATCCGATTACAACACTTGCATGGGAAAGTATATAGTTCTGCATTAGATGTAGATGTTTTAAGAAAATACGTTGTTGAAGTGGTTGTTCAATAGTTTGTGATGTAATTTGCAATGTTGGATTACCTAGTGTATTTATAGTGTAGTAACTGATTCTATTATGGGCCTGGGTACAACAACTGACATAATTAAACAAGGCACCCGTTTTTACAGTTGATTTCTTTTAATCTGCAAACTAATACTAACCGAGCTTTACTTAAATTTAGATCCAGGCTAGCTATTTTACACCACATTTTCGATAACACTTTGAACATAACACCGATATTAATTAAGAAGAGGTGCCCACATTAATTCTACTTCAGATACGGACAGCACATTCGGAATCCAAACGTCTATGTTTCGTTCAAAAAAGAGAAAAAAAAATTCTTTTCGTGTCATAGACGCAGTAAATATTTTTAAATAATGACTGTTTTTCTTCAAATGAGTCGTCTTTAAATTAAGACGAAACATTGATGAAAATATGATAATTTTCTTTTTTTCCTATTTTCATTACGTTGGATTATCTTTTCCAATACTTATCATCGATATAATAAAGTAGATAAAGTGTTTCTAGATATTAGGCACTCTATTTATCTACATTCACTATCACCAGATTTACTATCTGCTATTTTTTTATGGAATATACATTAAACAAACACTGGTTATTCCGGAATACTTACCAAGCAGTACACATTCGCATTTTTGAAAAAAAAAACAAATGTTTACTAATTGCTTAGACGTCTGCAGCGGTAAGCATTTTCGATTATTTTTTTTTATTACAATAAGTTTTTTTTGTCTCATAATCTTCATGTTAAACAAAGAACATT
>OY744516.1:154107021-154119521 GCA_963556195.1 Sepiola atlantica
GGTTTCATATAAGTACCATATTTGAACTTGGTCACTTATATATATATATATATATATATATATATATATATATATATATATGTATATATAGCATTGACAATCACATTCCAAAAATTAGAAGAACTGAATTTCGACAGCAGATTATGCACACACAAACGTTTCGATGTCAGTTAGGACAGATTTATAACAATAATTGTACGATTATAATAACTTCAGTTTCATAGTAAATTGTATCAGGAGGGCTTTATACCTATGCATAAAAATTTAACTAGCATGTGTGAAGTTGTTATAATATCAGTAACGCACATGCACATATTCTATATCTCATATATATATATATATATATATATATATATATAGTGTTACAAATTCAGGGTTTAAGCTCATTGGTTATTACTTCATAATTCCAGAGCATGTATTACTAGACAATAGATACAATTCATTTTTGTTCCTGGTCTGTGAAAGTAAACCCTCCTAGACTAAGGTCATTTTAATACCCCCATCCAGAGTACCCCTTGTTTGTGAAGATGTATTTACGATACTTTAAAAACCGACCCCGCGTTTTACTTGGCTAGTAAATACGAACCATATAAAAAGCAAATTCTAACAACGACAAATACATTGATTTTACCAGACAAGTGACTCTTCCGATGGCATCAAATACTTTTACTGTAATCCACTCAGCGAGTCAAGTAGCGAACACTACTTGCTCACACGGAAGATACCAGTCGAGGATTCGTTCTGGACAACCAGTCTAACAGAGGCTGGGCCGATTCTAAGCGTTTAATCCATCGGGTTGTGGTATAAGTATTGGGTAGTGCTAGGATGCCACAGCTCCAGGACCTTTCCTTCCCTCGTTGGGAAGGGTAAGTTAATTACGGATTTCCTGAAGCGCCTCACCGGAGAATAGTTACTATGCTTCTTAGGCAATTTTAAAGAGCCCAGAGTCCCAAAAGTCTGGGGCGCCGGCTATTTTCCCACCTTCCGGTTTTGTTCCCTATAATTTTTATTGAGAAGGATATACATACTGAGTGTAATAGCAACACCTACATGCTGACATTGTTTTATTATAATATAATATTATCCTCCGTGTAAAAATGTGTGTTTGTCTCCTTTATTAGGCACATTCAATGACATACACTTTAAATAATACTTTCAATAAGACAATTATATTCAGTAAAAAGCTTCAATATTCACCCACATGCCCGCCAGTGACTTTTCTTTACATAACAATGTCACATACCCATGCACTCACTCAATTTCTTAATAGCGGCACAAGTTACGGTATTAATGGTTTCCATTAATGTTGTTAATAAGTAATAATGAAGTCCATCAGCATAAATATATCGCTTAATGATAGACCAAATGTTGAAATTGAGATGAAATCTAAGGAAGTTGGCAGCCAGATCATTAAATCTTAACCTTAGATGCTAAAACTGGCTGAAGACGATTAGGCAGCACGATATGTATGGATCCTTGTCATGCATAAAAAAGAGTCCCGTGGAGAAAAAATGGGTATTTCCCTAAACTGTAGAAGAAAGTTTATAGACAAACCGACTAGAAGTTTGCCAGCAGTGAAGACAAAATGCACGTAGGCGATGAGGAAACAAACTTCGTGAAAGAATAAAAACAGCCTCCGTAAAAGCAGCAAAAATAGAGTGCGTAAAACGAGAAAAAATAGAGGTCGTAAAAGGCACAAAAAAAAGAGTTGGTAAAGTCACAAAAAAAGAGTTTGTAAAAGTCACAAAAAAAAGAGTTTGTAAAAGTCACAAAAAAAAGAGTTTGTAAAAGTCACAAAAAAAAGAGTTCGTTAAAGGAACAAAAAAAAAGTTCGTAAAAAGAGCAAGAAATTGAGTTCGTAAAAAAAGCAAGAAATTGAGTTCGTAAAAAAAGCAAGAAATTGAGTTCGTAAAAAAAGCAAGAAATTGAGTTCGTAAAAAGAGCAAGAAATTGAGTTCGTAAAAAGAGCAAGAAATTGAGTTCGTAAAAAGAGCAAGAAATTGAGTTCGTAAAAAGAGCAAGAAAATGAGTTCGTAAAAAGAGCAAGAAATTGAGTTCGTAAAAAGAGCAAGAAAATGAGTTCGTAAAAAGAGCAAGAAAATGAGTTCGTAAAAAGAGCAAGAAAATGAGTTCGTAAAAAGAGCAAGAAAATGAGTTCGTAAAAGGAGCAAGAAAAATTTTGGAAAAGGAGCAAGAAAAAATTTCGGAAAAGGAGCAAGAAAAAATTTCGGAAAAGGAGCAAGAAAAAATTCAAAGAAGACAAAAAATATCGAAGAAAAATAAGAAAAGATTTTGAAGAAAAATCGTAAAACTATAAGAAAAATGTTCATATCAAAAAAGAAATTTTCGTACGCGATAGAAGACAAGAAATGTGAGTTAAAAGACGAAAACAAAAAAAAAATAATGAAATTAATTGAGAGTAGACATTAACAAGCTGAGTAAAATATTAAAAAGATAAAAGTAAAGAAATTAATGTATATTTCAGATATTCTGCAGGAAATATGTAAGAAAAACAATAAAAGGAAACACACTAGCAATAAAAGTCGAAATACGCCATGGAATAATTATTAAGACATTTTCGAAAAAAAAAGTAACCGGAAAATGCAGACAGTTCAAAATAAATCGCATAAAAACTCGCCTCAAGATCACAAAGACAAAACAATAATTAAATGATGACGAAAATAGAGAGAACAAACAAAAAACGTGAAAAAGAAACGAAAACATGACTCTAAACATGAGACAGTTTGAAACAAAATCATTGCGTCGTTTTTTTCCCCGACGAGATCATACTTGGCATATTACAATACTGTCTACCGTTAGATGTTTCTTTCGCCAACTCCCAGACGAATGTGGTTTTCCTTTTATGATGTCGACAAATCAGGAAAGTAAAAACATTTGCCGTGGTTATAAATAGTTGTAACATTATTTCAGACGACTAAAAGTCGCGGCAACGTCTTTAAAAAATGATTTTGTGTAGACATCGCAGTCGTTTTCTGTCGATACGTACGTAAATCTAACCTCATTAATCATTATATTTGATATGCTATCGCTAAGAAAGTATCATATATGAAAATCTATCATTTTGATGCAACACTTAAAACGAAATCACACAGGTTCTCGGTTTGAAAAAATGTAACAAACAAACAATATCTTTGCCAGTTTTCAGGAGGTCTAAATTGGAAGAAAATAAATATTCGTTATATATTTTTTGTTACATATTTTTTATTATATGATTTGTTATTCAGGTGACCCGAGAGTCTTTTAATATATTCCGGTCGCATAAGTCTACTCGTTGTTACTGGTATGTATTACGTACATTTAAGCTGAGTGAATAGCAATGTCAACTAATTTTTTGGAAACTATTTCGAAAATAAAATCTTTTAATTTCCGCCGATGAAAATAAGTGTTCAACTGGAAGTTTTTAATAAAATTATTTTCTGACAAACCCGAGAAAAAGAGGCATCATTTACTTGTATTCCGAAATAACATGCCATAATTTTGTTGCAACTTTAAGAAAAAACAGCCATCATCTTGTTGCAAACCCAAGAAAAAGCAGCCATAATCTTGTTGCAACCCTCAAGAAAAAGCAGCCATAATCTTGTTGCAACCCCAAAGAAAAAGCAGCCATAATCTTGTTGCAACCCCAAAGAAAAAGCAGCCATAATCTTGTTGCAACCCCAAAGAAAAAGCAGCCATAATCTTGTTGCAACCCCAAAGAAAAAGCAGACATCGTTTTCATTGCAAACCCAAGAAAAAGCAGCCATCGTTTTCTTGCAAACCCAAGAAAAAGCAGCCATCGTTTTCATGCAAATCCAAGAAAAAGAAGCCATCGTTTTCATGCAAATCCAAGAAAAAGCAGCCATCGTGTTCTTGCAAACCCAAGACAAAGCAGCCATCATTTTCTTGCAAACCCAAGAAAAAGCAGCCATCGTTTTCTTGAAAACCCAAGCAAAAGCAGCCATCGTTTTTTTGCAAACCCAAGAAAAAGCAGCCATTGTTTTCTTGCAAACCCAAGAAAATCAGCCATCGTGTTCTTGTAAACCCAAGAAAATCAGCCATCGTGTTCTTGCAAACCCAAGAAAAAGCAGCCATCGTTTTCTTGCAAACACAAGAAAAAGCAGCCATCGTTTTCCTGAAAACCCAAGAAAAAGCAGCCATCGTTTTCTTGCAAACCCAAGCGAAAGCAGCAATCGTTTTCTTGCAAACCCAAGAAAAAGCAGCCATCGTGTTCTTGCAAACCCATGAAAAAGCAGCCATCGTTTTCTTGCAAACTCAAGAAAAAGCAGCCATCGTTTTCTTGCAAACCCAAGAAAAAGCATCCATCGTGTTCTTGCAAACCTAAGAAAAAGCAGCCATCGTTTACTTGCAAACCCAAGAAAAAGCAGCCATCGTTTTCTTGCAAACCCAAGAAAAAGCAGCCATGGTTTTTTTTTCAATCCCAAGAGAAACCAGGAATCGTTTTTATTGCAACCCCAAGAGAAACCGGGCTTGATGTTCTTGCAAACACAAGAACAGCAGCCGTTTTTCTTTGCAAACCTAAGAAAACTAGACAGCATTTTTGTGCAAACCCAGAAAAACCAGGCATCATATTTGTGCAACCACAAGAAAACCAGGCATTATATTTTTGCAACCCAAAGAAAACCAGGCATTACATTTTTGCAACCCCAAGAAAACCAGGCATCATATTGTTGCAACCCCAAGGAAAGCAGTCATCAATGTCTTACAAACCAAAGAAAAACCGTCACCCTTATCTTTCAAAGCTAAGAAAACTGGGCTACTCAAAAATAAAGTGAAAGTTTGTTTTTTTAGGGGTGGGGGTGGTCTCATGCTAAATTCATATATGTGCAGCGCGATGCCTGTTCACATAAGTTTAACATTTTCTTCATGTCGGTATAGTAGGGAAGACAGGGAGTAGGGAAGGAGTTCCAAAAGCTGGCATCACGAGGAAAAAAAGATACTAGAGAAGAAGGAAATCCACAGTGAATAGATGGGATTTAGCTAATTGTCGGGTTCGTCAAATGTATTTACGTCGAGGGGTCACTAGAGCAGCAAGTTTATCAGAGCAAATTCCATTGAAGTACTTGTAAAACAAGCACAACAATGCAACATTGTGGTGAGCTGGCAGGGGCTTTAGCTTAGTGGATAGAAAAGGACTTATTGCATTAACGACTCTTTTTTGACATTGTCTAAGAGAGAGAGAGAGAGAGAGAGAGAGAGAGAGAGACACACAAGTCCAGATGTGACAACAGTACTCCATGCATAAGCGGATGATGGCTTTGTAGATATTTAAGATACTATCCGGTATGATAAGTTTTCTGGCATGGTAGAGAAGGCCCACTTTTTTGCAGCCTTGGTAATGCATTCTATGTATTTGTTCAAATGCATGTTATGTGTTGAATGTTAGGCCGATTAGTTTGAACGTTGGATCTTCAGGTAGCATGTTATTTGCCATGCCAGTCGTAGGTTGAAGAGGTTTCTTGCAATTGTTGAAGGGAAAGAGGCTTTGTCTTTGTAACATTCAATGTTACCATCCATGTATGACCACGTTCTACTACAGCTTGGAGGTCACGTTCTATTCATTCAGTCATGACCTCAGATATGTGCGAGTCCGTTTCGCATACATGACTTAAGTAGAGCGTTGTTTCGTCAGCAAATATACCCATCGCAAACACAATGTTGTCCAGGAGGTCGTTTATGTATTTCAAGAACAATAAAAGTCCAAGGATAGATCCCTGGTATACACCTGTATTTATGCCATGCTGTTTGGATGAACGGCCATCGAGCACAACCTAGAGCTTTCTATTGTTCGGGACGATCTAATTTTCTGAAATATTTGTTCAGTAATAGCATATGAATTACTTTTTATGTGAAGACCTTTTAAATGTTTTGGATATATCAAGCACTACCGTCATAGCTTCACCTGCCTGGTCCAGTACATGGAATATTCATTCGGAGATCACCGCTACGTTATCTACAGCAAACCGTGCTCGCCTTAATCCATACTGATGCTGACAAAGAAGTGTAGCATTAACGGGATGCCGGACTATCGCTTGATTGGTTAAAGATTTAAAGATTTAAGCGAGGAGCGGGAGTAGACTTATGGGGCGATAATTCTGAGGGTCAGTTCTATTTCTAAATATTCTTGAAGACTGGTACAACAGATACAATTTTCCAGCTATTGCGGAAGATACATTTAGCAAAGCATTTTTGTAGAGTTTGGAGTGGACTGGGGACAGTTCAGCAGAACATTTCTTTATTACTGTAACTCGTATAAGATCAGGTCCACATGCTTTTAAGGTGTCAATTGTTTCTCTGATGTCCCGGACATAAGCCAAAATTGATGACTTTGTCATCACTCTATCTGAAGTCTTCAATGGGAAATTTGGGAGTGAGTAGTTTGCGGAGTTTTAAGGGGAGTTCAAAACGAAACGCTGAGCAAGTAGTTCAGCCATGTAGGTTGTCCTGCAAACAACATTGTATTGGTTGAAATTGTTGATTTCCAATTGTACATCACAATATTGAAGATTTTCTGGAAATCACAAGTACCAAGTTTCTGCGCTCATATGCGTTTTCTAGTCATCGTTGTGTACCTCTTCTTTGCTTGACCTATCACAGGCGTACATTTTTTCTTCACACTATAAATATCTGCCTATTCGTAGCTGACTTATGACAGCCGAATTATCGGAATGCGTCTGCCTCTGAGCACTGGCAGCTGCACATTTCGAAGTCAACCATTGTTGAGAGTGTGGAATACTGAAGAATTTTCGCATGGGGGCATGCGCTTTATCGCCTGTTTTGACCCATTCAGTTACTTTATTTTCGCACTGATCAGCAGGGAAAGATAATTTTCTACTCCAAGTCTCTGATGTGATCTCTCATTGAATAAAAGGCAGCCTGGGTGTAGTATCTTGTGTTCAGCAACGGCTTATCAGCTATGGGCGAGATTTTCGGGTGATATCAATCATTACCACATGGTGATCAGTTTTTACGAGCCGGCTATGCGCATTCGTCACACAAGCCTTCTACCGTGAAGTCAAGAACAAGTCGAGAAGTGAGGCTTGGTTGCCCACACTATCAGGGAGTCGGGTCGGGGAAATGACAGATTGTGAGTAGGTATGTGATATGGAGAAACTATACGCGGTGTTACCGGTTGCGTCTGTATAGATAGAGAATTCAAGCCTGTCACGATGAGGTGAATTAAAATCCTCAAATACATGTATTTGTGCACTTGAGCCAAGTGAGAGTGCTGTATCTATGCTTTCAGAGACAAAGTCTAGCAAGGTACAGTCCTCAGTCACAGTAGAACGGTATAATAAATATATGTAACTAAGGGTGAACTGTAAGTTTAATCTAAAGCACATGTAAGCTTGCTGATCTCATTCTAGCCTATGTTCTCTAGTCAAAGGGAAGGTGTTCCGAACATAAACTCCTAGTCCGTGCATATGTTTGTCAGAGTCTTTACGGTAGAGGGGGGCGTATTCACTCATGTGATAATGAGGTGTGGAGATTAAGATTTGAAGGGATGTTTAACTTTGTACTAGGATATGCGCGAGGGGGGTTCTATAAGAACGTTTTTTACGTAATTGATGTTGGTTCGAAGACCCCAGATATTTATTAATGATAACCTCAGGCGCGAGTGCGAAGATGTTTTTAGTGGGTATCGGATTTAGTTTTGTTTCATTTTATTTGTATACACATTTTTGTTTAAGATAGAGTGGGAAGAGCAAAGTAGGTTCCAATACGGTCACACATCAATACCATTTATCGGGACTTGATCCACGGGGCTTGTGCTCTCAGAAAAAGCCCATCGAAGATAACTGTGGTGGCCTCACCAATGCGCGACATGTCACGTACAGTTACGCACGATATTATACAACTAGTGATAGAGGATCCTTTCTTAGCGCTATCTAAGAGTTTGGGATGAAGTACAACCTTTCGGAAAAAAAATCAGCAGACAGACAAGCAGTCTATCCTGCACAATCAACCTGTGGAAAAAACGATCCAGACTAGTTATGTAAAACTTTGTGACAAACACATTTCACCTAGTTGCCCGGATAGAGAAAAAGAGAGACGGCGTTCATTATCCTTGTCAGGAAAAAACACCAAGCAGTAGGTGTCTTTGAGGTGTCCCTGCTCTTGTACCTCTGCGCCTGGCTAATTGCGAGAGAAAGATTGCAAAAGCCGTGCGAGAGGCAGACCCCTTTCTACTTCTTAAGACATTTTAAGTTTTCAAACCGGTTATTTTGTTCAAGACTATAGTTCTAGTATGGTTGTCGATCGGAACAAAAGAGACCTTCCTCCCGAAACAGTTTACTTCAGAGACTTAAGTCAGTGGCACAGTGTTTTTGTATTAGAGTTTCGTGGTAACAGACCTACGAAAACAAAACATTACTTTCATAAAAAGCTAAGAAAACCAGGCAAACAATTTTCTTACGAACCTAAGAACACCAGGCAAACAATTCTCTTACGAACTTAAAAACACCAGACAAACAATTTTCTTACGAACCTAAGAAAACCAGGCAAACACTTTTCGTACAAACCTAAGAAAACCAGGCAAACACTTTTCGTACAAACCTAACAAAGCCAGGCACCACTTTTGTTACGAACCTAACAAAACCAGGCACCACTTTTGTTACGAACCTAACAAAACCAGGCACCACTTTTGTTACGAACCTAACAAAACTACGCACCACTTTTGTTACGAACCTGACAAAACCAGGCAACACTTTCGTTACGAACCTAACAAAACCAGGCAACACTTTCGTTACGAACCTAACAAAACAAGGCAACACTTTTGTCACGAACCTAACTAAACCAGGCAACACTTTTGTTACGAACCTAACTAAACCAGGCAACACTTTTGTTACGAACCTAACTAAACCAGGCAACACTTGTGTTACGAACCTAACAAAACCAGACAACACTCTTGTTACAAACCTAACAAAACCAGACAACACTTTTGTTACAAACCTAACAAAACCAGACAACACTTTTGTTACAAACCTAACAAAACCAGACAACACTTTTGTTACAAACCTAACAAAACCAGACAGCACTTTTATTACAAACCTAACAAAACCAGACAACACTTTGGTTACAAACCTTACAAAACCAGACAACACTTTTCGTTACAAACCTAACAAAACCAGACAATACTTTTGTTACGAACCTAACTAAACCAGGCAACAATTTTCTTACGATTCTATTAAAACGAGGTAACAATTTACTTACAAACCTACGAAACACGGACATTTTTTTCTTACGAAGCAAAGAAAACCAGTCAACAATTTTATTTCGAACCAAAAAAAGTAGACTCATAAATTACCTACTTTGTTGGCGGTTATCTCCCCTTGAGTAACACATCCGGTTTAAAAAGAATATCCGTTGGCAAAAACTATATAGTCTCGAGAGTAGTATACATAATAGCATATGCAGATACAACCCATTCTAATAATAAACATTCAAATGTTTCTATCCTAAGAGCGACTGGTTCAAAAGGTTTGATCAACAAGCCAAACTAACACCTGTGTCGCTTTGTGAATTATTAAAATGTAACAGTTATGGAAACGCATCATTATTTATAAATTTTGAAAGTTCATATTATTCGCACAGAGGTTACGAGGTCAAAGAGATCATTACAATAAACCGAAGTTACACCTGTAATATTACGGATTCGTTTGGTCTGAATTATTAAAACGTAATAGTTTTGAAAATGTCGTTTACATTTTTGTTTCGTGTTGAATGAGTATAAATCTTTCCAAACGTCAGGAATTAATTCAAGAAACACCTGTCATTCATTAAATATAAACATTATTAGAATGTTTAAAGCGTGAATATATTCCAGCAATCAGACGGGAGAAAGACATACGAACCGAGAAAGGAATCTGACATCTATCTGTTATCGCCGGCTAGTGGCTGATTGGTGCGGATCACAATGTACGACCCAGGAAGTATTTTTCTGTCCGTTTCAGTTCCCGCTTAGCAGCCGGTTCTTGGCCTGCAAGGCCAGTCAGATCGCATTATAAATATCTCACTTGGTATTTCTAAATGGTCACCATCGCAGTAGTTTTATTGAAACTCCTGCGAAGTTGTGAGACTAGGTCGGAAGGTGGGGATTGAAAGGCCAGCGAAGGAGAGGTTGTCAACTTTGGCCAACAGAAGATTCCAGATGTGATGCACCCAAGAATGGGCCACAGCCAAAAGGTCAACATTTTTTTTGAACCCGATTATTATATATCTTTTGACTTCCGGTTTCATCATTCATGATAAATTAAAAATATTTATAGAGACAAATCAAATATTAAAAGGAAATATTTTTGTAGAATTTTTGTTTGCACAACATCCGTATTATTTTAATAATTGTTTCGTTTTTCTTTATATCTTGCCTCACTAAAGTTTTGTATATAAAATTATGCATTAAAAAATATTTTTATTAATCTCTAAACTTTACAAAATAAAACATCCTGATCAATGAAACTGTATTCATAGGTTATTTGTAAACCTTTATGTAAACCTTTATGTAAATAAACTTTTTTTTAATAAAATAATTCGAAACCAAAGTTACTATCGTTTTGGTAATAATTTTTTTAAATACTTGTGTTTATGTTGAATGTGTTCTTTTGGGTGTTGTTTATTTTGAAATACATACAATCTATTTGATGTTTGATCTGTAATTACCGGCCAGTAGTTGGGCGGTGTAGAGAACAACGATCGGCTAAGAGTGGTATTTTATAGCTTGATAGAAGACTCTTAGCGTACAACGTCACAAAGACGGTCTCCATTTAAGTACAAGTATTTACCCCCCTTCAACTGTGGGAAGATGTGACAAGGTCGGAAGGTGGGGAATTGACATTTCGGAGATAACAAGAGATACTTGGTGAATCATGGCCTAGAAAAATCTTAAAATGGTTACCTCTTAGGACTACAAAAAGTAAAGTTTATTTCTATCAATCAAGATGGCATTGTTTTTCCCCCAATTCTTTCTAGTAATTCTTTCTAGTAAAAATAGGAGTACTTAACGTCGGGACCACGTGAACTTTGCTCACATTCATAAGTGAAATGACTAGATTTGAACTTGGCAATTTCAGGCGTCAGTTTGTGTCGTTATCTACTTAACCAGTGCCACCTCCATCGGACTACTTCGGTGATTTCACGGGAACTGGTGTGTCAGCGCGATTACAGCCAATTATGAAGCATCGGTGAGAGGTAGAGAATTACCGAAAATTAAAAAGCAGTAGACTATGTGAATGACAAACTGCGACTTGTAGTGCTTGTTAAGTGATATCAGAGAGTAACTCTCCTTTAATTGGTAAAAAATAATATTTAGTAAATGGAATAGTGCATAGTTTTAAACAAAAACACAACAAATAGTTCGTACATAATAGACTCATAACATCCCCGTAGACTAAACAACCATGTGATGCAACTTAAAAAAACGATCACCTCACACACTAATGGATGAGCAATAATCGGAGAAAAAAAACTTGTACTGTAAGAATTACTTGGAATTTTAAAATTCATAATTACAAACATGTTGATAAGTTTGAAAAAAAATCATTGAAAATGAGAAAAATGTTTCAATGAAAGTTTTATTTATTTACTTACTTTTACCTTAATTTATTTTAATTTTTTCGTAACAACATCTCTTATTCAGAGATTAATCGCATTGTGTTTTTCTTTTTTTCGGATTTGTTTAAGTCGAGTTCGCGATGTGAATGTGATGTATGTGACATGCTGGGGTATAGGCACACGCATCGTTCGCTTATAATAATTGGTAAGTGAGAAATATAAAAAATAATTCAAAATTGGAAGCATTGTCAATGTTTAATAGTAATATATGCGTTTATTTTAAAGAGTCTAAATTTAAATACCTAAAGATACAACGTTAGATTTGCTGCACGTAGACAAACCTAACTTTTCGTAATAGCTACGTCCTTACTTCAGATTTGCGACGAAGATATATTTTGGTTCATTCGAAAACAGCTACTTCATAATTAGTTGAAAATAAAACTAAATTTGTTCGTTTACATTTGAAAAGGTAAAACAACTACAGTTTTACAACAACCGTACTCATTATATTTAATTACTGTACTAATATCATTTAATCAATTTAAATTCTTTCAATTTTCGCAAATGTAATTTAGTAATATTTAACAAACATAAATCAGAAACGTTAAATAAAAATACAAAATGATATTATTCAAAATGACGCAATCTTCAGAAAAAGGAACACTTTTCTTGGTTTATTTTTTCCCTTTTCCAAGAGGGCCAAAATCACATTTATTCTCGTCTATTGATAAAGTAAAATAATTAAGGGCAACGCAGAGTAGGGACAACTCGTGTTATATATATATATATATATATATATATATATATATATATATATGTATGTAAATGTCTGCGTTCGTAATAAGGTGAAGCAAGACTATTCCAATCTGCACATATATAATAGAAATCCGCTGTTGCTGCTATCCTTTCGAATATTAACACTTGTAATCTGC
>OY744516.1:154122021-154124521 GCA_963556195.1 Sepiola atlantica
AAACGCAGATGAAACCACGTTTAGGGTCAAACTTGATTAAATAAAAAAGTCCGTAGAGGTTATCCTTCGTATTCAAATTCGCCATCTTCTAGTGCAGAATACTAGTGTGTCATGCCCACCGTTGTTGTGCACTCTAAGTGATCCGTATTCGCTTGTATCGCCACTACGTTTCGGTAATACCTTGCTTATCGCATACAATGTAGATCACGTAATAGACTCCCTGTATATCCATATGTATTCAAATTGAGAACGTTGTTTGGACTCTAATAGGACACCAATTACAACCAATAAGGAAACGTCTGAGGTTTAGAATTAAATAATTATGTAAACTTGAACCCAATCAACTAAAATACACCAGACTAACAGCAAAACCCCTACATTTTCACCGTAGATTACGCAATATGTCGGATACCATTCTACTTTAATAGTTTATGTCTCTGCCCGCTGCATTTGCAATTCCCTCCCTGCCACCTGTTTCTCCGATTTTACCAACATGCGGAAATTTAAATATAATGTGAACAAATATCTTGTTGCACAACACCTTACTCAGGAGATCACCTATACATCAGTGTTCTTATCACAGTAGCTCCTTACATATTCGTGGCAATATGTCGTGTTTTTCATGAATATAAGTATAAAAATATCTAGAAAAAATATGCACTCATCAATATGATATTTTTGCTAATTAATATAATGTAAACATCGATTTTGCTAATGAACTGTAGGAATAAATCTAAATGTAAGAAAAGATCTAATTCAAAGTAAATACCCTGAAAGGGGCCGAGGCAGCAGTTGGGGGTGGGTTGCAAAAGGAATAGCTTCCTTAGAGACCCAACCAATAGGTCCGGTAATGGGGCAGAGAACGGATTTCTCTGCAGGAGTAACGATCCAGTGTCTGATCTATAGTGAGTCGAATTCTGTACTTATTCTGGTCACCACCAAGCTCTGGAACACAATAACACTTCTAACATAGAACTTTTGAACTCACTCCCGGTGAGAGGTAGAATCTCAATTCATAGGCTTGTAACAACCTTCCACGCCCATTCTTAACATATATTAATATCACCTCTTTATCTCTGTTCATGTTGGTCTTATCGCCACCCCCCTTGAAGGCCGGCACCAGCAATCGGTATGTATCACTTTCTTTTTTTTCTACAGAACAGCCTATTGTGAAATTTTCTTGTTGACGTTCGCTACCCTCCCCAAAGGAGGATGGAGTGCCTGGGAGGATGGCTTAATGGTAAATAGTATAATTCCGACTTCAGACCGATAATAAAAATGTATTAGTAATAGATGATTATAATTTAAACGATCGGAAATGATTTTTTTCAAAGTTAATAATACGGACAAAGGTACACGTATACAGTACGTAGTTCCACCCGGAAACCTTCGTCGCCGCCCGTTTCTTAAACATGCATTCCTAATTAGATGGAAAATACAATCTCCAGAAATCCATCTTTCACCAGTTGCTCAACGTTTGTTTTTCCTTTCATGTAGTTGTTTGTTTTTTTGTATTCCTATCATTGCATCTGACCTTCGATTTAAAAGCAGACGCTTCACCTGTACAATGCATTCAGAGCGCTTCCCACGTGCAATCCTAAACATGTCTACGGATCACAGTTTCTCTCATTGCCTTGATCAAACCGTTTGATTGAGATTCCGATCATCATAAAGTAAATGCGAAGCTGACATCGATGGGGATCGATTCGAGAAAGAGGAATGAGAAAAATAGGACGAAGCAGAAAAGAGAAAGAATAAGAATGCTAATAACACCAAGAGGAAGGGGGAATACGAACAAAAAAAATAAATAAGAATATTAAGGGTTATTATAATGATGGGGAAAGCAAAATAAAAGAAAAATAAACCATTTTCTGCCTAAAATGCAAGCTTTATCTTACATCCTTGCAGATTCGATCAACAAAAAGCGGACAATCCTGCATTAATTGGTAGGTACAGATGAAGCCGATCATATTCATAGAGAATTCAAATCACTACACCTGCTTGTTTTCCGGTAGACACACATGTATTATCTCCCAGCATGTATAGGTCCACACACACACACACATATATATATATATATATATATATATATATATATATATATATATATATATAGCGCAAAATCAATGTTTCTGAATTAAAACAGATCCGATCCAAGAAAGCATATCTCTCACATACAGACTTTAAAGATAAACCCCTGTTTAATTATTCAGGGTGTTTGTAGAAAAAATAGCATACCTTCAGAATTATGTTTAATATGTTTACATGAACCTCTTTCGTAATCAAATTCCTCTTACTCTGCGTAGTCTTAGGTCTCTGCTTACCATATTTACTTATATTTTGTCTGTTGTACTTTGTAGCCCGGTATAAGAACAGCCCACATTCGCAGGATACTGACAAGCCTTCCAAATTTACTAGCTTGACAACGAAACATGTGCATAGAAAGTTGAATTTTCACAAATCCCGTATTCACAAACCTTGTTAAGTGTTTCTTTACGTT
>OY744516.1:154129521-154184521 GCA_963556195.1 Sepiola atlantica
AGTATGGTAAGTATATAGGTGGGTGATAATTTGTGAATATCGATAGCTACACGTTTAAATGTGAAGTTGACCTAACAGGTTATAATCTAATCTCTTTGCCTGAGCTATGCTTATATTTAGTAGGGCAACTGAATTAGGAGATCGATCAAGCGTCATATAGGAGGGATAAATGTAATACGACCGGAAGTAATGGTGTACTAAGCAGAGCATTTCTGATTATTATCTCAGAAATGCTCTGCTTAGTACACCATTACTTCCGGTCGTATTACATTTATCCCTCCCATATGACGCTTCCAATAGTAGATCAGAGGACATGTATTATTGGATTGCGTAAGGCTTTCCTATAGAGTGCACATACTTCACAGTCAATTCTTAATTTTTAAAGAAATAAACATTGTCCATTACTTACGTTCAGATTTCACATATCTTCCATGTGATAATTTTCGCGGAAAGGTGTAAGGCTAAAAAGACACTTACCTGAAAATAAAAGAGAAAGAAATGTTATTTCATATGAGCCTAGTAAAGTTAACATATTACAACAATTTTATGGAGTATTGAAAAAAAGTGTCAATCAGAGGCAACATTAGTTATTACTTTCACGGAGATAATAGACAATTATTTTTACTTTCTATAAACCTTTCATGTACGAATAAAAAACGCTGCGATATTATTTTCCTGACATATTCTATTCATATCTATTTTATTTTTTATTCGGATAAGACCTTAGGAAGTAGACATTGTCATTCACTAGACTGATAAAAAGAACACTTATGAAGTTATATATACAACTCGTACTTAACTTTTTGTTTTTGAAATACATTGTTCTTATGTATTATTATTACTAGTAATACAACTATCATCATGATTTAGCCAGAGTAACTTGTGATACTATGGAGGTTCTACTCTATGAGAAAGACCACCGGGCAATGTACTGAAATAATTCACAAATGCGCATAAAAACGATCGGGAGTAAGATAAGTAGGCAGCTGGGAGTGGCTTAAAGTGCGAGCTCGGGAATAGTCAGTTTATTTTGATCAGGAGGATGGAGTCGGTGACTAAGACAAAATACGGAACATAGTTCAAAGTTTGAGGAGTCAGAGTACAGAACAGAGCGAGGGTGAACAGATCGGAGCAGATCGGCGTAGACGCGAGAAGGGAGACAGAGGTCAGCATAGATTTAGCAAACGATGAGATTAGCTGATCAACTGAACGATAATAGTGGCCTCGACAGACAGACGATAAAAGTTAGGACGTAGTTGATATACTCTAACTTAACCAAGATGACAGCGCTAGCGTTCGGGGGTCCATTTAAGCCACGATATTACACCCATCCAAAGCACAACTGATTCATACACAATGCATCAGAGTTTGAGTTCTTCTTGTGAGCATACGTTGTTTCGTTTTGTACACAACTTGTAAACCAGTGTTCACGCCCTAGTCGATCGTAAAGAAGGCAGGGCTAGAACCGAAATTAAGGAGAATAAAAGAACGGAACACAAACGTTATGGTTAGCGAGGAGACAGACACATGCTTCTACTAATTATTAATGATAGTTCAGTGGTAACAGCGGGTGGTGTACACTGGGGTTTAAGTGACAAAATATGTCCTCAGAAGTCTAGTACTCTCTGCTTATTTCTGATAACCGTTTCCGATCACATTGCACTATCGCAACAACTGTTGATCTATTACTATCTTCAAACGCACCCATACTGCTATATAATATTCGCTATTGATGCTTCTTTGGTTTTTAAGGTAAGCGATTAACAAAATAGCTTAGACATCTTAAAATATAAAGGCAAAATCTTGTGTGGTAATGTTTCATCTTTGGGGTTTTTGCATGTTGATGTGCATTCAACCAACTGACAATTTGATTGCACAGAGAAGTGTGGATTTACGCTATATCATTTCTCACACATACACTAAAACTTTTTTGTTGTTGAAAAAGTCGCAAACATCGCCCTTACTCTTTCAAAATGGTGAATACACTGACCACTGATAGCTTCAACATCTCGATAATTTCAATCAACTTCAATTGGCAATCCGCTAACACAAGTTTGTGGGATAAGAGCCGAATTTTGGTCTACCTGAGCATATGTTTCTGTAGGGCCGCGTTCAAATTCATTATGCCCCCGGTTAAC
This sequence comes from Sepiola atlantica, assembly GCA_963556195.1. Classification (NCBI taxonomy): domain Eukaryota; kingdom Metazoa; phylum Mollusca; class Cephalopoda; order Sepiida; family Sepiolidae; genus Sepiola; species Sepiola atlantica. Next base: position 154,131,660 of record OY744516.1, read on the forward strand.
CATTATTTCTGACGGAGAAGAGACCGGATACCACTTATCTCTCCATTGCTTTGCTTATTCACTAATTTGCCCAATCAGAAAACAATGTTTTATCAACACACGAGATTCACTTGTTTTTCTATTATTTTGAAAATGTGTAACAGAAGCTTTACTTAAATAACTTATTTGTAAACTATACTCCGGATTATTTGAAGGTGAGTACTATATAAAAACATATGTATTTATATTAGTGGTGCCATCTACATGTCACGTCAGGAACTTATTGAGTGATATTTTATGAAACGCAAGTTATGATCTTAGAAGTAATTTACGTTTAGCTGATAGAACGTTATTTAATCTTAGAGAAATAACACAATTATGATTCTTCATGTTCTAAATTTAATGAAAATTACAGATGAAAATATTTCAGTGGAGATGGGCGTTTTTTACCTACCCCCAAACATGGTATAATGTGACTGAGACGTAGGGGACTACTGTGCATTAAGCGAATCCTACATGAGCAGTTTTGCAGGGAGATGCTTGTTTTAATTACATTTAAATGTCTCTAAGTTTAGTAAGGTAAGGGAAGCAGGAATGGAATTCCAAAGTCTAACAGTACGAACAAAATGAGCTATTGGAGTAGAAAGATCTCCAGCATTTAAGGAACTCAATAGTTAAGGGATATTATCTTGCTGACTGACGGGTTGATTTGCCTTAAAGAGTGCATTAGTGGAGCACATTCGGTAAATCACATTCTATTAAAGTACTTGTAAAACAAGCAAAGGGATGCAACATTGCGACGATGGGACACAGGTTTGAACATATTTAATCGTGACGGGCTTATTAGATTAGATACTCTTTTTAACCCTATCCAAGAGAGAGAAACTAACGTTTAGTGCACCAACCCAGACGTTTTAGGACGTTTTCTAGTTCTGTTGAGGGAGCCCACCGTCATTGCAGCGGTCTTAGCAATGCATTCTATGTATTTGTTCGAGGCCATGTTATCTGATAATGTTAGACAAAGTAGTTTGAATGACAAACTCTCATGTATGGTGCTATTAGTCATGATAATTGATGGTTGAACAGGTTTCTTATATTTTCTGAAGTGTAGGAGCTTTATCTTAGTAGCATTAAATGTTACCATATAAGTATGTCTCAATTCCTCTACCGACTGAAGGTCATATTCTAAGGAATCAGCCATTGGTTTAGATATGCGTGTGTTCGTTTTTTACATGTCGAGTATAGAGCATAATGTCATCAGCAAATATACCAATCTCGGACAAAATTCGATCAGGGAGGTCGTTTATAAAGATCAGGAATAATAACGGTACAAGGGTCAACATCTGGGGCACATCCGCATAAATGTCATGTTGTTTAGATGTACGACTAAGCTGGATATTGCTTTCGGCTAAAAAGGATTTGAGTATACTAAATATACGTCCAGTAATACCGTATGACTTAATTTTCATGCCAAACCACGTCAAAAGACTTGGATTTATCAAGCATTACCGACCTAGCTTCACCAGCTTTATTCAATGTATAATACATGCGTTCCGGGATGACTGTTAGGATATCAGCAGTAAAACGGGCTCGCCTAAATCCATACTGTTGCTCATGAAAAATGGTTAACTATAACGAGGTCGTGGCATATCTCAATATTGATGAGTGATTCAAATACTTTATCGAAGAGCGGGAGGAGACTGATGGGGCGATACTTTTTAGGGTCAGTTTTTTCACCAGAATTCTTAAACACGGGTACTACAGAAGCATCCATCTTTCAGGGGAGCAAGTTCGACAAGGCATGTGTTGTAGTGTTTGGAGAGAACAGTGTCAAGCCCAGCGGAGCATTTTTAAATACTATGGCAGGGATTATATCAGGCCATCACGCTTAAGAGGTGGCAAGGCTTTTCATGATATCTCGGACTAGGACGAGAGGGTGACCCGATCATAAAGTGAGGCTTCAGTCAGCAACGGACATTTTAGGAGAGTTATTTATCAGATGCCATGCAGGCGATTTCATGTTGGTTTGATAGAGAGTGAATTGATGATTGCTCATTATTCACAACGCTATTATAGATTGTCTAGAAATCACGTGTTCCTAATATATGTGACTCAATGAGTTTACTGGTCATCTTAGTATATCTTCTGTTAGCTGTGGCTATTTCACTCTTGCATGTCTAGCTTCTATAAATGTTTGCCTATTTGCATCAGACTTATGGCGGTTATATTAAGGGAATGCTTTCTGCAAATGCGTAACTGGTTAAAGTTAACCGTTGTGAGAAGTATGGCTTGCTAAATAATTTCCGTGCGAGATATACTTTAATGCCTAACTTGACGCACTCAGTTGTCTAATTTGCACACTGTTTGGTAGGGAGAGGAAATAATGTATTCCATGGAGCGTCTCTCATGTGATCTCTGATTTATTGCAAATCAGCCCGTTTGTAATGTCAAGTCGTTTTTAAGCAGCGGCTCATCAGCTTGGAGTCGACATTCTAGGTTAATATTATCACGGTGATATCAGCATTCACAGGCGGGCTATGGGAATTCATCACACAAGCCCCGGGCAGTGTTTTCAAGAACAGGTCGTGTGGGTAGTCTTGCTGATCCTCACAATCTGTGAGGCGGATCGGGAAAGTTACAGTTTGAGGAAGGGAATGTGCAATGGAAATACTATGAGCGATGTTACCAGCTGTGTCAGTATAGGTTGAGAAGGCAAGCCAAGTCAATCTCTATGGTGGACATTAAACTCTCGAAATACATGTATTTGTGCTATTATCTACATCATTTTATTATAAACTTAGCTATAGCTTGTTTAGACGCAAATTCAGCAGTAACTTATGAGTGTGCGTATTTTATGGCATTATTAAATATAAGTATACAGTTTATATTTTTATGTCATACTTACTAAACAAATAAAACTCATGACGGATGTATTATCATGACGGGTACAGCCATTTTAAATCCTTGCAAAGTTGTATATTTAATTATTTACATATTATTCTTATTCTTTTGTTACGCTCCCCGCAATAGTTGTATAAATGTATTCTGCACCCAAGTTTATATTTATCGCTTTCACATAAAATCTATACACCTAGATGCATCTTATATGTATAAAAATATAATGAATTGTTTCGGCTAGTTGTTAAAACCATTTTTTTACGTATTTATATATATATACTTCATAGAAAGCTATACAATATGAGTTGTAACGTATAAACATTCTTCTATAATCTTGACCGGCAACAAAGCGTGCTATACATGTTTCAATTAATGTAAGTCAAACATCTAAATAGGATATTTTCTTCTCGAAATATTATCTTATACGGAACTTCTATCGAACCGCAACGATGCCTTTCTCTCGCTCATTCTCATTAAATTCAGTCATCCATTCTGTTATATTTCTTAATGTCTGAGAAGTAAGAGAAAATATGACAATTTATTTACGTGCGTGTGTCTGTACACACCAAATGCACATATGTAAATTAGGTTCCAAAATATAACGTCTCTTTATTTCGATAGTATTATAATAAACTAGTACATAATTATTTTTAGTTATGCAAGATACATGTCTTAACAGATATGTTAAGTTATAGATTTTCGAATGTAATTGGTTGTGTTGTTTTACGGCATATCGTCCCTTTTCGGGTTATTTTATGTCGAATCTGGTCATTTTGATAAATATTTCAAGTTCTTTTTATCTTCAAGTATTTAATCACAATTTTTGTATTTGTTTATATTTTGTAGAGAAAAAGTGTTGTTTTTGTGTTTAGCTTTGCAGAGCACGATTGATTTTTGCAAAGGGAAAGAAAAAACCATCAATGTTTTGTTTATTTTAATTCAGGAAACCGGTATCGTCCAGTTATATGTAACTAAAGATGAATACATTGAATACACACACCATATATATATATATATATATATATATATAAAAATTTGAATAATTTATTTGTTAATCTTTTTGATTTGTTAAAACTCTGGCAACTCTTAAGTGAAAGTGCATTACTCCATTAATGTTACGTTGATGGTGACCGACATGTATATCTATTAGTGTATTTGCATGTTGGCGTTGTACCAGGATGTGTGAAGTAGTGTAATATTTCATATAGCACTCTCTCTTACCTTTCTTTCGAAATAAAATCACAGTTTGGAATATGTTTATGTGTTAGCGTGAATTAAACAAATTGCTTATATCTTAACTAAACACTTGTTTAAGAAGTATACTTAAATATAATATATAGTGTTAAAAAAAACTCTGAACTGTAGAGGGGATTCGGTCGAAACATTGACAAACAAAACATACCAGCTCTGCTAGAATTTATTTTAGAATAAGATCAGATATATACCAATGTTGTGGCATTCAGAATGACTCAGATATTATTTTCTGTATATAAAATCTTCTAATATATAAAAGTAAAACATTCATGTGTATGTATGTATGTATGTATGTGTGTGTCTATGCATGCATGTATGCAAAATGGTCCGAGAATACGCGACACAGTCACATGATTCTTTGGCAATTTTTATCGCCGTTCTTTCAGACGCATAATATTTCCAAATCAGAAAAAATATTCATTCAAAGACAGTAAACTGAACCCGTTTTCATAAGGAGGGTGGTATCATTTATTTTATTTTTCGTCATCTGTTCGATCTACGCATGCGCAATTTATTTAACCACTTCCGTTCCAACAACCAAGCAACTGACTTTTCTACGACGCACGCAGTCTAACTATTAAACGTCTTTGTATTTTAAAATTAACAGAACAACGTTTTAACAATTTCCTAATACAAACATCTGCATTTCTTTTACAATTTTTAACTAATGTTTAAAATGAACGAATACAAAAAAATCTGATAAATTACACCGACTTCAAACCGTTTGTTTACATATGATAAACAAAACACAATCATTTGTTCTCACTTGCATATGATAAACAAACATACTTCTGTTTTAGAATAAATTTGCAAACTGTTTCCTGTAAGCAAAATATTTAAACAAACAAAACGTTAACACCCTTTCTGTCTATTCCAAGTGAAAGAGAAATCGTTTCAGACAATTTTCTTACTTAATGGAGAGTATTTGGGACGCTGAAACAGTACAGAAATATTTTTTTCTTGCTTAAAATATATTTCTGTGCGAGACGGATCGCTTCTTTACTGAATGATTTCAAAACAATTAAACTATCATATCACTGTATTTAGTCATTTAAAAAGTGTTTACATTTAAATTTAAAACGTAATACTGAATTGATTGTATCTCTTTCTAAAAATTACGAAACTAAACTCTTCGTAAAACTTCCATTTTAATTCAGATTCCTTACTGCGTTGGATACTATAAATATCTCAAAGCTAAAATGTGTTCAATTACTTGATGTCACACCATAACAGCGTAATACACATGCTTCCATAGAAAATACACTGATTACTTGCCTCCTTCCAGATATAATAAAATAATGTAATAATTACACTTACTTCTCAAACAAAATAAAACTAGTGTACACTGTGCATTTTTTTTTAAATTAAATATTAACACTTGATGAAATTCATTTAAAAACATAATTTCGTGCTTCATAAAAAAATCGCTAAACTATATTGTGCAAGACTGTTCGCCTGATATGTAGTATTTTTTTTTAATACAAACTATGAACTTTAATCTAAGTAAGTTTATCTATATGTAGCACAGATTTGTGTATAACATTTAATAATTAAAGTACGTTTTAAACATTCTTGATTGTAAATGAATGTGTTTTACCAACGAATAAAAGCTTTTTCTTAGTAAAAAAAAATTACCATCACTAAACAAAAACAATTGTTACTGGTAAATATTTCGGATACTGACAATACAAAAAAATGAAAGTTGGATCTAATTATACAACTTAAGGGCATTAGTCAGTGATTTTAACCACTACACCAGACGAAGACCTTACTAAAAATATATTTTAATATATAAAGGGTAAACGTATGTGTGTATGTTCGGATGTTAGTATGTTTGTATGTCTAGCTAAAAGCTGAAAATACGCAACGAACAGAAACAAACTTGATATGATTTTGATTGGCGAAGCTTCGGGTATATAATATCTAAAATTTACAAAAAAATATATATTAATTTTTCGGTGGTAAACTAGAGCAGATTTAGTAAGCTTTTTAAGCTATTTTCAGTTTAAATTACATGTAATTATGTAATGTGTAAAAACTGCCAGTAATTCTTTAACTTTTACCGGAAATGACATCATAAGGATACAGCATTGGGGTCGGGGGAATAGCTAAATATTACCAGACGTTAATTCAGGGGGAATTACAGTGAAATATCTGACGCGTACTGTCTTTGATTCTGTCAGTCTAGGAGGTTCACTCTCCCAGAATCTAGAAATGATCTCATAGAGTGGTGGAGGCAAGAAACAAGTACTTAGCGTGTTTTTTTATAAACTGATCAACTCGCGAACGGTAGAAGGTAAAACCTTGGAGTGTTCACCCCCCTAGGACTGCAGCCCCGTCGGAATTCCCTTGTAGGAGCGACTCAGGCGATTAGAAAAAAAAAACAACTAGCATATTTTTTATTCTCCATTTTTTACTTCTTATTTTTATATTCTTCTTTTTATATATTTTTTTCATTCCTCACTTGTAAAAAAGGAAATTTCTCTACAAAAGAGGGGAGCGACTTTGTTTTAGTAGTAGTGTGACGGCCTCCTTAATTTTAAAAGTGTGCATTATCCTAGATAGAGCAGGTGTATTTAAACGAGATAAAGGACATTTTTTATATATACAGGATCAATAATCCAAAGTTTTTAATATCCTGATTAGAGCAGGCAATAACCCAAAAGCATTGATAGATAATCACTTACGTAGATAGACGAGGTCTGTTTAAACACAGTGTTGCCCAGTATAAAGCACTCTGCCTTTACGTGAGCTTTCCTCCAAAAATATCAATTACCTTGAATAGGATGGGCGTGACAAAAACTTAGTTTTAGTAGTCCCTCATTAATTTATTTTTATTATTTCTTCATTTCTGTCTTCTACTTTTGTTTCCCTTTTCTTTATTAGTGCTGTACAGGCTTTCTTCATTTTTATTTAGTATTTAAGTAGCGCTCTGAGTTTAATTCATGTTCATTCCTCACTTATAAAAAAAAGCATGGAATTTCTCTACAAAAGAAAGTGGGACTGGAAAAATGATGTTAGTGATGCTGTGGAAGCCTGCTTAATGTTAAACGTGCTCATTATACTAGATAGAGCAGGTGTGTCTGAACTAGATAACTAGCTTCTTTCTTTTATACGGGATCAATACTCCAGGCTTAATATCCTGATAATATCAGGTAGTTTCCGAAAAAGCACTGAAAAATTATTTATATTATAATTAGAGCAGGCCTGTTTAAATGCATTGGTGCCTGGGATAAAGCACTTTTGTTTTTACGTTAGCCATAATTCAAAGTGAACAATCTCCTGGATAAGATGAGGGTGACAACAACTTGGTTTCAGTAGTGCTGTGGAATCCTCCTTATTTCTAGAAGTACTCATTATTCTTGGTAGAGCAGGTGTGTTTACACGAGTGGTTCAATATGCTGGATAGAGCAAGTAGCAACCCAAAGATGCTGAGAAAACTGTTCCATATGCTAGATAGAGCAAGTTCATATGAACTTGCCGTCTTTTTCATAATCAATATTCTGCGTAGAGAAGGTAGTATGCAAAAATGTTCAATATCCTGGATAGAGCAGGCATAGTTATTGACCCCATTGCCCGGAAAATCTAACATTACGATGTGTTCTCATACTCTATTATACAAGAACATCTACTCTATGTAGTGTAGTATCTGTTCCGATGGATACTGCACCCCATACTGGTGTTGTCTTGGCCTTCGCGTCTTGATTTACGCCCGTCAATGGGTCTGTCCTGTGCAGTTCTGGGAGGTCCACCTTCCAAGGCTTTGCCTCCCCTCTTTGGAGAGGAGTAAGTTTATTGCTTACTGCCTGAGGCGCCCCTACCGGGGAATACCGACGGGGCTGCCCAGGCAATTTTTAAACCCCACTTTCCCGACCCGACCGTGGGTCACATCTTACTTGTGGGAGTAAGATAAACACTGACCTTGTGCCTAACTCCTGGAATTGAGTAAATCAATACTCTGCGTTTTCCAGAAGTCATTGGTAAGTTAAATAAGTTAGTCAATCCAAAGTGCTTAATATCCCGGAAAGAGCAGGTATTTTTAAGAGCCGCGTTATCCGTAAAAATAACATTTTTCGTTATACTATTTAATATTCTGTAGTGAAGCAAGGGTTGCTCAATCAACATCAACAAATCTTTTGAACATGAGTGCGTAGTGACAAATTCGGAGATTTGGAAATGAATTATTTGTTAATTCAATCGTTTATTTTTAAAATGTAATAATTGTGTTCATTCGTTCATCTTTTAATACTTTCACTATTTTCATTCTATTTACATTCATTTTTTCTATTCATTATTGTTCATTCATGTTTTCATTTATGTTTGTCTTTCAGTGTTTTTCACATAATATTGATTTTAAAAAAACACTACACTTAGAACTATTCTGCGATATGCTAGTTTGCATATCATATAATAATACTAATTATTACAATAATAATGATAATACTACTAAACACTACACTTAAGAACTATTCTGCGATATGGTAGTTTGCATATCATATAATAATACTAATTATTACAATAATAATGATAATACTACTAAACACTACACTTAAGAACTATTCTGCGATATGCTAGTTTGCATATCATATAATAATACTAATTATTACAATAATAATGATAATACTACTAAACACTACACTTAAGAACTATTCTGCGATATGCTAGTTAGCATATACAATTATATAGGAATAAAAGATGCATACAATAGCTTAAGTACTTTTGGCACCAGATAGGCAAATAGACAAGAGGAAGGAAACCTATTTGAATACGTTTTAGAAATTAAATAGCTTTTTTATATGTATTTCCATTTCATCGCGAGAAAATAATAAAATTGAGACGAATGCCGAAGATAAACGGAATGACATTTACTAGACCCCTCTGCCAAATTGGATATTCGATTGCCCTCCTTTTAGCGTTTGTCTCAAGGTTATATGTACTCACAAATAAGAAATTGTTTCATGAATAGATACAGAGATTAGTTATGTTGCACAATGCATAACACATGTACACACTATGTTGTGGTATCTATGAAAATGGACAATACAATCAATTAAAACTCAATAAAAATTTCATAACATATTGTTTAATATGAAACATGTAATTATGGCATTCAATTTATTTTGTAACAGTCATATATATATATATATATATATATATATATATATATATATATATATAAGAAGATTATTTGTCCCAGGTCGAGTAATATCAATTTCAAAAACTGAACAGTTTCAAACCACTTTTATGTCCACTTACTAAGATTAAAACCCAGATATAATGCTAACAAATATAATGTCTAAAATCTTTATTCTAATTTTGTTCAAAACCCATTATATGATCTAAATTCTAAAAAATGCTTAATATTAAAGGCTTAAAGCTTTTAGGATTTTAATAAATAGAAAGTCAGAAAAGCTTGCTTAATTAGCATCTAAATATTATAGAACACATTCTGATAGCTTCGAGTTTTGTGAAATTTTAACGATTGGTATTATACATCAATTAAGAAATATTCCTCAAGTTTCAGTCATTTTAGTGTATTATAAAGATGTTTTAAAATAACGTATTGTGGGTGAAAGAAAAAACAATTTAAAAGTTAGGATTTCAGATTTGCATGAAATTTGATCCATTGTACTTTGGAAATCAATTAAACAAGATTCATCGAGTTTTAATTTCATTTTAAGACGCCTTAAATTGAAGAGATTTTGTAGAATCAAAATCATATAATGGATTTTGATCAAAATTAGAAAAAGGATTTTGGAGAGGATGTTAAGTTGCATTACATCTCTATTTCTACCTTCGGAAGGGGGCGGTAAATAGTACAAAGCGGAATTAATTATACCAGTCATTAGACGGGTTATATATATATATATATATATATATATATATATATATATATATAAGTAATTTCAATTTTTACAGATATGCACCTAATCCGCGACACTGGCATTTCCATGTTATCGATCAACAGCTGTTAGAAAGGGTTTCTTACAGATGTTGATCGATAACACAAGCCAGTGTCGCAGATAATGTACATATCTGTATGAATAAAACAATTACATGAGAGGCCTGTCTAAAAAATATTCGGCCTTTATTTTTGTCGTCCAAAATAGAGACGATAGATGGCGTCACCCTACATAGTGAAGGAAGACACCTTCATTCGCATCTGCCTTTTATTACCGCTTTCCTGCGCGTTAGTCGCTGCCTGTCGGTCGCTGAGTGAGGTGCTACACAACGTGTTCTTCGGATTACCGATTCTCTCAAGATGACTGAACGTTTTTAGGAAATGTACTGCATCAAATGTTGTTAAAGGCTTGGTGATTGTTAAAGCCAAACAATTCGTAAGATTCAGAAGGTGTTTAGAAAAATATGCGATAGGTGAACCACGAATTAAAAAATGGTTCAACTAATTCAAAAATTGCCTCATATCAGTGGAGAGTGACCATTGTTGTGGCAGGCCAAAAACTGCTCGGAGTGCAGCTGTTGTTGGTTTTAGTTTTCAGACTAGAGAAGAAATAATGCGGAACGCGACAGCGGAGATGAACACCATTCCAAAAGAAGACCTCCAGAGGTGTTTTCGGCAGTAGCTGGATCGGTGGGCTAAGTGTGTGCAAGCAGTAGAGGCCTACATTGAAGGGAATTAGTGTCCCAACCCCGTAAGGTATTTGAAATAGTTTTCCTTGTCGTATGTCGGATAAGTTTTTGACAGGCCTCGTATAAAAGCTATATTTTATGTTAACCGCAACTTATAAGACTGGTATATTTGGGGGGGATTTTTATCCTGTGAATATTTATTTTACCTGGATTACTATATATATATATATATATATATATATATATATTATATATATATATATATATATATATTCATATATAACTAAGAGGTAATTAGACGACTTCTCTGAATGAATCCAAATGGAGGTATTCAAACAAATCAACCATAAAATAAGTGGGTATCTGAGAAGTGCTCAATGCAACTCGAGCACAACTGATAATCACAAAATAGCCGTTGAACACACCTAGTACATTTGTGTATGCTGATAGGTTTTAGTATAAATAGCTGTTTGAGAGTTATTTGTATTTCCATTTCACCGTGAGGAAACTAATAAAATCATGACGGTTGTCGAAGATAAACCGAATCACTTCTATTAGAAACTCCTGCCAAATATTATATTAGATTTCTCCATTTTTTCTCCAGTCTACATTAACTCCCGTCAGACCAACCCTCTTCCCAATATTCCCTACTCTCTTCTCTTCCGTTTGCCATTATTCGTCTTTTTTTATATTCCAATTTTTAAATATTTGCCAAACTCGTTTTTGATTTATTCTATTTTTACGTTTTATTGTTTTAAATTTTTGTGTTATACTATTTTTTTTCTTTTCGTGACTTGTTCGTTCGTTTTATTCTCTCACTCCCTCAAGTTATCTTTCTGTCTTTGCTAGTAAATATATTTCCCGTTCTTCTTTCTTTTTATTTATCATTTAGTTCTTTGTTTCCTTCTTTCTATTATTGTACTATGATTTTCCCTGCTTTTTCTTTATTTATACAATGCTCTTACTCCCTTATTTCTTAATTCCCTTTTAATTATTGGCTTTCTAATATTTTCTTTCTCTTTCAGATTCCGTTGTTTATTTCTATTGTCTTCCTTCATATCATTCCTTCATATCATTCCTTCATATCATTCCTTCATTTTTTTTTAGATTTCGCTTTAATTATTCTACCTTTTCTCTTTCGTAATTCTAGTTAACTTTTCATGAAAAGACGGATAACCTATGTAGTTTCTATATTTTCTTTTATTCTTTCGGCTAAACTCGTTCCCGATATTTGCATTTTTTCCTTTCCAGTTTTTGCTCATCCTTCTACGTTGGTTACTATACTTAATTATTTTAATATACAATTATAATATAATAAATATAGAATTACAATATAATATTATATATTAGGAAAGTTGGTTACTATAAGTTAATCATTTTATTTAATTCTACTATTATACGATTTTCGTTTGATAATTTCCACCAGTAATTGCCTTTACTGGTTCAATTTTTTCACTACCTTCATTTTTGTTTTAACTGTTTATATTCTGTTTCTAAAGCAGAAAGATGAGAATTGAGTATTGGGACTATAAAGAAGAATAGAATATTACGCAGAATAGTACAACTTTTCCGCCAATATAATATGAAATATTATTTAGGTGCATCGCTCCGAACATGTTAACCTAATATCAAAACTTGGGAATCTGTTTCGACATGACGGTAACTAAGATTTAATATTAGGTTTCCAAGTTCGCGAAAATACACCTAGAAAAGATAGGAAGTTATATCAGTCAATATGTTGTGTATATAACAAACGTGTTTGAATAGTAGTCCGAATAATTAAAGTAATACATTGTGTCCGTTATTGTCTTTGATCCGTTACGCACATAAGTTTAGGAAATAAAGTATATTACATTCTTAACCTCCATTACACCAATAACAACTTTAATACACCTGATGTCTAGGCCATTTTCCGACTTAGTCCATTATTGTGGTATCGAGTGTTATCATTCTAAACAATTTTGATTCATTTTTCCTTTATGTAATTTTCTGAGTTTCAATATTTATATATCATCTCGTTACTTCCAACCCTGCATTCGTTTTTTTTAACTTGTTTATATGTTCAATAACTCTTCCTTTTCCTGTTTAAAAAGATATGTTGTACTTGCTTCTTTTTACAGGTTTCGATTAATCATTAATCCTACGCCACCGTAATATAAAGTATCCATCGTATTTCAGTAGGATATTAACAATTCACACAGCACAAGTTCCTATAGAAACAAGTGAAAATGGATTTTTTTGTCAAATTAATTTTTACCGAATATGAAATATTCCTCAAACTTGTTTTGATTACTTTATCAAAGGTTTTTTTCAATAAAAAAAATGTGATACAAGTGTTCAATAACTAATAAGTCAATATGAGCAATTTAGAGGCATACATATATGTTATATTGAAATATGAGAGTATGAACAATTAAATTTTTCAGATTATAAATCCGGAAATGTATAGGATAAGTTATTACATTTAGTAAAGTAAGGAATTGGAAATATTTTACTTCAAATATTACAGCAAAGACAAAAAGTAAAATAGTTGTAAATTATCATCAACTGGGTATTAATCTAATAATTAATTATGATCACAAATACAATATTTTGTAAAAATAATTGTAAACAATTACATTTTTAAGTAATTAAAGCCAAATTGTTCGAGTTTTTAATAAGTTTTCATTTATAAGATGATAGTGTAATATACTATTAGTTTTTATAATCTCACATTAAAATATCAGTATATATTTAGTACTTATTTAAATAAATTTAGTAATGAATTAGATGTTAACGTATATGTATAATTCTATTTTATTACGTTTGGTTACAAATTCTGTCATACTAGAATAATTTATCTTAACTATTCTAAGGTGTGAATATTATAGCTGCATGCTATATTGTGTTATTACAGTTTATACAACATCATCTCATAAGCCAGTGCTACTCCATTAATCTGTACAGTTCCTATGCAATCAATTAATTATGCAAAACTCTTCCAATTATTTGTAAATTTCCCAAATTAGTTACTTATTTCTACATTTGAGGTGGAAGATCCGCAAAGCTTACTGTAAATAATATTAAAATGTTATTTTATAATATTTAAAAAGTATACATTTTCTAATTTCAACTGCTATTCTTGACTGTAATATTTTTAGTAAAGCGTTTCTCATTCTTTACATACAAAAAAGTAATAACTAGTTCAAGTTTATATTCCTAATATACTTTTTCCGGCTCGCATTTCTCAATATAATCCACGATTTGTACAGGCATTGCTATAATGCTTATTGATAATGTGCCAATTATTAATTGTAAATGTTCCTTTTTCACAAAATGAATCGGTTCAATATATATTGTTTCCTTTTATATTTGTGGATGGATGAAAAAATCAGATGTAATCTTAAAAAGTAAAAACGAACATACTGATTTAATAGAAGATAATTTGACAGGGAATTTACAAGGTTTTTTTTTGTATTACAGTAAACTCACTAGTAATTACCACAGTCATATGTCTACATATAGTGTTTAATTGTTCTATTCGAAGTGTATTTATCTTAGTATCGACCACTGTGACGTCCGCAGAAATATGAGACTCAGCGAAATGGCCTATATATATATATATATATATATATTTATATATATATATATATAAATATAACTTACATATATATATATATATATATATTTATATTTATATATATATATATATATAACTTACTGATTTAAAGGTAACTCCTAATTTAGAACTACATCAACAATTTTATTATGCTGTTATTTTTTGTATTCTCTCGAGGTTTGGTATAAACCAACGACTTCAGAAAGAGAATAGGAAAAGTAATTTTCATGCAACAAGACTTCGTGGGTAAATCCGTTCATGGGATTCCCGAGCGGGTTGAAAAGAGATGCGCATATCAAATTAAGAGACACACATGGTATATGCGCTATCTATATATTTAAACTAAAATATGATAAAGAAATACATTATAAGTCTTACTAATATTGAGTAAGGTTTAGATCAATTAATATACATGCACTCGCATATATATATATAAATATGTATATATATATATATATATATATATATATATATATATATATATATACATATATATGACCGCAGCCGATAAAAGTGTTCATTAATAATCAGTTGTTCGTGAAATTCTTCTAGAGGTTTGAGAGTCTAATAAAGTACAGGTGATATTAACTATCTAATTACTTAAAACGTTTACCTGGTCATTGCTGGCGAAACAAGAGTAAACTCCCATATTTGATGAAAGAAAGGGTTCTTTTCCAAATTTGGTACAGATTCCCAAATTCTACCAGACGGACGTGAATAAATTCGAAAGTTATATTGGCATCAAACTCTATCAGCATAAGATCCAATATGAGAACAATCGTCAGAATATACATATATATATACATAAATATATATTTATATAATGTATATATACATACATATATATAAATGCATATTTATATAATTTATATATACACACATATACATAAATATATATGTATATAATGTATATATACATACATATACATAAATATATATGTATATAACGTATATATACATACATATACATAAATATATATTTATATAACGTATATATACATACATATACATAAATATATATTTATATAACGTATATATACATACATATACATAAATATATATTTATATAACGTATATATGCATACATATACATAAATATATATTTATATAACGTATATATGCATACATATACATAAATATATATTTATATAATGTATATATACATACATACATAAATATATATTTATATAATGTATATATACATACATATACATAAATATATTTATATAATGTATATACACATACATATACATAAATATATATTTATATAATGTATATACACATACATATACATAAATATATATTTATATACATACATATACATAAATATATATTTATATAATGTATATATACATACATATACATAAATATATATTTATATAATGTATATATACATACATATACATAAATATATATTTATACAATGTATATATACATACATATACATAAATATATATTTATACAATGTATATATACATACATATACATAAATATATATTTATATAATGTATATATACATACATATACATAAATATATATTTATATAATGTATATATACATACATATACATAAATATATATTAATATAATGTATATATACATACATATACATAAATATATATTAATATAATGTATATATACATACATATACATAAATATATATTAATATAATGTATATATACATACATATACATAAATATATATTAATATAATGTATATATATACATACATATACATAAATATATATTAATATAATGTATATATACATACATATACATAAATATATATTAATATAATGTATATATACATACATATACATAAATATATATTAATATAATGTATATATACATACATATACATAAATATATATTTATATAATGTATATATATATACATATACATAAATATATATTAATATAATGCATATATAAATACATTTACATAAATATATATAAATATAATGTATATATAAATACATATACATAAATATATATTTATATAATGTATATATACATGCATAATTATATATTTATATAATTTATATATACATGCATAAATATATATTTATATAATGTATATATGCATACATATATATAAATATATAATTTATATATATATATACACAAGTATATATTTATATAATGTATACATACATATATATATATAAATATATAATTTATATATATATATAAACAAGTATATATTTATATAATGTATACATACATATATATATATAAATATATAATTTATATATATATATAAACAAGTATATATTTATATAATGTATACATACATATATATATAATGTATATATACATATATATATATAATGTATACATATATATATATATAATGTATATATATATATATAATGTATACATACATATATATATATATAATGTATATATACATATATATATATAATGTATATATATATATATATAATGTATACATATATATATATATAATGTATACATATATATATATATAATGTATACATATATATATATAATGTATATATACATATATATAATGTATATATACATATATATAATGTATATATACATATATATATATAATGTATATATACATATATATAATGTATATATACATATATATAATGTATATATACATATATATAATGTATATATACATATATATAATGTATATATACATATATATAATGTATATATACATATATATAATGTATATATACATATATATATAATGTATATATACATATATATATAATATATATACATATATATAATGTATATATACATATATATAATGTATATATACATATATATAATGTATATATACATATATATATATAATGTATATATACATATATATAATGTATATATACATATATATAATGTATATATACATATATATATATAATGTATATATACATATATATATAATATATATACATATATATACATATATATATAATATATATACATATATATATAATATATATACATATATATATAATATATATACATATACATATAATGTATATATACATACAATGTATATATACATATACATATAATGTATATATACATACAATGTATATATGCATATACATATAATGTGTATATACATGCATATACATATATATAATGTATATATACATATACATCTATTAATAATGGAGTTTATGTATCTGTCTGCCTGTCTGTCTGAAGCCGAAACTCCAGTATGACTATTTAACTGAAACTAATCTTTTTGAAATTCTTTATATACTGTCATTAAAAGCCGTTAAGACACCAGATGAGTTTTCCTATTTACATAAGTCATTCCTTTAAACCTTCAATTAAATTTATATTTACAAATATACACTTATAACTGCTATTATCAAATTTACATATGTATTCACAATATTTTCCGATGAGGTTATATTAATAAAAATTATTCATACAATTAATTACAGGCATTTTCTATCATAACCGGCGTGTTTTCTAAATCATTTCAACGCGAGTACTGTTAAAATTGCAAAGTCATTGGCTGTTTATTAAGTGGTGTCCTCCCTCCCTCCGGTAAAATGGCAATCTGATTAAACAGCTGTTGTTAGCTCTCGTTAATCAGAAGTGCCCTCCCTCCCTCCGGTAATTAAATATGGCGATCTGATTAAGCAGCCGATTTGGGATAGCAGATTGGGGGGAATCATTAACAAAAATACTGTAAAACTGTCTTATTCAACCTGTAGAAATATAGCCACATCCATCATAGGATATAATAATTCTAAGATAACTAAAACAAGGGAAGCCATGTTCTCTTCTGGTGTTGATCCCAGTAACACCAGTTCAGTGAGAACCTCCATTATAAATAACCATAGTAGTAGAACATCTAGCAACGGCCTAGCACACAACTGTAACTGCAGAGCTTCTAACATCTGTCCACTGGGGGGGAACTGTAGAGTTTCAAGCATTGTCTACAAATGCGATGTGATAACAGAGAGTAGTAGGAAATCATATATCGGTTCAACCGGGGGTGAGTTCAAAGATAGATTCAGAAACCACATGAGTTCCTTCAGGGGAGGCCAAAGGGAAGACATAGATAGGCCTAACACTTCTGTTGGCCGTTTTGTGAGAAACCTCATTGCTAGGCAAGACCCTTTCGAACTGAAATGGTCAATTTTAGGGAGGGCTAACAAATATAAACCAAACAAAAAGAAGAGATGCAACCTATGTGCATTGGAGTCGTACCACATCATGACATCTAGAGATAATTTACTGAACGCTAGGCAGGAAATACTACAATGCTGTCTGCATAGAAACCGTTACCTGTTATCAAGCCTAAAACCTGGATAGGAGGGGAATTGGGGGAAGTATAAACTTACAGCAGAGATAGGCAGGATGGACACTTCCTGAGGCAATCTGGGGCAATAATTAGTGTATAATATGGAGGATGAGAATTAGTAACACGTACTTATGCTAAGATATGTCTTGATTCAATTATTAGCGGATACTCGAGACTTAGGTTGGGGGTGATAAGGTAGGAATATTCTATCGGAATAAGGCCCAGTGATAGTCAACTATAGTAAATACTTATTCAGCGGAATAGAGGGGGGAAATTGTGTTACATATAAAAAGATAGTGGAATAATAAATAATAAATCACAATTTATTCTCAGAAATAGATATATTATACGAAATGCATTGGGGATTTCAAGTAATTTGAAGTAAAAAATAAGAAATAGCAACCTGGATGCTATCACTATTTAATTAAATTAGGTTAAATTAAATTAGTTTTTAATTAGATTAAAATAAATAAAACAATTTGGTGGCAGGAATGGAGAAAAGTAATTAAGGAAAAAATAATTTTAAAAACATGCATGCCGACACGGAGTTAATTTCTAAAAATAGAAACAATTGGATTTTTATAAAAAGTATTTTGTACGGGATTTTAAATTAGTAATAATAAAGTCTCCTGTCATTTAACGAGTAAGAGTGATATTTTCCCGTAAAGTTGACAAAAAAATAAACCGGTCCATTAAAAAAAAAGTTTGTTTTTTTCAAAATAGAAAATAGATTTCTGATAACGATATTCCGTAGTAACATTTATTTATGGAAAATAGAATAATATTCTCCACAGAGAGTTGCAGACAGACACAGCCGTTAAGGAAATATTTTAAATGATTTAAAATAATAACTAGATTTTTGTAGAAGGCCTTTTTATAATAACAGTTTATTTTTGATATATGAATAATTTTTTAAAAACAAATTCTGCGGGATAGGCTTTTTTCGCTTCGTTAAACAACAACACGATAATAATTCGGCAGTTAATTAAATGAAGGATATTTTCCCAAAATGAAAAATGACGTCCCAGACACTAGATAATTAATTTCTATAAGGAATAGGTTTAATAATAAATATTTTTAGAAACAGTATTTTGAATAAATAGTTTCTATATTAAGATTTTTTCTTGGTGGAAGGGAGTTTTCTGCGGGATTGACATTCAACTCGTCGTGTGTTTATTTCGAAGGGTAATAAATCAACAATTGAAATAAGACTCTTTGAAACTCGGACGAACATTTGTGTTGACTTTTCTTTGTGAGAAGTTGGATTTAGAATTCCCATACTATCATTGGATTGGAATGGTAACTTGTGAGCGGTAACTTGAATGATTTAGTTCTTTTCTTTTCTTGTAGGGGGGGGATTTATTCATCATTGTACCGGCCGACGTGAAAGTGTATTATCGCACATTGTTCCGGTTTTGTGGTTTTATTGAATGTATTTGGGACCGATTATTTGCTTGTTGGCTTGGTGGAAGAAATAATGCACAAGCTACTTTTCTAAGACTTTTCTAGGACCTTCTTTTTTTATCGTTGTTCATCCTTGCTTTTCAAGTTTGAATTTTATTTTTATTTTTATTTTTTTCCTCTTCTCTTCTTAAGTGACCTCAACTATTACAACGCCACATTGTGTTTTGTCGGCAGTTGAAACCAGTATTCCAGACATTTAATTTCCCTGATGATCTGCCAAGCAAGTAACTGCTTGGTAGTGAAACACGTGTAGGAAAAAACATTTAATTTGAATAAATAGTATTTGTAAGAAAAAATATCTTTAATGGTGATCATTGGTGTCTTGAAAGGAATGCTTTGGTAAGCCTTCATAAAATCACATATATATATATACATATATATATAAACACATATATATATATACACATATATATATAGACACATATATATATATATATACACATATATATATATAGACACATATATATATATAGACACATATATATATATAGACACATATATGTATATATATATATACACATATATATAGACACATATATGTATATATATATATACACATATATATATAGACACATATATGTATATATATATATAGACACATATATATATATAGGCACATATATATATATATAGACACATATATGTATATATATACACATATATATATATAGACACATATATGTATATATATATATATATGTCGTATTATTTTCTATTCAATTATTGGTCTGAGCTCATTTTCTTTAAGCTTCCAACCGTGGTGTGCTAGTGTTGTTGTAATTCGACGTTTTGTTTTTAAATGGGTTTATGTGGTCGTAATATATGGTTTCAACATCTAGGGAGGTCATACCCACGTAGTACTTATTATTCGGTATTGCCTTGCTAACTATTGTTGCTTGGTATACAATACTTTGTGTTAGGCACTTTGAGTGGAACCATATATTTTATGAGATATTTTTCATAGTTTGCTCATTTCCCGTCTTAAATCGTTTAGAGTCGATATAAAATATTCATCTGTTGGTATGTACAGGTTTATTATCAAATTAATTCAGCATAGAACGTTTGATTAGGTTTTCCTTTGATTTACAAGTACTAGAGAAACATGACAAGACAGTAAAAGGCGAGATATTTTAAGACGTACTTTAATTACTTCCCTTTATCTGTCATACTCTTCTCTAATAATAAATCAGCATGTGAACATTGTCTTTGCGTATGATAACTCATTAGCGCTTTTTAACGCCCATATTGTTTTATTCTTAGTTTCTATGTTTATCGATCTATCTTTCTTCATATGTACCTATCACTATTATCTCTCTCTATGTTTCTTCCTTTCTCTTGGTTACATCTATATGTAGTGTAGCAACAGATCATTGGTAGTTCCTAAAAAATCGATCCAAATTATTTTTACTTCGCAAATTATGGAGACTAATTAATATATTCTGTTGTTTTCAACGTCGAGAAATGAACATTTTAGATGGATAAAGTGTGTGAAACACTGTCAGAGAGAGTGAGAGAGAGAGAGAGAGAGAGAGAGAGAGAGAGGAGTGTAGATATCGATGCGCACGAAAAACGTTACCTTATAAATCAGTAACGGATAGATTAAGTGTGCGAAAGAAAGAAAAGGATGGTGCATAAGAGAGAAAGAGAGAGAGAGAGAGAGAGAGTAAGTGTCAGTGCTAGAGAAAGAGAAAGAGAGAGGGTGCGTGTAGTGTAAAATAAAGAGAGTGAGTTATTCTTTGTGTGGATGAAAAAGAAAAAGAAAGTGAGCGAGAGTAACAAAAGAAAGAGTAAGTGTCTGTGCGAGAGAAAGAGAGAGAATGTGTGCGTGTCTGTGCAAGGGAAAGAGATATATAGAGGAGTATTGTGTGTACAAGAGAGAAAAGTAGAAACAGTACGTGTGTTTGCGAGAGAGAGAAAAAGAAACAATGTGCGTCAGAGAGAGAGAGAGAGACAGAGAGAGAGCACATGTTAGAAAGAGAGAGAGAGCGAGCGAGCGAGTGGTAGAGAGATAGCGTGCGTACTAGAGAGAAAGAGGGCCTGCGTGTGAGAGAGAAACAGAGAGTCTGTGTAAGAGAGAGAGAGAGAGAGAGAGAGCGAGAGCGAGAGAGTGTGTGTGTGTGTAAAAGAAAGAGAGTGTAAGAGCGAGTGACAGTGTGTGAGAGAGCGATGGTATGCTAAACAAAGAAAGCGATAGAGAGGAAGAGTTTGTGTAAGAGGAAGTTCTGTAAGAGACAGCTGTGTAAGAAAGAGCGGAATATTGGGTGTGAGAGAAAGTGTGTAAAAGTAAGTGTGTGTATCAGGTACAGAGTGGGTATGGGTACTATGTACAGAGAGAGTGTGGGTACTAGGTACAGAGAGAGTGTGGGTACTAGGTACAGAGAGAGTGTGGGTACTAGGTACAGAGAGGGTGTGTACTAGGTACAGAGAGAGAGAGAGAGGGTGTAATAGTGAGAGTGTGTGTGTGTAAGAAAGAGCCAAATTAGGTGTAAGACAGAGAGAGAGAGAAAGTAAGTGTCTATGTATAATAGAGAAAGAGCAAGATTGAGTGTAAGAGAGAGAAAGTTTGTAACAGAAAGAGAAAAAAGTGAGAGAGAGACGAAAAGTGAGTGTGAGAGAGAGACGAAGAGTGAGGGTGAGAGAAAGAGACGGAGAGTGAGGGTGAGAGAAAGAGACGGAGAGTGAGGGTGAGAGAGAGAGACGAAGAGTGAGGGTGAGAGAGAGACGAAGAGTGAGGGTGAGAGAGAGAGACGAAGAGTGAGGGTGAGAGAGAGAGACAGACGAAGAGTGAGGGTGAGAGAGAGAGACAGACGAAGAGTGAGGGTGAGAGAGAGAGAGACGAAGAGTGAGGGTGAGAGAGAGAGAGACGAAGAGTGAGGGTGAGAGAGAGAGAGACGAAGAGTGAGGGTGAGAGAGAGACGAAGAGTGAGGGTGAGAGAGAGAGAGACGAAGAGTGAGGGTGAGAGAGAGAGAGACGAAGAGTGAGGGTGAGAGAGAGAGAGACGAAGAGTGAGGGTGAGAGAGAGAGAGAGACGAAGAGTGAGGGTGAGAGAGAGAGAGAGACGAAGAGTGAGGGTGAGAGAGAGAGAGACGAAGAGTGAGGGTGAGAGAGAGAGAGACGAAGAGTGAGGGTGAGAGAGAGAGAGACGAAGAGTGAGGGTGAGAGAGAGAGACGAAGAGTGAGGGTGAGAGAGAGAGACGAAGAGTGAGGGTGAGAGAGAGACGAAGAGTGAGAGAGAGAGAGAGAGAGACAAAGAGTGAGGGTGAGAGAGAGACGAAGAGTGAGGGTGAGAGAGAGACGAAGAGTGAGGGTGAGAGAGAGACGAAGAGTGAGGGTGAGAGAGAGACGAAGAGTGAGGGTGAGAGAGAGACGAAGAGTGAGGGTGA
This sequence comes from Sepiola atlantica, assembly GCA_963556195.1. Lineage (NCBI taxonomy): Eukaryota > Metazoa > Mollusca > Cephalopoda > Sepiida > Sepiolidae > Sepiola > Sepiola atlantica. Next base: position 154,155,137 of record OY744516.1, read on the forward strand.
GAGAGAGACGAAGAGTGAGGGTGAGAGAGAGACGAAGAGTGAGGGTGAGACGAAGAGTGAGGGTGAGACAGAGAGACGAAGAGTGTGGATGAGACAGAGAGACGAAGAGTGTGGATGAGACAGAGCGACGAAGAGTGTGGATGAGACAGAGCGACGAAGAGTGTGGATGAGACAGAGCGACGAAGAGGGTGGGTGAGACAGGGCGAGGAAGAGTGTGTGTGAGTCAGAGCGAGGGAGAGTGTGTGTGAGACAGAGCGAGGAAGAGTGTGTGTGAGACAGAGCGAGGAATAGTGTGTGTGTGAGACAGAGCGAGGAAGAGTGTGTGTGTGAGACAGAGCGAGGAAGAGTGTGTGTGTGAGACTAAGCGAGGAAGAGTGTGTGTGTGAGACTAAGCGAGGAAGAGTGTGTGTGTGAGACAGAGCGAGGAAGAGTGTGTGTGAGACAGAGCGAGGAAGAGTGTGGGTGAGACAGAGCGAGGAAGAGTGTGGGTGAGACAGAGTGCGTGTGTAAGAGAAAGAGAGACAGTGAGTGTGTAAGAGAAAAAGAGACAGTGAGTGTGTAAGAGAGAGTCAGTGAGTGTGTAAGAGAGAGTCAGTGAGTGTGTAAGAGAGAGTCAGTGAGTGTGTAAGAGAGAGGCAGTGAGTGTGTAAGAGAGAGGCAGTGAGTGTGTAAGAGAGAGGCAGTGAGTGTGTAAGAGAGAGGCAGTGAGTGTGTAAGAGAGAGGCAGTGAGTGTGTAAGAGAGAGGCAGTGAGTGTGTAAGAGAGAGGCAGTGAGTGTGTAAGAGAGAGGCAGTGAGTGTGTAAGAGAGAGGCAGTGAGTGTGTAAGAGAGAGTCAGTGAGTGTGTAAGAGAGAGGCAGTGAGTGTGTAAGAGAGAGGCAGTGAGTGTGTAAGAGAGAGGCAGTGAGTGTGTAAGAGAGAGGCAGTGAGTGTGTAATAGAGATAGAGAAAGTGAGGGTGTAAGAGAAAGATAAAGTGAGGGGGTAAGAGAGAAAGAAGGGGAGTGTGTAAGAGAAAGAAAGTGAGGGTGTAAGAAAGAGAGAGACAGTGAGGTTGTGTGAGAGAGAGACAGTGAGGTTGTGAGAGAGAGACAGTTATGTTGTGAGAGAGAGTGGGACAGTGAGGGGGTGAGAGAGTGGGACAGTGAGGGGGTGAGAGAGATTTAGACAGTGAGTGTGTAACAGAGAGTAAGACATAACTGGTGTAAGATAGAGTGAGACAGTACTGGTGTAAGAGAGAGTGAGACAGTACTGGTATAAGAGAGAGTGAGACAGTACTGGTGTAAGAGAGAGTGAGACAGTACTGGTGTAAGAGAGAGTGAGACAGTACTGGTGTGAGAGAGAGTGAGACAGTACTGGTGTGAGAGAGAGTGAGACAGTACTGGTGTAAGAGAGAGTGAGACAGTACTAGTGTAAGAGAGAGTGAGACAGTACTAGTGTAAGAGAGAGTGAGACAGTACTAGTGTAAGAGAGAGTTAGACTGTGCGTCTGTTTTTAGAAATAGTTAGCCAATGGGTGTGTGTAAGATAGATAGGGAGAGTGTGTGTAAGAGAGATAGATAGAGTGTGTGTAAGAGAGATAGAGAGAGTGTGTGTAAGAGAGATAGAGAGAGAGTGTGTGTGAGAGAGATAGAGAGAGTGTGTGTGAGAGAGATAGAGAGAGTGTGTGTGAGAGAGATAGAGAGAGTGTGTGTGAGAGAGATAGAGAGAGTGTGTGTGAGAGAGATAGAGAGACTGTGTAACAGAGCGAAAGAAAAAGTGTCTGTAAAAGGGAGAGAAATAGGGATTGTGTGTAAGAGAGAGAGAGAAATAGGGATTGTGTGTAAGAGAGAGAGAGAGAGAAATAGGGATTGTGTGTAAGAGAGAGAGAGAGAGAAATAGGGATTGTGTGTAAGAGAGAGAGAGAGAGAAATAGGGATTGTGTGTAAGAGAGAGAGAGTGAGAGAGAGAAATAGGGATTGTGTGTAAGAGAGAGAGAGAGAAATAGGGATTGTGTGTAAGAGAGAGAGAGAGAAATAGGGATTGTAAGAGAGAGAGAAAAATAGGGATCGTGTGTAAGAGGGAGAGAAATAGGGATTGTGTGTAAGAAGGAGAGAAATAGGGATTGTGTGTAAGAGAAAGAGAGAGAGCAATAGAGAGTGTGTGCAAGAGAGAGGAGCAATGCGTTTATAAGAGAGAGGAGCAATGCGTTTATAAGAGAGAGGAGCAATGCGTTTATAAGAGAGAGGAGCAATGCGTTTATAAGAGAGAGGGGCATTGTGTAAGAGAGTGAGAGGCACTGTGTAAGAGAGAGAGAGGTTGCCACTGTGTAAGAGAGAGAGAGGTTGCCACTGTGTAAGAGAGAGAGGTTGGCACTGTGTAAGAGAGAGAGGTTGGCACTGTGTAAGAGAGAGAGATAGGCACTGTGTAAGAGAGAGAGAGATAGGCACTGTGTAAGAGAGAGAGAGATAGGCACTGTGTAAGAGAGAGAGATAGGCACTGTGTAAGAGAGAGAGAGATATAGGCACTGTGTAAGAGAGAAGGGCAGTGTGTGTATGTTACAGCGCATGTGTGTGTATGCGTTAGGGCGTGTGTCTATGCGAGAATGCGTTAATGAGCATTCGTTAATGAGTGTGTGCGTGTGTATGAGTGAGTGAGCGAACAACGTAATCATCTACAATCAGAAACGGAGGCAACTCTTTATTCCTTGGGGAAATACTTTCCCATTGATCAGCAAGAGTAGACCAATAAATATGTGCCTTATCTATACAAGATTTAGTCGTGAACATCCAACGAATTCAATAGATTATAGCAGGTAATATAGGTAGATCGTGACGCAGGCAGAAACTTAAGTATGCCCCGATAACAGCATTGCTATAGGACTTATGCTTGTAAATAAAATCAGTTTGGTATAAAATGTCTGCTCCTAAGCATATCAGTACAATACCAGGTCCTTAATGGTTAGGCAAACTTGAACGTTTTAATAATTGCAAGAAAGTTGTAAGAAAATATATTTCAAAGCAATCAACATCATGTTTTTATGTCATAGAATGTGTGAAAAAAGATGACCCGCTGAAAATATTTTTTTTTTATTTATCTACAATTCATATCTCATTAAAATGAATAACAAAAATAGGTGTTTCTAGACTACATTTTAGCGAATTTTTACGGGGAAAAAGATCAAAAACCCATTATGATATTCCACAAGAGAAGAGTATGATTCTGTCCGATATTGAGGTTCTATCAAATAACCAAATCGGTTATCGAATACATAAACACATGGATAAAAGCACCTTATGTAAAAATGTGAAGTTTTATAATGACATATATTCGGTATTAATGCGTATAGAAGTCTTTGAATTCACCGTTTATGGAGTAGATGGTTTATCTAAGAATGGATCCTGTCTTACAATTGCGTTTGCTTCTGGCGAATTTATTTGTATGATGATTGCTTTTCAGAATAGTTAAATGGATACGAGTGTATTTGCGTATATTTATGGAATTCTGTATGCATGTTAGATATCCGTGTGTTTAGTGTGTACTTTTGTATTTTGAAAGGACTGAACAATTTTAGAAGGTTTTAATATATTGAATCACTCAAGTTCATTGGCAAAAATAGTAAAGTGCAGCAAACCATGTAAATGAGAGTTAGAAGATGTTACAATTATATATGGTTTGAATGTTTGTCCAATTGTGGGCATGATAACAACCCGTCGCAGGTTGTTCCAGGAGGCAGAAACACGGTGAGAATATGCTGCCTTTTTTTCTGTTGAGATGAAAGTCACGATGGGACTGTATGAGTGAGCAAAGACAATGACTAAGTGTTGAGGTAAAACAATTCTAAATTCAGATTGTCATTCACGTTTATGGGCTAGGCAAGAATGGGGTTCCCCCGCATCGTTCGCTGCTCAAGTGAGATACATTTTGTCTTTGTAGCAGATGTTTGTAATTACGCGTGGTAAATCTGCTGACCGTACAGCTTGACACCAGTTGAACACACTCCACGTGTACACTATGTGTTTGAATATAGGGATTTGTTAGATGGCATTCTGCGAATGGGTCGCATCAGGGATATGTATAAGGGATGGAAAGCGTCTTCTCTTTGGCTTAGAAAAGATCTCCGGTCAGGCACTAATTTGTTATATCATCGTTATCCTATGTTTTCTTAACTTATTTAAAAAAATAAATTGATTAGTGAGTAGGACGAAATCGTACTTTGTATATACGTCCCCGGCTCCATTAACAAAAATAATTAAATAAAGATGATTAGTATCATACGTATTTATACATATATGTCTTATATATTTTATTTCCCTTGATAGTTTTTTTATCCGTAAATAATACACATTTTTGAAATATAGATCCTCATAAATATCTTGTTATTTAATTAGTAGTTGCGACGAAAATAGAGGAGAGGGAGGGCGATACACGGAGCAGAAAACGACTTATATGGGTTTCCTCATTGTGTATTTTACGAACTCACTATTTCTTGATTAACACAATGTAACCATGCCTTCATTAGTGACTCAACATTCCACATGATCCCATTGTTCCAGTATAAAATTATATGAAATTGAACATCAATGTTACTTTCATTTAAAATCCAGTCTTCCAAGACACGTGTTCTGTCCTTCTGTTTTGCGTCTATATTCGTAGCTTATGTCACTAATATATTCAATGTAATTCATGTTACGAAGGCTTTGCGATATACACTATACTTAAAAGTAAATATTCATGAAAAACAATATTTTTTAACATTCTATATATGTGTATATATATACATATATATATATATATATATATATATATATATATATACACGCATATATAATTCCTTGTTGTTTTATTTACATGATCCGTAAAGCAGTAAAGTCTTGTCGACCTCGTCCGTGCCAATATATCAACACTATTAAAGGCGTTCAATGATAGAGGCTAAATAGGTCGAACTACCTTAAACTTCGACTTATCGAGATAAGTTAACCAACCAAAGTGTATGTATGTGTATGTATGTGTGTATATATGTATATATATATATATATATATATGCATACAAAGATCGTATTTATCTCAGCAAGGCGCTGATTATTTGGTGCGGACATAAAGATTGATTATACGCAAATGACCATATGTGTGTAATGATGAAACAGCGGTGCGCCGAATAAACATATATATATATATATATAATATATATATATATAATAATAATTATTATCATTATTATTATTACATAGGTATATTTTGTTATATACGTTTTGTTAAGGGTTGTATGCAAATGGTGGTGGAAAGTTTATTGGAATTGGTTAGTGCGGAGGTATATTGGTTGTTTATATGATAATTATAGGTTGACCAAATGGTTCAATAACAGAAGCTTACTACTATAATTATTGCCACCACAAACTCTAATATATGTAAAGTACAATAATTATTTATCCACACCAGAAATCACAATCCAAATAATTCATACTTTATTTATAATTATGATAAAATAAACATATGATATACAGCCTGTATAGCTCCAACATATCACTTATAACATAAAAAACAAAATCAGCCCAAATTTCTCGACAAACCAATTACAATAAACGTGACGTTCCCACACTACCATAAGCCAAACATAAACATATACAATATAATATATATATATATATATATATATAACCAAATAGATACAAACATATTTTATGAAAATATACATAGCTAAAATATTTTCTTAAATATATGAATAACATAAAAACATATATAAAAATATGAAGTCGTCTGGGCCAAGCTAAGTTAAAAAAATAAATTGATATGAAGTACGTTGTATATAATACTAATGCCACCGTATAAATAATGTGTCTCGTCAGACGATGCTTTGTTAGATCAAATGCTATTAGGGTCTGACTTTGAAAATCCGATACACGCACACACTAATTATATATATATATATATATATATATATATATATATATATATATATATATATATATATATAATGATCGATAGAGACATAGGAAAACTCTCAGCCAATGTATATAGTTCATTCCGTATATTCAATTTATTGTTCTCAATCTTCAAGACAGCGTAGACTTTTGCAGTTTCCTCTTAACTTTCCTTCGACTCCTTGTGGAGACATTGCATTAAGGATGATTTTTTCCTTCCATCACAATTTATCATGAAAAGTCCTATTGATTGTGAGTCTCAAGTGGTCTGTTCTATTTTCCTGTGGCCGAAAACTCATATTAGTGACACAGTAACTCAATAAATTTTAAATACTGGAAAAATGCCAATCACTAACAGCAGCCTGAAGCTTCGGTAGATACGTCGATGAGGTATAGTTTCAACGTGGATTTTATTCTGCCATTTCAGGTTTGAACAAATGTCAAATTAACAAGTTGGACTTTTCTAGTATATATGTTTAAAGTAAATACATATATGTTCATATTCATAAACTACTAGACCGATCATTATTAATTTGTAGACATATCTGCTATGTGTTAGGGTAAGTAAAGTGGACTATATGTACTTTAATTTAGTTTCATGCAAAGAAGCAAAGGGCGGGTTAATCGGTTTCGTGAAAATTCTGATACTTCTAGTTTTTTTTTAAATTTGACTAATAAGTATTAGAAACATTCTAAGGTTCGAAAACCAACCTGCATCGCCTCATGAAACTGACCAATCAATTGTAGTTTGAAATCAAATATCCCTTCGTACACGCAGCTAGAAGTATATTGCAACATACTAAGACGAACTTCAGCTGACACTGTTCTGGAATATACATAAGAAAATACTATAATCTGACATTCCACACCTCTAAAAAGCATGTTTAGTTTGGTTTGTTTTACGGCATATCAACTATCTATGGGCTAATTAATGCCTAATAAAGGTGTCAAATATGATTTTATTTGTAAGATAATTATTTTATATTCCTAAAATAACTTGCCCTTGGAAATATATTTTAAGGAACATGTATGGGCATTACACTCTAAAGACACTACTTTAAATTCGGTGGCATTGGATGAACTTTGATACGATGGCATGACGTTACCAGCCGATTGATCGGATCGAGCCTCTCCGATCTCCCGTGTAGCCGAAGTAAGAGACGAAGTAGAATAGTTTGACCATCAGGATCCCGTCATAAGGCATCACAGGTCGCCACCCACAGATGACCCTTGTTGTACTAGGCGAAATTGTATACCCGCCAACAGTGCGACCTTTTTAGTGGCACGGACATCGGTTGGTATAACTGGAGGGTCTGAGATGAGAAAACGACTGAGGATGTGTAGCCTCATCCAGTTCTGGACTGGAAAGGAACGGATATATAACTGGAATCTTGAGGCTCATTGTCACTTAAATTTCTGAGGATGAAATTGTCGGTTATCAATGAGCACACGAGAAAATCGCAATGGTCACATAATAAAACGAAAAATACCAGAAATATAGGGAGACCTGCTGCCACCAATTTGTTAGAACACCATTTGTCTTGTGCTAGTAAGAGATCACTAGTTATTAGTATAACAACTCGAAGTTAGTGAAATTTAATGCGTGTTCTAACTCGATTTTGTAATCCGATTTAGGTGTTCATCTTTAACCTGACAGAAAATATAGTTTTACAGAATGAAAATATGTTATGTTGGAAGTCATACGTACACTTATACCTACTATATATCAGGGAGATTGAAGAGAGATTGAGAAGCTGAAAGAGAGAGAGAGAGAGAGCGGGAGAGTGATAGCTTTGATTCTGCAGAAACAGGACAAAGCAGATTTACTTATAAGGATTCTTTGGACATGGGAAGTACATAATCAAACAAGTGCGTGTTGTATCATTTGACCGCTCGCATTCGCAATTCTTTTCGACAGTTCAATGGCCGAAGCAAATTACTTCTAAGTAAACTCGGAGCTACCGTGGGAAACACGTGAAACGTGAAAACGTCATTAATTCCCGAGAACGAATTATTGTTATCGGTAATGGTGTTGCTTTTCAAGATAATTCCATTTACCAATTCCAACTGAAGACATCACTTTTCCATCGTCGGCATTGTTTGTAAATAAATCCGATTATACTGAGGACCCAACTAGTTGTGCATGGTCTTAATCAGCCAAGCACACTAAGCTGTTCATATAAGACTAGATTATTTTTATATCATAATGATAATTTAAAAACGAACACCATTCGTCTTTAGTAAGTTATTGACTGGGTTATCTCAATTTCAGAAGATATACAACATGAGGGAACCAGTTTCATTTCCACAAAATATTCGACTTACCCGATTTTTAGTAAGAATATTACGTCCGACTTTCATGTTTAATAACATGCCCATAAATGACGAGAAATAAAGAAAATGTTACCGCTACTTTTCGATTGACTCAACAGTTTACACCGTCTATTGATATACTTAATAGTTTATGTGAACTGAAAAGATCGGTTAATTATTTTAAAACGTTTTCTTGGCATCGTTATTTTGATTAAAGAAGGGGTGGGGTTAGTAAAATGTGTGGTAACTAATTAAAAGGCCACATTTTCATTTTAGAGATGAGGGAAATGTAACATCCGACCATCTTCATGTCAATCTTTTAAACTCTGGAACCTATATAGAATTTGAAACTGCCCCATTTATTTAATCTACGAGAGTAGACTGATTATTGTGTCAACTATGCCCTAGTAAAAGTGTTAATTAATTATTATTAATTACCATCGCAAGTAGTAATAATTTGACCATCAAGCTTCGAAAGAACTTCACATATAAATGATTGTTCATGTACGCCATCATCCACTGCGATACGTGTCTACATAGGGTTTATTATCAACCAGTTCTTAGTTGCAATCTATAACACGCATCGGCTATAAAAACAGAAAAAAAATCATATAACGTGACATAAGAAAAACAACTACGAAAGTATCTACACTCAAGTAGTCAAAGCCTAGCAAATTTAATTTGTTGTAGTCGACGAAAATTGATTGGGGTAAAGCAAAACAACTTTTGTAAAAGGAATTTAATCATCTTAAAATATGTAAACAAATGAACACCAAATTCATTTACAAACGATATATTACTTCTACGTACAATAGCAGACGTGTTAACGTAGAATTTAGAGTGTCAGATTGTCAGGATTGTTACTGTATAAGGTTCGAGATAAAATATTTGTGTTGATTCGTTCGCGACATCTAGCCAAACTGATTTGCTAAAGAATCAAACAGCTGACTGTGCATATAATAATAATAATAATAATATATATAAATATATATATATATATATATATATATATATAATATGAGACTAAAAGTATACTTTTAGAGAATTAAACATATGATGAAATGATTTAAGCTCAATATAGGAGATACAGCAATTGCACACACCTTTCATTTCAATTACTTTCTATTGTTTCTTAAATGTTTTCAAATTTAGAATTTTGGCTATTGCCCTGTCAACTAATTTATCTATGTAAATCCTGCGATGCTAAAGTTTTTATCTTTGAAAAGCCTCGCTTCAGGAAATAAAAATAAACATTTTTTTTATCTATAACAGCTGGTATTGAACAATCGAAGATTGAATATATTTGTCATTCGCGCATCTTAATCTCTGTTCATTTATCTTTATATATATATATATATATTATATATATATATATATAGGGAGAGAGAGAGAGAGATAGAGAGATATATAGACATACAGACATGTACAAAATTTCCACATCGGCATGTCAAATTCGAGACGAAGATCTCATCAGGAGGAAAAGGTCTTATATATTACTTAGATATTAATATTAAGAAAAGAATGAAAACAAAGGGAAAGAGAAAAGCGAATTAAACACCGGGAGGTTACATGTTCGACTTTAAAACAATTGAAAAGATCGTTTGTAAGCTTATATGAAGAATTAAACATTTAGAAAGGTTAATCAATATATTTTGAGGGTCTGAGGTCATGAGTTTATATGGTGGGTGTTGTAAGTTAAGAGGTAGGAATAGCTGGTTGCTTTGCTGGGTGTAAAGATTCGAATGAAATGTATGTAGGGTAAATATCGCGACGGCAGCCATGTGGATATACCCACATATATACATATACATATATATATATACACACACACATATATATACATGCATACATACATACACACATATATATATATACATGCATACATACATACATACACACATATATATATACATGCATACATACATACATACACACATATATATATACATGCATACATACATACATACACACATATATATATATACATGCATACATACACACATATATATATACATGCATACATACATACATACACACATATATATATATACATGCATACATACATACATACATACACATACACACATATATATATACACATGCATACATACATACACATACACACATATATATATACATGCATACATACATACATACACATACACACATATATATATATACATGCATACATACACATACACACATATATATATATACATGCATACATACATACATACACATACACACATATATATATATACATGCATACATACATACATACACATACACACATATATATATATACATGCATACATACATACACATACACACATATATATATACATGCATACATACATACATACACATACACACATATATATATATACATGCATACATACATACATACACATACACACATATATATATATACATGCATACATACATACATACACATACACACATATATATATATACATGCATACACACATATATATATATACATGCATACATACATACACGCATATATATATATATATACATGCATACATACACACATATATATATACATGCATACATACATACATATATATATACATGCATACATACATACATATATATATACATGCATACATACATACATATATATATACATGCATACATACATATATATATACATGCATACACACATATATATATACATGCATACATACATACATATACATACACACATACATATACATACATGACTACATGCATGCATACATACATGCATACATATATACATACATATTTACATATATACATACATATATACATATATACATACATATATACATATATACATATATACATACATATATACATATATACACACATACATACAGGGTGATCCCCAAAAAACGGGCCCCAAATCTAATTAGGCCCCGTTTCTTAGTGTTTCGTCCGAACGAAATGAATTTTCGGGCGTAACTAGTTTATTATATTCACAACATTATAACAAAACACTAGGGTATTTGGCCTTTTTTCTCCGTTTTACATCATGTGTTCTAGATGGACTCTTTTTAGCTCCGTGCATTTCTTGAGGCGCAGAACGAAGTTATCGACGACGTTCTTACAGACTGAATTGGGAATGGCTCTCATCTCCTCCCTGATGGCTTCCTTGAGTTCCGTGATGTTTCTGGGTTTCCTTGCGTACATTCTGTCTTTAAGATAGCCCCAAAGGAAATAATCTGGGGTGTATCGGTCTGGGCTATGGGGTGGCTACTCAAAATTAGTCTTGAGACTGATTACTCGGCCTCCGAAGTTCTCTTTCAGCCAATCCCAGGACAGGTTTGAGGTGTGAGAACTTTCTCCGTCGTGCAGGAACCAGAACTTGCTCATGAGCGACGGGTAGAGGGTATGAAGCCTACTGTTGAAGGTGTTGAGGACCTCCACATACCGCTCCTTGGTGACTGTCACTGCTGCGCCATATTATTCGATGAAGATTGGTCCGATGATGCCTCTGACCAAGATTGCAGCCCACACCGTGCAATTAGGAGAGTGCAGGGGCTTGGTGGCTACTTCATTGGGTCTGGAGGACCCCCAGAAGACATTTGTCTTGGAGTTCGCCTTTCCGTCAAGATGGAAGTGGGCTTCATCTGAGGTCCAAAGGAGGTTAAGGAAACTTATCGAGCATCTTGACTGCCATAGCGCTCCTTTGCTTCTTGTCTGAGGCTGTAAGGGTCTGCAGCGTCTGTATTCTGTATGGGTAAGCCTTGATATTGTTCACCAGCACTCTCCTGCTAGTCTAACGGGAGATACCGAGGGACTGACTTCGCTTACTCACAGAGCGTTTCGGACCTTCCTGGAGAGACTCCTTCACACTTTCGACCAGCTCGGCTGTCCGCTTCTTAGGACGTGCCGAGTGGCTTGGACGGTTCTCACTGGCAGCGTTGAAGTTCTCCACGGTCCCATACTTCTCGAAGTGGTCCACCCAGTTCTGAATTCTGATTTTGGGTAAAGCCTTTTCACACGCGAACTGATGCATGAAACTGTCCTGGGTTTTCTTAAACGAGCCTGTCTTGTACTAAACTTTAACACAGTGTATTCTTTGTCCGAGCTAAATCTCTAAAAATAAAATTGTTGAATCTCCAAAAATAAAAATTTGAGGCCGGTGTAAAAGTGATTGGTTGTTTGAAGCCTAATCCCCAGCTGGTTATTACCGAACGGGGCTACCATACCAATTCAAGTGAATCGTTAGTAGAAATTATCCAATTTTTAAAATTCTTTTTTTAGTAAAGTTTCTGGGTCTCAAATTTGTCAATTTTTGGTTTATTTTCAAGATTATAAAAAAAAAATATTGCCATGATGATGCCACGTTTATGTATGAAAGGGAAATATAATTATGTCGCATTTTTTATTTTTCCGGAAACTTTAATCATTAAAATCACATAAAATATTTTTTGCAATTATATCATTTTTTTGGTAAAAATATTGAGTAAACAAGGCTTTCTTCAATAATAATATCGCTAATTCAAAAAAATAAATGTTTCTTCGAGTTATAGTGATTTTGTTTACACGGTATTTAGGGGCTTTTGTTCGTAATATATAAAAAAATATTTAAAACTTTGTTTTTTAATTTTTAACATCTACAATGCTTTATTTTCATGAAAAACAAAAAAAATTAATGCATTTTTTTCATTAATATATAAAAATATAACTTTAGTAAAGGTGTATTTTGTTTTAAAAAAATTATACATTTTCACTAAGATTTTAAAAAAATAATGATTTCAATATATTCCGTGTATGTTGATTAATAATTATTGAAAATTTAATTAAAATTAGTTGATTTCCTGAATTTAAGTGAATTTTTAAGTGAACGGGGGGTAAAAATGTTTTTACATTTTTGGAATCGGTCATTCATTTTGAACCTACCTAATATATTTATATACATATTTGAATAAGTTTCTATAGGTACACCATTTTAAAATTGATTTTGATAATAATGGCAAGGTAGCCATAATTACCAAGGATAGAGAGGCCTATAATACTAAAGCGAGAAATACATTTTTCCTTACTTTAGAAAAACAGTTAAAATATTTAAATAATAGAATGTAATAGAAAAAAAATGGTGGTAAAATCGAGACGTCTTTCGAGTCGACAGATTTTCAAGATCGACTAAAATAGAATGTTTGAAAAGTGAATTACAATCATGGATTATCGAATGAGTGGAAGAAATAAAAATATGTACCCATCAGTTTTTTCCCTTCTTTTCGAAAGGATGGTATCCCGACCATTCAATACAATTTAGTTGTTTACCGTTTTCGTAGCCAGTGTGAGGCTGACTACGTGGGGCGTACCATTCAGCGATTAGAAGTCAGAGTTTCTCAACACCCCCCTAGATACGTAGGCACAGAGAGTAGCCAACATCCGGCCGTTTACAAGCTCATGAGTAGGCCATCGGCGACCATTTATAAGAGTGCCATTTATGCACAGGGATATTCAGATGAATCATTTAATGTCTTGCACAGGGCTCGCTCGAAGAATCACGTTTAGATTCTCGAAGCGGTCACCATCAACCTACGTAAACCGTCTCTGTGTAAGCAGAAAGAGTATACCTACAGTTTGGAACTGATGGGCACATATTTTTTTATTTATTCCACTCATTCGATAATCTATGATTTTAATTCGCTTTTCAAACATTCTATTCTGGATATATATACACATATACATATACACATATACATATATGTATACACATATATGTATACACATATACATATATGTATGCACATATACATATACATATATGCATACACACATATATATATATATACATATATGCATACACACATATATATATATATATACATATATGCATACACACATATATATATATACATATAAGCATACACACATATATATATATACATATAAGCATACACACATATATATATATACATATATGCATACACACATATATATATATACATATATGCATACACACATATATATATATACATATATGCATAAACACATATATATATATACATATATGCATAAACACATATATATATATACATATATGCATAAACACATATATATATATATATACATATATGCATACACATATATATATATATATATACATATATGCATACACACATATATATATATATATACATATATACATACACACATATATATATATATACATATATGCATACACACATATATATATACATATATGCATACCCACATATATATATATACATATATGCATACACACATATATATATACATATATGCATACACACATATATATATACATATATGCATACACACATATATATATACATATATGCCTACACACATATATATATATACATATATGCCTACACACATATTTATATATACATATATGCATACACACATATTTATATATACATATATGCATACACACATATATTTATATATACATATATGCATACACACATATATTTATATATACATATATGCATACACACATATATTTATATATACATATATGCATACACACATATTTATATATACATATATGCATACACACATATTTATATATACATATATGCATACACACATATATTTATATATACATATATGCATACACACATATTTATATATACATACACGCATATTTATATATACATATATGCATACACACATATATTTATATATACATATATGCATACACACATATATTTATATATACATATATGCATACACACATATATTTATATATACATATATGCATACACACATATATTTATATATACATATATGCATAGACACATATATTTATATATACATATATGCATACACACATATATATATATATATACATATATCCATACACACATATATATATACATGTATGCATACACACATATATATATACATGTATGCATACACACATATATATATATATATACATATATGCATACACACATATATATATATATATATACATATATGCATACACACATATATATATATATATACATATATGCATACACACATATATATATATATACATATATGCATACACACATATATATATATATATATATACATATATGCATACACACATATATATATATATACATATATGCATACACACATATATATATACATATATGCATACACACATATATATATATATACATATATGCATACACACATATATATATATATACATATATGTATACACACATATATATATATACATATATGCATACACACATACATATATATACATATATGCATACACACATATATATATATACATATATGCATACACACATATATATATATACATATATGCATACACACATATATATATATACATATATGCATACACACATATATATATATACATATATGCATACACACATATATATATATACATATATGCATACACACATATATATACATATATGCATACACACATATATATACATATATGCATACACACATATATATACATATATGCATACACACATATATATACATATATGCATACACACATATATATACATATATGCATACACACATATATATGCATATATGCATACACACATATATATGCATATATGCATACACACATATATATGCATATATGCATACACACATATATATGCATATATGCATACACACATATATATGCATATATGCATACACACATATATATACATATATGCATACACACATATATATACATATATGCATACACACATATATATACAAATATGCATACACACATATATATACAAATATGCATACACACATATATATACAAATATGCATACACACATATATATACAAATATGCATACACACATATATATACAAATATGCATACACACATATATATATATATACATATATGCATACACACATATATATATATATACATATATGCATACACACATATATATACATATATGCATACACACATATATATACATATATGCATACACACATATATATACATATATGCATACACACATATATATAAATATATGCATACACACATATATATAAATATATGCATACACACATATATATACATATATGCATACACACGTATATATATACATATATGCATACACACGTATATATATACATATATGCATACACACGTATATATATACATATATGCATACACACGTATATATATACATATATGCATACACACGTATATATATACATATATGCATACACACGTATATATATACATATATGCATACACACGTATATATATACATATATGCATACACACATATGCATACACACATATATATATACATATATGCATACACACATATATATATATACATATATGCATACACACATATGCATACACACATATATATATACATATATGCATACACACATATATATATACATATATGCATACACACATATATATATACATATATGCATACACACATATATATACACATATGCATACACCCATATATACACACATATGCATACACATATATATATATATACGCATACATATATACATATATGCATACACATATATGCATACATATATACATATATGCATACACATATATGCATACATATATACATATATGCATACACATATATGCATACATATATACATATATGCATACACATATACGTATATGCATACACATATACGTATATGCATACACATATACGTATATATGTATACATATATACATACATATATACATATATGCATACACATATACGTATATATGTATACATATATACATACATATATACATATATGCATACACATATACGTATATATGTATACATATATACATACATATATACATACACATATACGCATATATGTATACATATATACATATATATATGTATACATATGTCTATACATATATATACCCAGCCACACCCTAATATATATATATATATATATATACACACACACATATACACACCCACACACCCATATACATATATATACACTCATACATATATATACACACATGTATATATATATACACACACACACATATACACACCCACACACCCATATACATATATATACACTCATACATATATATACACACATGTATATATATATATATATATATACACACACATATATATACACACACATGTATATATATATATATATATATATATACACACACATATATATATACACACACATGTATATATATATATACCCACACACACATATATATATATATACACACATGTATATATATATACACACACACACATATATACACGCGCTCACACACATATACACACGCACATATATACCCACAAACACCCACATATATACCCACAAACACCCACATATATACCCACACACACACACCCACATATATACCCACACACACACACTCACATATATATATATATATATATATATATATATATATACACATGTCTGTAAGCATTGGTATGGTAATTTGTGTACGTATGTGTAAAGATTAACTGTTTGGTTCATTTCTTCTTTACTCTTCCATTGTGCGAGCCAATTCGTGTCTCTCTGAAGTTTTCCTATTGACCCGAACGTCTGACCTTATAAGTCCTCAGTTGTTCGGCTTGTCTGGAAGATTTGAACACTTTACGTAGGAGAGAATTACATTGTCTACACAGAGGGCACCATGGGACTCGCCAGATGCAGTGATTGTAAACTAATTCACGCACTCTCTTTCTCGTTAAGATCGTCTCGAAACGAGGCCGGCAATGCACGCTCACGTCAGCAAGTTATGCATGCCGCATCAGCATAACCCATTGTCCCTAAGAGTTTTAAAGATCAAAAGCATGCGGATATGCATCATTCAGCAGTCATTCTCTTTCTTACCTAATGAAATTCTCACATTTGTTTGCATATTAAATATTAATTGCAATGACTTTACTTTTTGACAAGAAAATCAGAAGCTATTTAAACTAATACAAGCCAATAAGTGCCTCTTGTAAAATTGCACACGTTTAAATGACGTCCGTTTGATAGTCATAAGATTTATTTCTATAATATAATTGAATAACTTGCATTATTTAAGCAAATCTATGTGATCCCTGCAGGTTTCTAAAAATATAACTTGTACAGCGAACTAAAATTTCTTCGTAAAATTGTAAAAGTATATCTTAGTTATTTTTATATGAACTCAAGTGGAGCATTTATTAAATTATTAAAAAATGAACACGAACAACCACTAATTTAGATAGTAATCAAAGTATAAACATGGTATTTTTACGAAAAATTATTGAAGTATGTAAAAACTTCTTCAGTAAACGAAATAGCTCAAGTATAAGGAATATAACAGTCTAAAGACATTAAAACAAGGTTAAATGATTAATATTTTAGAATGTAATACAATCAAAACAAGAAATTCGTTGATAAAAATTAAAAATGTAATCAAACATAATTACGTTATTGTTTAGGACTGACATTTAGATACCACATAGATGAAGGGTTTTATTGAAATGTTAAGTATGTAAAATATACTCAAAATTCTGAAGCATGTTTAAAAGAGAAATAGTCTTTCAATACTTAAACTTCAAAGGTTTAGCAGGTTAGAATATACAATATATTGTTAACCGAATATGAAAGTTTTAAAAACGGATGTTTGTATTGGCAACACATCATTTATCCTGGGAAATTATGATCTCATGCTGAGCAACTAATATAAATTCAGCAACGTTTGAAAAAAGGCAAACTAAATGTAAATAGCGGACGAAGCTTAGATTTTAGATTATTATGGTAGGTGTGTGTGTGTGTGTGCGTGTGTATACATCTGAACTGTTGTGTTACCCACTATGTCCGGGTTTGATTGTTTATATCAGGAAAAAGGAAGCTTGCAATGCCAGTTAAATTTTAAAATATAAAAATAAAATCTAACCTTAGTCCTTTCGCACTTTATGAGTTCAAAAGTGTCATAATCTACGGTGATATTTTGTCGCTCCCAGTGTATCAACAATCAAATGTAATAACACTAGAAAAAAGATTAGAATAGTTCATTATAACTGACGAGTCCACTCTTAGTTTCATTACGTTTTACTGTTTACAGAGGAGAAAAAATGCGCATGATTGAGCTCCTCTATCTTATTTTATACCATGTCTAACAACATACACACCGAGAATGTAGGAGTGATAGACACAATTCTAATAAGATATAAGTAACTAAGTGGGTTATTTGCAAATAACGACTCATTAGAACCATTGCATTAAATGTAATCCTAAAAGTAAGAAATATTTTGGCACGTACTGTGATTAAAATATGTAGTATATACACATGCACATATGCATACACTCATATAATGACTAACATATATATTAACTAACATGCCGATTCTTTACATTTTTCTTCATGATTTCTTATTCATAATTTATGCCATTGTTTTTCAAATATCGCAACCTAATAATCTTAATGAAGACTTTTTATTAATTAAAGTCGCTGATTACTTTTGATAAAGAACTAGCGAGACCAGTGAAAGTTGTGGAACCACCAACAATCCTGATCCCACCCCTGAACTCAATAATTATTTTTAATCAATTTTCAAAAACTGTAAGTGTTAATAACTGATCTTTATTAAATTTATAAATAACTAGCAGGGTAAGCCGTACAATAGCATCATATTAATTTTAACAGCATCATTGATTTTGTAAGCTAGATATCTTAGCCACTGAGTTATCCAGGTAATACCTTTAATCAAACTCTTATAACTAGTTACACTTCATTATGTAAGTATATAAGTGTAATTAGCTCCTTCAAGGGGAAATTTGAGACGCAGAACTACTTCCATTATGTTTACACGCAAATTGTAACACGGACGTTTAAATCTTCATAATTTCTCTCTCTCTTTCTCTCTCTCTCTCTCATATATATATATATATATATATATATATATATTAGAGAGAGAGAGAGAGAGAGAGTATGAAGATTTAAACGTTCGTGTTACTTAGCAGCACGTATAGCCGATGTGTTTGCGCTTGTATTGGGGAAGGGGAGTAGTTGCTACACACAAACACTGGACTATTTTATAGTATTCTATATTTTGACTAAAGAAATATATTTGTATATGTATTATGTTAAACAATACTAAAGTTTAATGAAGAAAATATTGTGTGCAAAATCTGGCTCCGAATTTGAACAATATATACAATATAAAAATGTACGTATGAGACAATCAGAATCTTGAAATATACACTCAGTATTTATAATTTGAATGAAGCTATTTTGTTGTCTTTTTAAAAGCACGTTCCAATAATTGGATTAACTGACAAAACAAGTTTCCTGTCATTTTTCCTTAGAAACTTATACACCTCTACGTACAGGCGAAACTTGTACGTTATTTTATAATATACGCGATCAATGAAAACCTATTTTTAAAAGATAGGCTTTTAATATTAATTTTTCATGCATGCTAGTAGGGTGGAAGAAATAGTCAAATCCAGCATTCTTTTCTCATTATTGAACTCATATAGTCTATTTTTTTAATCTGTAGAGGAGCAATATATATAAAAGAGAGAGAGAGATGGACTACTAGATGATAAAGACTTGTGGTGGCATGTCCGTTCAGTTTCGTTTTGTATCCACCGATTATTGTGTGTGCACTGTATGCAGTCGTCTTCAAATCCTTTCTAGAGGGCAGATTGGTGTTGTTTATTTCCTTAATGTATCCAATAATATAATTTTGTCTTGTTTGGTAGTTGTTGAACCGATTATCGCTAACGATAAACCAACTACAATTGAGCTGCATGTTAGAGCATTAGTATGTCTTTATTAATCGTGTTTACACAATTACGAAGTATATTCTTTTCGTATATGTTTCGCAGTTTTTTAACGAATACTTCTAGTTTAATACCAGTTAAAGAGAAATATAATCTTCGTAGACAATACCTATCGGATCTGATTTCCCGTTTTCCGTCTCTCGGTGTTTTCTGGGTCAGTGCCTTGAGCTCAATTTTTTATGAATAGGCTAAACCGACGCCTAGCGCCATTCTTGGTATCTATACGTTCTTCATCCTCATTTGTGTGTGATATGCAATTCGGCATATTACTTATTCTTAGAATATGCTGTTTGTTCGTTTTCACATTCTTCATACATTTGAATAAGTACAAAGCCACCCACTCTTTTATCAGACAACTATATACGATCGCTTATCTTTTGAATTACATAACATACAGATGGAAGACTCCGTTGTAAATATATTAAAGTGGTATAACTACTCACCAATTACTTACATTCGTTACAGATTAAGGACGTTTCCACTTAATTTGATGATTGCCATTTTCGCAACGTTTCGACCGGCGTACGCAATAACCTTTATCAGTCATTCTACTATATGTAAATACGTTAAATAAGAGTACAGTAACTCAAATATCCTGCTTTAGCAAACTTCCTTCGAAAAAATAAGTGTCTAATGAATGTTAAACTAACAAACGTGTCATAGTTGCATGCGGAAAGATTGTGTCGAACCCCCACATCAAGCGCTTTATATTTACAAATGGTCACCCACTAAGTACTTGCCAGGTTGAACATCGCTTAATTTCGGTGATATAACAAAAACTGGTATGTCAACATGATTATGCAATATAACATCAATACTGTCAAAAACTAACCAATGAAGTCGAAATAGTTTTGGGCTGATCGCTATTACTCAAATCATCAGTGTTTCTTATCAGCCAAATACATCTACTATTTTAGGATTGACTTATTTCCAGAAAGATAAAAGGACTACTTTTTTATACATAGATAAACAGGTATTTGCCAGCGTCTGTACAATTATGGTTATAAATACTGCGATTAACAACATCTAGAAAGTAGACCTCTACAGCACATTCCAGCAGATATTCGGACACGCACAGTTCCGTTTTCTAGATAATCCAGATGCTGCCAGCACTTATGTAGCAGGTTGCTTTATAATCTCAAGTAAAACAAAATCGACTTCCCATTTAATATTGTTCAAGTTTATCTATATTATAATAGCTTGCATATTCATCAAATAACGGGGCCATACATTCCAGGTACGTTTAACCTGTTTAATAACTAAAAGTCAGCCCCAGGTTTTTTTTTTACCTATCAAACTAAAATTAAATATAATCGGATGTATCTTACACATTTCTGTATATAGGCTATATAGAATTTACTCCATACAGAACTTGCTACAGATAATTTGGACAATGGTATAGACAGTATATCAAACAAAGTAGTTTGCACATTGCGTTTTACATTATTTTTCGTGCTTTTTCTTTCGACTTTATTTCTAATATTTAAAAGTTTCTCTCAGTAAATCTATTAGATCATTTACATGTAGGAAGCATAAATCTGAGCTACTTTTTATTAGGAAAAGTGTAATAAAGATTTCCTTTATTCATACTACGTGAAATTATGCATGCAATACCATGTCATCAAACACCACCTAGATGTAATACTGCAATTTGGGTGGCATAGGCGGCGCTGCCATCTCTTTGGCCACCGATAATTTTGGTATTGGATAGTATAACGTTTTATTTAGTATTTTATTTTCATTAATGATGTAACGTTGATTGCGTAGAGTTTAATTTTTTTAGATCTTGTTTGAATTAACCTTAAAGAAAAAGAATGCTATTTCAGACTGATAATAGGTTATTTCAAAATGAGCGTGACAGACTGACGACAAAGCTATTAGTGACGTAACCCAGAACAAAACCTCTTACAGAAATAATAAGATGAAGCTAACAAATGCGTTCAATTAATCCTTTCGACGACAATAAGAAAAAAATAAAAATGCTACCCCCCCCACTTCTATACTCCAGAAAAATCTGTATTTACTTTTATATAAATATCTATCAAAATGTACATTCCGTCACGTAAGTTATCGCGTAAATACTGCCAGACGAAACCATTTCAAGCGTTTATGGGTATGTAAGAACGTAAGAAATCCCCGCCATCTAAAATTAATTCAGAAAGGAATATTTTCTTGCGTCCATAAGACGTTCTCATTTTTTATTTTTTTTACTAAACCGATTGATGACTTTTTCTCCTTACTTTTGTCTTCTTTGAAACTTCACAGTTGATATTTTTCTTTCTTTAAATTTTATCGATTAAAACGTTATTTCATATGAATATTCGTGTGCACAATGGCAAAGCATAATTCTTTTCTGCCATTTTTGACGGGTAGTGTACATTCGATTTAAACATGAACACTTAAAACCTAAAAATCGACGACCATCACATGTCAAATAGATCTGACGGCACACCTAAAGAAACATCCTTAATAGTCCAGACAAACTCTACTAGAAGCAAAATTTCACCCCTTCACTGCATAGGTAACTAGACGACGAACATCTTTCTACTCTGATAGCTTTCTACCCCAGAATGCATGCCTTACGAATGTATCCCTGCTCCCAGTTTCCTTGACTGTACTAACATGAATGCATTTAAATGTAGCGTGAACCAACAGCTTGCTGATTAACTTTTCACATAGGATGTCCTCTTTAAATCCTGAGTCTTTGATCACAGTATTCCCTTACATTTCATTTGCAATGTGTCTTGTTTGAGGTGAATAAAAGTAATTTTAAAAATCTTAAAATTCTATATACTTCCCCATTTTCACAAAAGCAAAGTTGGATCAAGTTTGTTTTTCACCTATATTTTATTCTCAAAGTTTTTTGTGTGTACTTCAGTGATACACAGCTTCCCTAAAACAGATACTCTGAACTCAGATAAACGTAAAACTTTAGCAGTCAAATAATACATTTTGACCTCAAAATCCCCGATTTAAAAAATATATATTTGGAAAAAAGCATTTATTGCTATTTCCACAGAAGAAGCCAATAATGATCGATTTCTGTCAAGGTCAGTTTGACTGTACTTTTCGCCAGTAACGCTCGTATTTTTTTCCTAATTAATTCCTTTTATCCATTCGTTTATTTATATGCAACACTTTTTACTTTCACTTTTTTGTAATGTCTGTTAGTAAATGCTGTGGTTACCATTCTGCCTCCGCGTTTTCGTCCCTCACGGTTAAAAAAAAAACGGCATTTTCCCGCTACGTTTTTCGAAAAGGTTTTATATGAATCAATTTCTCGTAAATAGATTTTTTTTCTTTCCCGATATTTTTTTTTACTTTTTCGTTCTTTTATTTATTTTTGCTTTCTTTTCCTTTCTATATTTTCTCTACCTTTCTACTAACTTTAACGGTTATTTTTTCTTCTTCCTGTTTTGTTTTCTTCTTTTTTCTAAATCTTACAAGTTTTCTTTTCGTTTTCCTCGATCTCTCGATAGTCTATATTTTTCTTTTATCTCATCCGTTATTCTCCATCATTGTTTGCATTCTTCATCATCCTGGCTTCATTCTCTTATTTTCTAGTTCATTTTCCTGTATTATGCTCTTAGCATGCAACGCCCACTCAATTCATCTTATGTTCCTCATAATTAGTTTGTATCATTATATATATATATATATATATATATATATATATATATAATATTTACCTACGACAAGTACATAATGCATTAAGTTTCGAATTTCTTTTAAAGATAAAAATAAATAATCTTTATCATTTGGATGTTTGCATTCCTGCTCTCATATTGGATGTTATTATCAGCATTTGTAAATTGTTAAAAATTCGTACGGATTCCCGAGTTCGGGAAGACCCACCTAATGAAATTCGGAGATTAAATCTATCAAAACGGTAATAGTATAACATGCAAAATGAAAACAAATACAAAGTATATAAAGTGTTTATTAATTGTGATATATATCTGTTTATACGTGTCTTCGTTTCAAAGAGATAAGGTATATAAAAGAAAAAATCCCTGAAAATACGTAAAAATAACTTAGAAAAACGTAACCCATGAAGAAATGACATACTCACTATTATCATTATGGGAATGGAATTTCGTTTAACGCACACAAAAAGAAAATATATTTGGAAGCACTGTATTGAATGTCATTTATAAAGGTTCGAGTACATATCTAATAAGTATAAGTTCCCCTTGACAAGGTTCTGAGCGTCAATAAAGATTTGTGATGTAATTTTCCTTATGCTTGTATTATTATTTTAAATCTTGACTTCAAAACATTGTTCATCAGTTTTTATAGAATTGTTGACAGCGAGTTCGGTTAAACATGATATTATCGAATCCAATTCTTACCAGTTGCCGAAAAATAATTTACCGTTACAGCAATGTAAAGGGAAACGATTGTGTGTTGCTGTCTGCATCGAATTGAGGTCCTTTGTGAAGCTAACAAATAATATTTTGATTCATGTGGAACGCGTGTGTGGCTTCAGGTGGCTCCTATGCCGAGGGTTACGTAGCTGAGGTGAATATAATAGGAAAAATAATATCGAGAGCGCTTTGAACGGTGTCGACCGTCATGGTTAACAGCAGACACTAGAACTGCTTTCGAATCTAGTATAAACTAGATTCAATATCATTACCGTATGTGTATAACATAATACTAATAACACTATTCATACACGGTCAAATACAAATTCACTTGTAGACGACATATATACACATTGTTGGAGAACTTCAGCACACATTTCTTTTCAAACAGACTGAAATATATACACACACATATATATATATATATATATATGTATATAAATACACACACCTATATACTTATGGAGAGCACTTGAATACCTACTAGACACGAATGTCTAAAGTCTGTCTGTATAGGGGGTTGTCAGGACAATCTGACACCAAGATACTTCCCGTATAAGTACACTCAATATTCAAAATAGCATGGTATTCGAAGCCCAAATAAGACCCCTTTCAATTAGCTACCTCACACTGCCTTATACGAGGACGGGTTCACCTTTTCTAAGTGATGTTGCCTATAGTAAGAGCATTAAGCTGGATACTCCACCATACTAGATGACTTCTGTATTAGAATTCGATAAGATTAAGAGACCACATAGATTTACTATAGAATAGTAAACTGGTGAGTTGGGAAGAGGAAAATACATGTTCTTAACTTTTTTGCAAACTCAGCGTTTGAGAGTTAATGGAATGTTCGAATATCTATGTATCTCATATTGAAATCAAGAGTTCGCCCCTGAGAACTTCGACTGACATTTAAAAAAGCGAAATTAAATATACAGTTATTCTAGTTTGAACTTTGGGATTGATGCTTTCTATCCATCTAGCCCATTTGTTCTTGGAATTTTGGCTAAGATCTAAGTGTAGTATCTGTTCCGATGGATACTGCACCCCATAGACTGGTATTGTCTTGGCCCTCGGGGCTTGATTTACACCCGTCTATGGGTCTGTCCTGTGCAGTTCTAGGAGGTCCACCCTCCCAGGCTTCGCCTCCCCTCTTTGGGGAGGAGTAAGTTTAATGCTTACTGCCTGAGGCGCCCCTACCGGGGAATGCCGACGGGGCTGCTCAGGTAATTTTTAAACCTCACTTTCCCGATCCGACCTTGGGTCACATCTTATTTGTGGTAGTAAGATAAAAACTGGCCTTGTGCCTAAGTCCTGGAAAGGAGTAAACCAATATCCATCTAGCCCATTTCATGATGCTTTAAAATACCTAACACACACACACACATATATATATATATATATATATATATCGTGTGCAGGTTCGAATAATATTGATGGAGATTCTGAGTAAGAGAGATCAATGTACATCTAAACAGAGCACGGATACATTTGAAAGGGGAAGAAACACTAGACACATGTGGGTTGTCCATAAACGTTTTTCGACCTAGATTGTTCTCATCAGAAATTATGTTCTGTGGTTGGTTATACACTATCCACATTTAGAACATCATTTTTCCCCTTTAAAATGTATATATATATATATATATATATATGCAGAGTAAGTAAACAAATTCCCTATACCACATCAAAATATGCTTTAATAAATTAAAGCATGTTATGGTGTTATATATGTATGATTTGTATTTTATCTGTTACACCTCCTTAGACATTTCCATTTTTAACAATTTTCTCAATTATCTCTGAGCGCTGATTTTTTTCTAGATTCTTTTTACACTTATTTTTAAAATGATTCTCCAGGATTAACCCTTCATTTAATACTCAAACAATGTCTATGCCATGTTTAGCATATGAGCACGACTTTCAAAATAAAAGTAATATTTCACTAATTGGCATATTGCCATGGCGGCCATGTTGAATTTATAATGAGGTCGACCGTCCCCTTATGGCAAATGGTCATTTTCTCATGCATATATAAGTAAACTACTGAGTTTATTGTGTATGTGTGTGCTGATTTGCCTTACATTGAAAATAAAACTAGTGTTGCATGTAATATCGTCTGCTATTAGAGGTGGTAGACGTGTCGCCATTTTTCGAGATCCGCGTCAAGAGAGTTAAAACTTAATATCGAATACATTTACACTATAACTACAATATCAATATAGAGATCAAACTCCGTTAAATATTTCATCTGATAGTACTTAAAAATATCCTCAAAGTCTTTATCTACCATTATTTCTGAATCCATCCAATCTTATCGTAAACTGTTCTACATTATTGACTTTTATAATAATAAAATAAACACTCCCCTGACTAATATATAGGTTATTTAGATCTGCTTTCAGAATAATCTTCACTATCGTGACACGCATTAAATATCCATCATAATTATGTTGAAAGTTTAAACTCATTTGCCATACAATTCTCTAGTAAAGTAGTTAATCCTATTTGACCCGCTTGGTAAGAATAAGTTAAATGTTTATCTAACGTGTTTACATGTGCTTTGAGTGGAGTAATATTCTTCTTACTTTGTTATATTGTTACAGATGTAGTAACATTATAAATATAGTAACACGCTATGAGTTTGACGTTAAATTTGACTGAACTAAAGACGTGTGTTGGGACGTGGCCGAGGTGTATTTTCATTTTATTGATTTTTTTCTCATTTTCATTTGTTCTGTTTCATTAATTTGTTCAATAAATAAACCTATACAAACGAAGTAAACTATTTTTCTGTCATGCTGTATTCGCTATAAACCCGTAAACAAAAGTCAGCCGCTGCCAGGTTTGCTTATAATATTCGCAAGAAGAGTTTTACTCTTTAAAGTTTGACCATTTTGCTGAACATTAAAGGGCTAAAACAAGTTCATTTATCAATTAAAAATTGACTTTTAATCAACAAGTTTTATGGGGAAAAAACGTTGATAATCGGTGTTCTTGATAATGGGTCACCACTTATCAAGGATCGGGGGCCACTCGAGGATAAGAGTTAAAGGAGTGTTAGTCGAACAATGATCGCTAATACGAGAAAATTAGAAACTATAAGTGGAATCAGCAAATAATTACATGAAGAGAAATTGATTATCTAAGAGGACGGCTCAACAAATATTTGTGTACATTAGACTTTAAGACGCCTATGTCGTTGTCGGTTTAGAAGCACTTGTATTTTGTTCCATATATGAGATGTTCTAAGAAAATAAACTGTTTTATTCGGTAATAATTTCCCCTCTCACTTATTCCTTCTCAGCTCCCATTCGGAAATTGTTCTCTTCACGAGTTTCGTCGTCTTCCCTTTCCACTCTGCTCTCTTTCATTTTTCTTTCGCCCATTCCCTTTCCCTATTCTTTATTTCCCTCTTCCCACTAAAACACCATTGTTCTTCTATTTTCCGTCCTTTACTTTCTCTCATTTATACATCGTCCTGATTTATTAAGCTTGCTTCTCCTCCCCCCGTGTTTTCCCTCTCTTACTCTGCCTTAGAATTTTCTGCATTCATTTATTTACCCTGCTAAGACAACCCCATTCCAACCCGGTTTCTTTAATTACCTCCCATTATCCTACGTCGCTTTGAACGTTTCTTCCTCCACATTTTACACATGCACCCCTCCATGCCCCGCATTCATCATTAACACTTATTTGAGGTAGGCGTTCTCCGCAAATAAAACATTCTCAACTACAGAAATATATCTCATTTAAAGAAGCAACATATCTAATTAACAATTAAAAGTATTTAGGGGTGGGATGACATATCGATCAATGTTTTCCGTTCAATTGAAATGGATCATAAATGCCAAACTGTATTCATCAGTTTCGGCTACATCACGTTGAAATACAGTTTTCTTTTCGAAATCACCGTTGCACGTGGTCAGTACTTAGATGCAGCCACTTTGAGAATAACACTTGCCATAAAACTGGAAGTGAGAGAAGATTTT
>OY744516.1:154194698-154207198 GCA_963556195.1 Sepiola atlantica
ACACGCACATATATGAGAGATGCTATTTATGCATTTTCAAGGCTATGACATGTTTCATATGGAGGTGATATCCATATTTATTGTGTTATCTGCCCCCACAAAATGCAACACTCACAAAATCATTGAGAATTTCTACATTCACAGGTTTATTTAATCTGAACGCCTACCCTCACAAGAAACGAAAGGATAACGTGTGGGGAGGTATGATAGGAATGCGTGTACATATATCGGGTAGGGCGGCGCAAAGGAAAACTGGTTAAATTAAGTGAAATAGATGGCAGAGGCGGCGGCTATGGACTGTGTGCACAAATATACCGTTTTCTCCCGAATTCGGAATATAATTTCAAAGTATTTCCTGAAAGGAATTTAAAACGCCACGTGATTGATATGATACTATGAATATTCATCAATCTAACGAACCGGCAACTTTTGCTTTCAATCTTCATTCTTGTTTCATTTTCCATACATATGTGTATGTTTATTATTTTTATGAGTTTTCTATTTTCTTGTTCATGTTATTTCATCACGATGCTACAGTTTTTCTAAGTAGTAGGCATTATATATATATATATAATATATATATATATATATATATATCGGTAGAAAGATGGAAAGGAATTAGAAAAGCGACGGAGGCAGATCTTTTTTCAATTCAGTTGCTCAATGCAAGGTATATTCCGCAAAAAAAGCAATTTATTCAATTATTTTTGTCCTTAAGCCAGGCTTTTCAAAGATCAAAATATTATCATCAGAGGAAATTGCTGGGATAGATAAGTAGGCAAAGGCCAATATTTAAAATTTGAAAAAGTAAAATAAAGATTGTTGGGAAAAAATGTATATGTATATATATATATCATATATATATTATATATATATATATATATATATATACACATGCATACATACATACATACATACATACATACATACATACAAGAGAATAGTTTAAAATGTGGTGTCGTAAAGAAATATTATTTATATCGGTTGTAGTAGGAGAAACAGGCCTAATGAAAAGAAAATCCAGAAGTACTTAGAAACAACCCCTGGAAGCTCGAGCTGTGGCGAAAAATAGATAGCAGCCATAAAAGTAACAACATCTATCCTAAAAAGAGTACTCCGATATAAATTTATATTGTAATTAAATCAAGTATTAGCTTCATAAGTAGCTTCTTGATTTTTCTTATAACCAAGTGAAGTATAATAAAACAAACAGTTTGAATTACCCACAATACACCACCCTTGGTCTCATTGATTAAGGGTTTGCCAAGCCAACCTGGCATTAGGATACTGAACTCTACATGTAATTCTTGACCAAATATTCAAAATAACATAGTATTCAAACCCAAATAGCTTTCCTTCTACACAGCTATACACCGACTCATACGATGAATGGTTTACCTTCTCGAAGTAATGTAAACGCAAGTAACACCACTTTGCTGTTTACTCGAACATACTAGATAGATGTGTGTCCTCAAATACAGTAAGCCCAAGAGACCACAATAAATACACTATAACATAGTAAACTGGTCAATTGGGGGAAGGAAAATTATTGTTCTTAACTTATTTACTAACTCAACGTTTGAGAGATAAAACATAACTTTAATGGAATATTCGAATATCTATGCATCTCATATAGAGATCAAGTGTTAGCCCCAGAGAATGGGCTCATTGATTTATGACAACTTTAACTGAAGTTGAATGAAACAATGAAAAATATATTATTCCTTATTAATATTTCTTGTTTTTTACACATTGATTTATTGTTATTGTTTAGAATTTTCCATCCTTTCCTTTCTAGTTTCTCTTTCTGTATATTATTTCGTTGCTTTCTCACTCTTTTTACTTTACTTTTTTTTTTCAACTATATTCTATTACATCTCTTTCCCTATATTTATTTACTTCAAGAGGCTTGCATTGCCTCAGAGATCTCTTCCTTAATTAATTGTTTACAGTATTTGTTTATAAATAATTGCTTATAATTGTTGTCTATAATGATTCTTCCACAAAATATATAAACATTGTCTAATCATTTAGCTAGCCTTGAAGGAGATACGATTAATAAAAGTCGTCTATTATAAACGTATACCATAATCGTGTAAATGTATACATAAATAAAGTATGTGTATATCTTTATATATTTGTATTTACAGGATGCTATAATAAACTAATTAATCGATCTTTATAAATTTTGGAAAGCAGCTTTTAGGCGTAAAAGGCCACTATTTTGGATATATTTAATGCAGAAAAAAGTTACATTTTTGTGACCTTTTAACAATAGGTATTAGACATAAATTAATACAAATGAAAATTTCAGTTGAGTGTGGTGAAGTGCTTTTAGTGAGCATAATATGGGCAACACATATATTTGAAAATATAACTATATCAGATATGCATATAATGATCCATAGTCATTAAACCCTAATTAAGTAAGATTTCCTTAATTTAAATTTCGTGAAGATCCATTAAGTAAACCCTCAAATTAGACATTTTCGAGAATCAAAATCATGAATGAATTTTCGTTAAAATAAAGATGCAATTCATACGGTTTTGGATTATTGTATCTTTATTTTAATATTCGATAGGTCACAATAACTGATACAATATACTACTTCATGTTCGGGGGTATTTTATTTTACACATCCGATACAGGTGAACTTCGAGTTTCTCTATACACATAAGGTTTGACATTTTTTGCGAATTGTGGAAAATGTACATCGTGTTGCGAGAAGATATATGTGAACGTTAAATGAAGAGTTCTTTTAAAATACACTATACTATATTATCGTCAAATAAAAAGGGGGGAACCTAGTCAAAGACATTTCCATTGCGATCTTTCCTTTTTATTATATTAGTAGTAAAGTAAGAATCATGGATGTATATGTTCAGAATGCATAGATGATAAGCCACAAAGAGATTAACTAAAAATAACAGTGACGGATCATTGACTTGTTTTACGATTATGTTTGTATGCCAAATTATATGTTGTAAACATAGCTTTTTTTTTTTTTTTTTCTTTTTTTTTTTCAGCTTACGAAAATTAAAAAAAATATTAATCGTAATATATATATATATTAATTATTGAGTAGCTTAAATATTATTATTTTTTAATATACATAAGGATGCAACGAGATTTTTTCTCATTGGTCTACTTTATTAAAAACAGATCAATAAGTATAATAAAAGAACACTTGATGTCAACGATTGTTCTTTTATCAATTTAATAGGGCAAAAAATTAACCGAAACGGCCGATTGAAAACATCTTAGATTTACTATCAAGAAATATGATTTTCAAAACGAATTCGAAAATATGTACAAAATTACATACACACATGAGAGATAGGGGCGAATGAAGGAAAGAAACATAGGGATGCGTTTTTTGTACAAGCGTTCATATTTCAGCATTATTATTAACAGTGTTCGAATAATGAAATTTAATCAAACTGCTTTGAAAAAATATGTCATATTATATTATTAAAGGAATTCAACTACAAAAAATATTAGATTGGATCAGTAAGAAAATAGATACAATAAGGTGTCGCTTTATGCTACGCCCCACGTGCGCAAAGTTAGACACCAGATCGGGTTTTAGTATAAGTATAATCGAGTTTCTAAGATAGGGGTTCTCTCACTGAAAATTAAAATTATCTGCAGAGTTCCACAGGCAATGCTTTACGAAAAAGGGCGCCTCAGGCGACATGCAAAAATAAATCCATCCCATCACCAAAAGGTTGTAATGCATGAGAGGATGGTCTAATAAGAACAAACATACATGTTTATGCTAATCTGGTGTGTCTGTGTGTGCATATCTCGCATATGCGTAACTTGGATGAATGTATATTACTGAAGTGTTCTCTATTACTAATAATCGAGTATTTACCTACACTAGAAATAAAATGAAAAAAAAATGTTCATAATTTCCTTAATTTTTCTCCTGGTACTTCATCTGGGAAAATACGGCAAAATACAGACACACACACATTGTGTATATATATATATATATATATATATATATTATATATATATATGAATCACTTCTCAAAATTGGGACGCAGCCAATTGAAGACAGCAGATATTGCACATACAATACGATCTATATCTTCATATATAGCTGTAATCCAATAAATCTTGCTTATCTTAATACTTTACTGCAGTTTCAAATGACTTTAAATTGTCAGACGTGTATTAATAACATATTCAGGTGTTTTATAGATTTTAACAGAAATTTGAGTTTTATTCAAATATCTAAACACCGTAAGGATTTTATTGATACACCTATGACAACATGTTTCGTGAAAACTATAGTAAAGTGTAGTTATGTTCTTTAGTTTTCACGTCGAATAACAACCGCCTAATGTAAGGGAACTTACAATGAGCAAATAAGGGTTAGGCCTGTCGATCGTCAGGGCTATTTTCTAATCGATATGTTACTTATTACTGCCGCCTTGGCAGAGGTTATGTTTTCGGTTAAGTTTTCCATTATGTCTTTGTCCAACCATATCGCTTGATAAATCGTCACGAAATGTAGAAAACATATCGGTGATGGTCTAACTTAAATATCCTAAAATGAAATCAGTTCTAAGTCAAATGTCAAGGTCTTTTTAAAGGTTACTCTTTTGGCGATAGCTTAGTTATTTTTTATCGTAGAGACTCACCACGAAGCCCATATTGCAGCCTATGAATTCCGGAACATTATATGACCTTAGAAAATACATTCATGGTGTATATTTTGAAGAGATTTTAACTTACGAGTTTTCTAAATGTTATGCATGTGTCTGATGTTCTTTGATAAAAGTAACCCCCAGGTAGAATTGCAGTTTTATCAACTAAAACAAAATATAGTTATCACCTTTGCCATAACATAGCTTCATAGAATATGGAAAATCAAGTCCAGATAAGAATTTGGCTGAGACATTAGTCTTACGACTGACTTTTGTTCTTGTTCAAAAATGTTTATTATTCAAAATAACTACTATGTTATTTTGCCTTCCCCCTCTCTTTCTGTCTATTACATCTATATTTGTTAGTTGTACATATGGACGGAGGTGCATGTGAACCAAAGCTTATAAAACTATGGCACTTTATACGAATACGTTTAAAGTATTTTTTTGGTTTGTTTTACGGCATACCCACCATCTTTGGGTCATTTAATGCCGAATCAAGTTGTTGAATGATATGTTATTGGAAGGACGATTACATTTATTAATTTGTAATATGCGCTAAAAAGCTTTGTTTACTTTAATTCAATTTATATTTTTATAGTTTTAACAGCATGTCAAAAATTAGGGTTATTTTATGCCGAATATTTATGGAAATTGGGGGGTTTCCCCTTTTTATTTTTATTTATATATATATATGTAATGTTTTTTTGTTTTTTAAAATTCTTTGGTAGAGTCCGATCTGTTGTGACTTCCTGCTCGCTGTCTGAGCTGGAATTGTCAGATACTTCTGAGTGAGTTCTTTCGGTATTGCCACTGGGTCTTTTATTTAGATTGTCCATTAAACATGTGTTTTTTTTCATCTCCTTTGGTCCTCACTTTCCTCGGAGCCCAAAAGTTGAAGATGTTAGGGGGGGAAACTCATTCGCCCTTTCATCCCAAGAATACAACACAGGTATACTCAATTTTTTTAGGTTTTAACATCATTTATAATTTTCCTTTGTTTTGATTTCCCAGTTTTTCCAAAACATTCGATGAAGGATATGAATATGATATTATCTAAAAAAAACTTGATTGACCCTTGCCATCGCTTTCTAATTCTTACGTGACTTTCCTGTGTTTAAAAGTAAAGGTGATGTAGTATAATATTTTTACGTCTTGTTCTTTGGTGGTGTGGAAGACATTTGCGGGTGTAAGAGTTAGGGCTAGACATGACTAGCCGATTGATCGAATCGGGCCTCTCCGACCTCCCGTCTAGCCGAAGTAAGAGCCAAAGTAGAGTGTAGCAAGGCGCGTGACCATTCGTGTTACCAGATTACGGCTTGCCCAGCTACCAAGATCCCGTCCTAAGACGACATGGGTCGCTACCCACCGCTAACAAGTAGCCCCAATTTTGGGACGGAGTGTGTAGTTTTTGTTTGTTGTTTTGCAGAACATGATTGAGTTTTGCAAAGAGAAAAACACATAAACACATCGATGTAGGTGCATTTTGGTTCAGGAAGTCAATATTCAGACAGCCTTATCTGGTAGCACCAGCGTTTAAAGTAAATAACCAAAATATAAAAATAGCGTAATATCCGACAGTATTATTTGTGCTTAATTTTGTTTCGTAAGTGTGTTGTCGAAATTACACATGCATTTATTTAGATAAATGTGACATGGCTGGAATAAAGAGGCAATTGTAAAGGTGAACTGCGTTAAACCCGTTAGATTTGAATAAATATTGATTGTTTTGAATGCTATCGATGTTATTAATTAAAGCCCACAGAAGAAAACGGAAACTGGTTGCTTTTTGTCGGCTTTTGGGAAGAGCACTGATATGACCGACCTGTATTGCCGACTTCTAATATACAATACAATGAGAGGAAATTCGTAAATAATACATGTATGAGCATAGAGATCATCTTTTATTGTATAAATTTCAGATACAACTTGAAATTATATCTAATTAAAAAAATAACAATTTCTTAAGACTTCGTTGTTTCTTTTTATTTAACATTGGAAATTATTTTCTCAGGTGCCTCTAATTTATACACGCTCGACAATGAAATAATGTATTGTAGCTGAATTGAATTTGTATAAACTTATTAACTATGACATATTGATAGAAACTAGAAGGATATCCGCCCCAGGACGGGTAAACGTTTTGCACCACTTTTCCGTTATATTACGAAGATACACGTCTACATATAATACTACAACTTATTTGAATTTTTATTAATCTCCATTATTTTGAATATAAATATGTCTAAGACTTTAGCTCAAGGTGTCTTAATAAATTTAATTTCAGTCAATCTTACTTAATTTGAATCTATGAGCCGCATTTAATTTGAATCCTACGGAATAATGAGCGGTTTTAATTAGATTTTTGCTATGTGCACGTTAGTTGGATTTAGTTGAGTATCCTATTCGTAAGCTCTACCGAATTTAGGAGGAAAATGTTAATACAACGCTTATGCTAAAAATTCGCGATTTTGTGAACCCACGGATGGTGAACACGCGAACATGTGTACCAAACGTTATATGAATAGAGATTTCTCTCAGCGAAAAACATTTATTCATAAGACTGAGCTGTTGTATTGCACATTCTATGATCATGAGAACGACACATCTATATAATAATGTTAGGTATTAGCATTTGATTGACCTCTGCAAGAACATTATTCATATTCGTTTCATACGTCTTTTATCCCACAACTTATGTCTACAGATGCTATTCTAAAGCATCTAGTTCTATTAGATTTCAACAAAACGGCGACTATCGACTTGGCTTTCCTTCGTAATAGATAACTTGAAGTTGCAGGTTTTGAAGATTACAATCTTTTCTTGACATATAATTCATTAAACATAATACAGCTCCGGCAGTTACAAGCTGACTTTGATTGGACCAGTGCCACACAGAGTGATATAAAAAATATAAAATAAATGGATCTGATGTAATCGAGGATGACCCCACGTCTCCTTTTCATGGCTACTACACGATGTTGAAGAGAAGGGTATCACACCTTTTCGGGTATTTCTGCACTTGAAATTATTTTGGCTAGGAACAAAGTGTAGTATGTGTTCTGATGCTACATTTAGTTTATCCCGTCCTTGGTCAATGAAAGAAAAACTCTTCTAGACTTAGACAGTTTTTATTTTGTTCCAATCCAGAGTGCCCCTTTTTAGGGAGTTGGATTTTTCTTAGATTAGAAAGCGGCATTGTGCATAACTTTGCCCTCGTGGGAAGGAAAGTAAATATGAACATTATAAGGCGATAATCGAGGGTAAGTCTTTGATATAACTAGCGATAATTGAACCCGGGTGCTTAGGTCATTACTGAACACTAATCAGTTTGTCAAGCTTCTCTTCATCTTTGGACGCGGAATTTCCTTTTGAAAATCCAATCATACGTTTATACCTCAACTCGAATCGCTTACTAGCTCATACGACCGCCCTAACCAATTAGACACATTTAAAAAGATGGTTTACATCGAAGTCAAACCCTTGAAATTATACTTTATAACACGATGCATTTGTCAAGTCATAATTAAATTAAAAATATATATTGGTTCTTTCTGTTTGTAATGCATACACAGAAAGAACTCATCTCTAAACCCCAACTGCAAATCTTTCCATTTCTTCTCCCACGTGACTAACCTCGAACAGAATTTCCACGAACAGATATTCGTTGCAATGTTTTCATCTGCGAATCTACAACAAAGTAATCTGCAAATTCAATGTCAACACACACTTGTCATAAACCGTTCACACAATTATTCAAATTTTGTTCAATCCATTCACCATTGTTATCCTCAAATGATAGTCTACATCATTTAATATGTAATCGATCAGTCTTACATTGATAAGTTGTAAGCATCAATTTATGGATATTTTCTAATGGAAATTATATCTACTGGATCAATTAGAAGTTAACTCCCCCTGCCGAAAGACGGGCAGTTTTTGCAAATGGCGGAATAAAAGAAAGTTTGTTTTATTCAATAGTCTTCCTTTTATCTGCGATCCATGTTTATAAAATACATGTACATGTCATAGGACACGAGGTAATAACAGTAACAATTCTACGAACTTCCCCAGGCAATATCGGGTGATCTTGATAGGTATTATCAAGACGCGCATGTATGCATATTATTTGCATAAATACTAAAGTAAAATGTTTCAATGTCATATCAGTTTTATTTATCTGAGAAATCTTGCTATATAACGCTTGCTACAAGCCAATGAGGAAAAGAATAGCTCATTCATGTTTGTTGTTTAGCGCCGTTGTGTAGGATAAAATCGGTCAGCGGCAGAGTTATGGACAAATTTATTTGCGTGCTTTCAATAGACCTTGGTCGTTTGTCTGCCAAGTGATTAAACAAAACTAAGAAAAAAAAAGAAAGAAAGAATTTTGAAAGGAAATAATAAAAAAAAATGAAAATCGAGAAAAACGCGATGAAATCTCGTCACTGGCGAAATGTATGTTGTTGAATGGTTGCCACAAGTAATCATAAAATGGATGTTGGAAAATAATAGAAGAATCCCAGGAACTAATGGAGTTGTGAAAGGAGGGTGAGTGCTTCTCGTGGGATGGATGAGAGGCGATGGAGAAGAGTGTATATTATGTGTGTGTGTGTGTGTGTGTGTCGAGAGATGAGGTTATCGGTTATGAGGATTGGGGTGAGTAACGGTCGATCAAAGTTAGGGTGGCAATGTTTTAAACGGAATGTGAGGATCACACGCATTATGAATACGGAATTACACAGACAACGATGAGATCAAATACACACATCTATACAATGATATGTGTGTATAGATTTCTCTTCATTTCGATCTTATAATTAGTTTAGGCTATTAGACACGTGAATATAAAATGTATTAGTGATCGCCTTCGTATGCAGTTTGTTGTGAATAGACCATACTTATTCTTATGTAGAGATACTTGAGGGGAATAATGAAATACCAGCTCACATTTAACGAGACATAACTCAACAGCCCTGACGCATTTAAAGCTCATGACTATCAGTATTCGCTACAAAATAATAGTGTTCATTGTGTAAAGTATTTTAAGGAAAGTGAACGCTTAGTCTTTAAAAAATCGTATCGTATCAATAAATATGATATACTTTTATATAGATTCAATAACATTAAACATTGTTTTCCATTAGTATAACGCCGATTAGAACCAATTGCTTGAATTTGTAATGATTCACTTTACTATTCATCACTATAATAGTATGCTTTATCTTGTTTAAAATTTCTAAAGAAAAAGCGATCTCCGAAAATGGCGTCCATGTTATTCCTGCTGAATGTACAATCATTTCTGCAATCCAACCATATTGGTAGTAATACATTCACTCTAAGCTTGACTTGTCCACAATGTTTAAGTCATGAATGTGCAATACTTTGTCCTATCACCAGTCAATGATATGCATCGATTATGTGAAGCACATTCAGCTGAGGAGACTATTACCAAAATGTCCCAGCATACATTTCAAGAGTCATGGAAGTGTTGAGCATTTGCAACCCTGTCAGAATATAGAATGACTTGGTATTGTAAGACTAGGTGTTCTGTATGAGTTGCACAACCAAGGTATTAAATCATTGGTCCTATATGGTTTGAAGATGAGAATGCATGGTTGGTTATGAATAATAATGAGTGCTTCCCAATGGTTGGTTTGAGGTTTTGGACAACCTTGATTAGAAGTATGTGTTGCGAGAGATTAAAACCAGTTTCAAGTAGATCAACATATGGGGAGTATGTTAGCTACAGCACGCGTATTTACATACCGGGCACATCTTTACTTATTTTCGTCAATTCATATTTGGTTTACACAGACGATAGAAGCCACCGAAAATTCCAATAAGAAAACTAAAAAAACATTATATTTGACTATATATAATGTAGGAAGAGTTAAATGGTGATCCTCTAACTAGACTACGGGTAATGTACATACATCATCCTCTCATTAAAACAAGTTTCTTTAAAATAAAGCAACGTCTACTTCTTGGTGTTTTCATTTAGAGATTACGGATTGTCAAAGAAACAACAACCAACGTCATTATTGAACGTTAATTGTACACGCAAGGTTTTTTTTAAATACAAGCTATAAGTCAAACAATAGTTAAACACGCTAAATGAAAATGAATCATTAATCCGATTGTTGTTTTAGATTTTTCAGTCATATTAAATTGCTTTTAATTGATTTATTAAAATCAGAACAATTGAAACCATTAATGAAAAACGCCCAAATAGTTTGCTATCCTCTAGATCAGCTACCTCTAACCAGCCTAATAAATTACCCATGATTGTGTACGACAATAACATTTTTTGCAGAAATTAAAATCCGTTGACAAACGTCTGTAACTTTAGTAAACTGACGATGTGGTGGAAATAATGTGTGAAAGTGACCAACACGAACAATGGAATCAAAGGGTAGGAATCGATGTTTTGAACTTAATTTTAAAAAAAATGTATTTGTATTTACAGTTCGACCATGTACACAATTACAATTAATACAATAATTGGAAAATTTAGTATAATTGTTTAACCCTTGGGCAATGTCCAGATACAAAACAAAAGAATTGACTCTTTTCTTAAAGTAGCCCCAGTGAGAACACCAAAATGATTTATGTTGAATCGTTGATAACATGTTAATAAAATCAAACATCAGTGGACGCGAACTTTCGCTCATGAATGTACAATAGTATTTTATCACCGTTCAATCATATGCTAAAAAAGTGTACCCCTGCGTTGTCAGCATATCTGAATACAAAGTGCAATAGTTAGGTTGCATCGTTCTTTTTGTTTTGTATTTTTTTTCATCATACGTAAACGTCTCTTGTCTGTGTAAAGTTTAAATTCATTTGACAATGTATGCCCAAGAATACGTCTGCTGTGAGTTGTTATTTAAGGAAAATACATAACAAAAACAATTACAGATCGCTTTAACAAATAAAACAGCGAGTTGCCGCTATCTTAAATTGACTTAATATTGTTGCAAATAAATAATTAAATATCTTACAACAGAAGTTTTCGATGACGTGCCTTATAATAATCATTACTATTTAATGTATATACAAGTATAATATTATTAAACAATGATATACATCTATGGCAATTAGTTACACAGAAAGGTCCATGTTTCATTATCGCACGATAATCAGGCTAAATATAAATAAAGTTGATATATATATATATATATATATATATATATATATATATATATATGTGTATGAGAAGTCGTGAAACGAAAAGACTGCATGACTATATTTTATACATATGAGAAAATACGCCCTTATATATATATATATATCTGTGTGTGCGTGTATGTGGGGGGTGTATGTGTGTGTGTGTATTGTCTGCTTGTAGATCTCTTCAAGTGTGTAGAGTAGACGCACAAGCAAGCATAGTGGAGGTAACTTCGCTGTTCGACCTGTTTTAATTATGAATTGCTACAAAAGCTCGAAACTAATTTTACAATTATTAAACGCGATTATATACATAACAATGTGAACATAGTTTTATGTATATCATAATATAGTTTAATGTATATCATAATATAGTTTAATGTATATCATAATATACATGTAAAATGAAATAAGTGTGATCCGTTATATTATAAAAACATTGTACGAATCGGATTCGTATTGTAAAATTAGCAAATATTATTTTGAAATTCAATTAATTTTTAAAATCCTAGGTCCTATAGTAATATACATTTATTTTTAAAATTAATATTTGATGTATCAAATGGTCAACGGGAAAATCCTAAACGGTTGCTTCGATTTAAATAATATATACAAGGATGTTGATATTTAAACACATTTCATTTATTGAAGATTGCTATTTAGAAATCATGTTA
>OY744516.1:154217198-154220136 GCA_963556195.1 Sepiola atlantica
AGAGACGACGATAAAGACGAGAGAGAATACGATAAAGGCAGGAAGAGACGACGATAAAGACGAGAGAGACTACGATAAAGACTACGATAAAGACAAGAGAGAATACGATAAAGACAAGAGATTGAGAAAAATATAAAATAGAAGTAGAGGAATGAGGAAACAAAAAATAAAGTAAGAAAAATGTTAATAAACCAGAAAAACGAAAAATAATTGAGAATGATAAACATGGAATAACATGTATTAAAGTTGTAAGACATTGGTATCTTAAAAAACGTTAACGGTTCCTGTAACGTTATTTGCTCCTAACATTGATAAATGTATTTTTAAATCCGAAATGCTATTCAACTACAAATCTATTAGGCATTTAAACTATTGGATACGATTGTACAAATAGTTTTTACTAATCACGTTTAACATACAGGTTGCGTCATAGTATCCTTCTATACATAATACTTCTAATTACACCACAACTCTATAAAGCTATTCAGTGCTTGGTGTATCATAGGTGAGGTACATGTTATTAAATTATTACAAACTTTAACATATTCTACTTATAAAGCTTAAATAAAGACGGCAACAAAACATTCGTAGCCTCCAGCCTTTGCGCAGCCGTTTTCCATGTAATAATGTATGATATATATATATATATATATATATATATATATATATATATCATATAATAAAGCATTCAGACATCATAGACCTGTAAACAAACAATATGAAGAATTCAACTCTGCTCACATTTTAGGCCGAATCCTTATGTGTGTTTTCAGAAAATATGCGCCAATTTCGTTGACTTTCAGTTATTTATACATTTTCCAATGTGCTTGATTTTCCTAAAGTTGTTATACATA
Source organism: Sepiola atlantica (assembly GCA_963556195.1). NCBI lineage: Eukaryota > Metazoa > Mollusca > Cephalopoda > Sepiida > Sepiolidae > Sepiola > Sepiola atlantica. The sequence goes on from OY744516.1 coordinate 154,218,053, forward strand.
CGGGAAGTCTGAGTAATTATTACTCCCACGCAAATATATGCTGCCAGCATTACTTTACACCAGGACATAACTCCATAGAATATGTTTTCTTTACACTGCCGTCATTATTTCATTTGTCTTCTGACTCACTATTGACTCTGTCCTACTATACTGTTACAACCTCAATACGTGTCCTTCCTTTCAACTTTTGCGGCCATTTGATTGCCCATTCTAGAGATTTTAAATCATTCTTTGATTTAACCAATTCTGGAATGTATTGAGTGTTCGTAACCGGCTACATTCATTATTCGTTACTGTTCGCATATATTTTCTTACTTTCGCTCCGATTCTCTCTCATAAATTCTCAAAAATATCATAACCATTCTGTCCTGCGTACCACAGGATACTTTCAGTTACTTACCTTTATGTTTTTATATTGTTATTTGCGTTAATTTACGATTTCCTCAGCATATAACATTTCATATTCTAGAATAAAATAATACAATTAACAAACGGAAACATATACATAGGTAGTTCGAACAGGGTGGCTGCATATTTTATTGTTTTGTCCTTTACCACCTGTTACTATCTTTCAAAACAAAGAATACATTTTTCTTTTAGTAATATGTTTATGTTACATCTAAAATTATGTTTCATGAGTGGTACATACTTTTGTCATTTCAGTCGCCACATCTCCATTTGCGTTCGAGTACACATTTCGTTGTAATACCTCATTTTCTGTTATCGAATAATAGAATGCTATTTTACATCAGAAACAAAAATAAACACTTCTCTTTCAACCATGGCGGCGAATACTCTTATTTTCTCTTTTGTAGTGGCGTAAACCCATATAGAATCGTATATAAAAGTATTATTATTACACAAAATCCACATCAATCTGTTTTCTTTTAATGGAAACCTACTTAGATCCTAAGTAAAAAAATATTTTTTCTTTAGCTATCTAATTGCGACCTATTTGCATTATACCTCAGGCCGACAGTAACAAAGCAACTCTCGAAATAGCAAGTTTAGAGTCTACCATATTACATGATTGATATGCCTGAGATCAGCAGTAGGAATGAGCTCCGACTAACCTATAACATAGTGCATATAGGATTTACTATTCCATTATTCGAGTCAATCAAATTCCAAACACACGTTCTTAACGCGCAATCAATTCGGCAAAACGTATCTAAAGTGTGAAGTCAGTTTGAGGCGCGTCCTCAATCTGATTCACTGCTCACTTCTGCAATATTTTCGTGGGGTCTTAACTAGCTGCTAAGGTATAGTCTTTAAAATATAGACGGAAACTATATTTGAAATCATCGGATAATCCCAAAGCATACAACGAACGTCGCCTTGACTTGCGATGCTGCAATTTCACATGTTTACGTCTACACCGAACCCGGGTAAATACAGTCACAAATTATCTCAGACAAAACGGACCAAGACACTTATTGCTTTGTTGGAATATTCCTCTGTATTTTTTATTCATCTTCATGTGTTTCATTTTATTTCATTTTACAATGTGACTGAAGAATAACCGACACATTTTAAAAGCCAATATTTTCAATTAAAATGTCGATGTATGATGATGATTAGACGTGATCAATAGTTATTTTCATTTTCGTGTCACTGTTGTCCCTACGAAGATATAACTGTTTCTTATATTTATCGGATTTAAGCATACATAAAACGTCAATACAAACACATGAGCAACAGTATTCATATTTTAATAGCGGGAAATATGATCGTAAATATAAATATAGCCCGAGCAACGCATCAGGGAGTATTGATCAAACTGATAGAACGATTGTTCAGTAGAATAATAGTTGCCGAGTAATCACTTGTCGTGAGTTGGTAGAGGAATAATATCACCGCAAATAAGCAATATAGACAAAGAACGTGAGCAGGAACACTAGCCGAATCGTTGAGTAATAATATTGATGGCGACAATAGTTCAAATGATATATTTAAAAAAAATATTAACTAGACTTATCTATGATGAGTTTGGTCACATCGTTAACTATTTATCACAGTTCAATATAATTCGAACCCTCATAAACTGACATCTCTGTTAAGACATTATTCTTGCATTACTAAAA
>OY744516.1:154227836-154305336 GCA_963556195.1 Sepiola atlantica
AAGTGGGAGTTATGGTGGTTGTCAAAGATTGTGGTGGTGAATGGTAGAGTGAAATAAAGACAAGAGTAGATAGATAGAGAGATAAACGGGTAAATATTATCATCAAACATATTTACATGAAAAAAATGGCCTCATTAAATGAGCCACATAATACTGACCCAACTAGGCTCAGGATATTTAACTAATATATATATATATATATATATATATATATATATGAGAAAGGAAGGATGCTACTGACTTCACTAAGCCCGGACCTCTGTCCTGCGCACCCAGTAGTGGCTACTACTTTTTCTCATGAACCCATCATGTCAACCCAATATTTTCACGTACTTGTATGACATTTTTCAAAACATTATCATCCTGAGGAAGTCTTACAAATAAAGACGAAACGTTGATGAATATATAAATAAAAATCATTCTTTTTGTTCTCATATATATATATATGTGTGTGTGTGTGTGTGTGTGTGTATGTGTGTGTGTGTGTGTGTGTGTGTGTGTGATGAGCAACAGAGTTTAGAAAAAAATACATATTCCTCTTAATTTCTGCTGCCTGTTAAATGATAATATCATTTACTTTGGAAAAAAATAAACATAAAAAACAAAAACATATTTAAAAAATTCTTTGTTTTTCTGTCGGTGGGGCAAAGATGAATTACAGGTATTCCAGGATATTGACAGACCAGAGGTAAAGTTTGGTCGTGGTGTTGGACGACTGATGAAGAAATTGGACGATCATATGATATGGATTTCTATGGATATATTTTTCTTTTCATCATTGGAATGCACATATATATATATATACACTGAATTAAACAAAAACATGATGACATTCGATTAATATTCCTGATTCAACACACATTTTATCTAGTGAAGTAAAATGTGTGCTCTTCTGCTGTTCATGTCCAACCCCTTGTACAGCAGACTTTTAAAATGTGTGTTTACTATATTCTAATATAATATTTCCCTTGCTCAACTGAATCTTTGTTAAGTACTTTTAATTTACGACTTAATGCTCGGTACTCTCTGCTTTCGAAATTATTTCATTTTTTAATAATGGAGTCTTATTCACTCCGTTGACATAAGTCATTTTTATCGCTACACTAAATGATAAAAAATGATTTGGTGACAAATAGACCACAATAAAACAAAAAAAAGTAACATTTTGATCAATTCCTTCATTAAAACAAATGCATATAGAGTGGAGGGTGAGAAGTTAAGAAACAAAAAAAACAGGGGGTAATTGAGTCCCTACTGTGTTTAGAGTTAACTAATTACGACGTGGTGGCCGCGGAAAATGTCACAAAAGAGCCTAATGAAGCGATTTCGGAAATTGCCCAATTTTCGAATCGAATAGTTAGGCGAAAAGAAAAGATGCTTGAAAAATCCATTCGAATTATTGAGTAAAAACAACAAAAAAATGGCGATAAAAAATGGCGTCGAAAAGTAAGCAGAAATAACACAAATTTAAGGAGAAAAAACAACTTGATCCCTATCCACAAAAGCACAGCTCTTTCGATATACTCTAATTAGCGATGAAGTACTCATCTTCAGTGGGTTCTGCAAGTGTTCCTGAATCTTTAAGCCAGGTTATCGAAGTGCTCGAGTAATTAGTGACACATTTTGAAAACACCAAGAAAAATAACGTGCTACGTTGTATATTTCATACTGATTTATATTTAAAAACATGCATCATTTAATAGAAACATAAAATATTGTTATAAATATTCATGTTTAAGAAACAAAAAGATTTGAGAATTATTGTTATTAAATGATATAATCGTTAGTATTCTGGATGTGAACTAAAGTCCAGATGCAGTATTTTGATGGAACATCGATTTATGACTTTACAGGAGTTAATCTAGCTTTTTAAAATTCTGTATACACATTAAAACCAGTGCGAATAATAATTAGTATTTGATATAAAAATCTATTTGATAGGATAACTTAAAATGAGATATTCACGAAAACAATGACTTCCATTTCTGTTTATCTATCTGAATCTCGAATCGTACTTAATTGTGTAGATTAGATACACAATTTGCGATCGAAAAATACAACAGTCGTTCCTGGCTGCTTATGAATTGCAATGTGTTTCAAGTAGACCCACACACACACATTATATAAAAATTATATATATATATATATATATATATATATATATGATATAACAATTTATATATATATATATATATATATATATATATAAATCAATTTTGATACATATATTTCATTTACATCATAAATGTGTACAGCAGTATCGCAGAGTCTGCGTTTGTGTTTTCCATCCATAAAATAAAAATACCACGTATTACTTTTCTTTCTTTTATTACATGATATATCAAAGTACACATTACTCCGTTCAGTGCTTTGAGCAGAAAAAAAAACAGTCTTAAATTTATTAACGAGAAACACCGCGTTTGCCGCGAGGGGGTTAAGACTATACATTGTATGAATGTATTTCGGTTAAAACAACTCTAATTTAATCTCTTCCGACTCAATCAATTCCAAAATAACATATAAAAGTTATAAAATAAGTTGTTTAATGTATTTTTTTAATAGCTTTAGTGAAATCCTAAATATGCTAAGACATTTGAAGTATTATGGGCTTTGACAGCTTGTATATTTTAAAGATGCATTGTGGAAGCAATAACTCTTCAATAGAATCTGACGATAAAGAGATATAGCTCCGTAATAACCGACACAACGATTAAAAATATTGAATAAATGGTAGGTTATATCTGATATATTAAAGCTTTTCTCTGTCCATATATTCATTTATGTACTCTATTTTGACACACAGTTTACCATTATATGACAACCTGTTTTAATAGCTTTTGTAGTTGATCTTAGTAAACGATGTACCCTTAAAGAACGCGGCAAGTGATGCCTGTTATATATATATTTATATATATATATATATTTATATATATATATATATATTCTCTTGCTCGTCCGTCGAAGTCGACGATGACCAAGGTATCAATCAGTTTGGCGTCGGGGGTCGGTGGGTCCTGAGATGGCTGATGAGGCCAATCCGTGCTCAGCGACTCTTCCACACTCCGGACACGTGAAGGCGGCATCGACAGGCTGTGAACCGGCAGCTCTCTCCTTTCGCCTCCTGCGCTTCTGCCGGTCGTGGGTCATGCGTTGATCCTCTGCCCATATCGGCTCCCAGGCTGACGGCACAGCGCCAAGCAGAGCGTTCTGCAGCGCGACTCTCCCAAGACTGGGGGTTGATGGCAAAGTCCTCGAGGGAGGTTCGCAGGCAGTCTTTATATCGTTTCTTTTGGCCTCCTGCAGTCCGCTCTCCCTGGCTGAGTTCCCCATAAAAGAGTTGTTTGGGGAGTCGGCCGTCAGGCATGCGGTAGACATGGTCTGCCCAACGAAGCTGGGTTTTGTGGACTATGGTGGTGATGGTATGGAGCCCCGCGCGCTCCAAGACTTCTGTGTCAGGAATTCTGTCTTGCCAGCGGATGTTGAGAATATTACGGAGGCATCTGAGGTGGAAGCAATTCAGCTGTTTTTCATGTCTTTTATAAAGCGTCCAAGTTTCACAGCCGTAGAGTAGGGCTGTTAGGACGATTGCTCGGTATACTTTGATTTTGGTTGCGAGTGCAATACCTCTCCTCCTCCACACATTGTCTCTAAGTCTTCCAAATGCACTGCTCGCTGTGGAGGTCCTATGGTTAACTTCAATGTCAATGTTGGCGGTACGGGAGAGGGTGCTGCCAAGGTAGGTTAATTGCTCCACAGCATGAATCTTCTGCCCTTTGACAGTGATGCCGGGTTCGTGGTATGCATCTCCTGGGGCGGGTTGGTACATAACTTCTGTCTTCTTTGTACTAATAGTAAGACCAAAATTGTCACAACTGGTGGAAAATCCGTCCATTAGATGTTGCATCTCTGTCTCATTTGGGGCGTTAAGGGCGCAGTCATCAGCAAAGAGAAGGTCTCTGATGATGGTTTCCCTCACTCTCGTGACTGCCTGCATTCGCCTGATGTTAAACAATTTTCCGTCACATCTGTACTTGATGTTAATGCCAGAGTGACTGTCTTTGAAAGCGTCCTGGAGCATGGCAGAGAAAACCATGCTAAAAAGCGTTGGGGCTAAGACACAGCCCTGCTTGACTCCGTTGGTCACAGGGAAGGGCTCTGAGGGGTCGCCGTCATCCAGGACGTGAGCGGTCATGCCCTCGTGGAACTGCCTGACGATGGCTATGAACCTGTCTGGACAACCAAATTTTCCCATGATCCGCCAGAGGCCATTTCGGCTGACAGTGTCGAAGGCCTTGGTCAAATCGACGAATGTGGTGTAGAGGCCCCGGTGCTGCTCGACACATTTCTCCTGCAGTTGGCGTGCAGCAAAGATCATATATATACATACACACACACACACTTGCCGCACATACCAAGCGTTAGCAGGAATTCAGTTATAATAATTTATTTGCATGTTTTAAACATCAAGTAGACAACTCATTATTCAATTTTAAACGAGTTATCTCCAAACTGACTATTTTTATAGAATATTTAAAAATGTGTTATATTGACAGCCTTCCGTGTATGACTAAGATATTTTTAGATAAACTACACGTAAGTAATTATAAACTTGGCAATAATAAACGGAAAAGGTGATTTGTCAGCCTTCATGCTATTTAGGCCTGACTTTGCAAATCTGGTAATCGCCAACTCTAAAAAAAGTCCGATTTTCGACTCCGGTTTAGGGTGCTTGCATCTCTTGCCAAACTGAAGAGTTGTGAAACAGCAAAACATAACTGAATGCTTACCCCTAAATTACACTCACGGATAGGTGGGACGTGTGGAGGCCATTTCAGTTTAGTCGACTTGGATATCAGTTAAGTCTCAATAAACTAACAAGTAAAACATTAATACACTTTGTGCTGAAAAATTTCGATACCCGTAATCCTATTTGTGCGGATTTACGATAGCATATGCCGATATCAAAATACCTACAGTAATGTTAATCCGATAGACTCGGGGAAACATTTTTTTTCCTCTCAAATATCGGTAGCTTATCAACACAATAACGTACCATTCGTAACTATTTTTTTCTACTTTGTCATTTACTTTTTTTCTGCTACGCATATCTCTTCTCCGAGGGGATGTCCACTGCTTCGCATATCACAACCACATAAAATACATGTCACAAACCATCACAGCACGATGTAATCCTACTTTATATCACTGTTATTTCTATGACCGGGGCACCTAGAATTTATCTTAAATGCACGAAGTAATAATCGAATTTGAAAACACAGTTCTTTATTAAGTTATTGGTGTTGCCGTCTCTGTTGCCAGCGGCGGAGGGGGTCCGAGCTACAGGTAGGTGAGGCTATTTCGTTTATTGTCGATCTTAAGTCATTCTCTAATCGTGCGGCTCGCTGAGAAACTTCCTACATACTTCTTACTCTTATTTGCACCTTATCTGTTAACTATGTGGGTTAACGTTCGCTTCTGATAGTCAGGAGGTTTAGCTGACATCCGCATACCCCATATGACCCAGACTGGACCATATTTCCTGCTATCCTAAACTAACTATGATTATACTCGCGTAATATTTAATATTTATTCCAGTTATTGTTAATAAAATCATGTTTCAATAGTATTATCTACGCAAACCCGAGTGACTGTAAAAGAAGCAGCGTAATACATTATATCATGAATTAATTTCAATGCCTACTATATAATCCGTAAGATATTCGCTGCTCGACGCAGTTTTGAGGAGATCATGGTGGCATCGCTAGTAAAACAGAGTTTCCATAGTTTGAACGATGAATATTTTGTTCAGTAAAAAAATACGACACGTTAGTGAAGTAGTAAAAAAAAGATACAAGCATAGTTTAATGCATTTAAAATATATTCAGAAAATAAATGTATGTGTATTGTCTTGCATGAAATATGTCAGTCAGAAATTCTACTTTTTTTAAACATAACCAAATTATTAATCATAAATACGTCGTATTAATGTACTGCATAAACACAATAAGCATGCAATGCAACTCCCTATTAGTACGAAATGTATTACCGACTCACTGGTATTGAAGAATAGAAGATTATGTATATATGCACAGCGTAATTTTTTACAGTAATGAACATATCATGATGTATTTTGGAATATATATTCTAAAACGATACCCTGAGTAAGATTGACACATTATTTTTTGTACATGGTAACACTCATAGGAGTTTTTTTTTTAATTTACTTATTTTTATGAACCAGTGATTATGAATGTTATAATATATATTATCGGCAACCCGGTTAGTAACATGCGCACATTTCTTTTGTAAACCATTTAGAATGTGCCCATTCAAAGTCACACTCGCACTCAACAACTGGGATGCCTAAGGTACAAACGGCCTTATAAGGCAAATTATTACTGTATTCTTATTCTTCAATCGTGCAATGAATATCAACTTGCAGTATGTAATACCTGTTACCAAAACACCCATTCACAATGTAACATGGGTACACCCAAGATAACACTGGCATACTCTAGATAAAGTCATCACGCGTAAGCGTAATTAGATCGTGTATCAGACAGACATAATGCACCGTAGCTTTATATACGTCGACCTACTGTTTCTGTTCTTATAAGTAAACTTATATCGCGAAAAGAAATGAGACTTAATGAAGCTCGTTTGTGTATTCGCCGACAAAGTGAGAATCTTCTGATAATGTTACGCGATCAACAACAGGTTAGACAACAGAAACACAATATTTAAAAAATAATTATTCTTTTCGCTTACTCTCTCAGGTTTATATGAACTAAAAACAAAGCGAACGTGAATACACATTTGCGTCAAATTAAATTAATCATCTCGCGTTTCTTTTATTATAGTTAATGTACGATGGTTGTGAGCGAGGAATAATTTATATTTACTTATTTTTAACTTTGTAGCAAGACTTACTTGTTTTCATTATTTTTAAGTGCACAAGAAAACATAATTAGTGTTGTGCCTTCGAGCTACATACATCTGGAGTTATCAGTTGATTATCCTAACACATGCACACATACACTGTGCGTGCTTGTGCATGTATGTATGTGTATATACACTGTTTCTCGCTTTATTACAGATCATGATATTGTTAGGTTGACATCCATTACTAGATATAATTCGATCTTTCATTGAATGCACTTACTAATTGACGTTTCTGTTGAAAATCCATATGTTTTGATGTAAAATAGAATATCAGCTGTGAGACAAATCTAGTATCTATTCTGAAACTACAGTTCATATTTTATGTATTCGATAGTGAAGAAGAAATCATTCTAAACTAATGAAATTTTTATTTCTGTCACTATCCAGAATGTCTCTTTTTGGGAGTAGCTGGATTTTTCTTTTATAAAAACAATAATTGTGCGTAACTCAGCCACCGTGCAGAGGCAACTAAATAGGGGCTAATAGTTTAAAAATCTTTTCAAGATGGGTGAGGCATTACATTTCGGAAAATAACACTTCTAGTAAAAATAACGGAAGCATCGTGTGCATCAGTGTTTCCACACACACAAAATATTGAGTTGGCCAAAAGAGTTCGTTTTTTGTGTCTACCTGTTTATGGGGAACCCAAAAATTAGTTTTGAAACATAAACGAATTTATGCAATTTATTTTTCACGCCCAATTTTGAAATCCTGAGAATTTCTGCGCTTTTCCTAGTTGTGAAAGTGCAATTTTGTTTAACTACGGTTTTTACTTGGCTACTGTCGATCATGTTTGGCCGGCTACAGCGAGAAGTATTTTTCACTGAGTAATCCACTCTTTGGAATCGTGGAAACAATTTCTGGCACATCATTTACCTCACACATGACATATCTGTATACATGTTTATGTTGCTTTTTCCCTTTGATGTGGTAAAAAACTATCAGATGCAAGTAATGCTCTGCTTCATCTCCCATTCCATAGCCTCAAATACAAGCAAAAATGTAAAACTATTTGCTCAGAGGCTTATTACACATTGACGTCAACATACTCGGTACACCAAGTACAGGATTTGAAAAATAAGAATATAAAAAGTAGGTCGGAAAAATGACATTCTAAAAATGAATTAACGTTTTGGCCAACCTAATATATATATATATATATATATATATATATATACGGTCCATTTTAGACGTTCTTAAACTCGCTCAAACGGATTTTTTATATAATTCGTTCAATTGCGAAACATCAAAAACTATTGCTATTAACCATTTCTCATTAGCGGTTCAAACGAATGTTTATTTTCTAATGTCGAACACGAAAACACCAGAAAATATCATCTTTGTAGTTATTTACCTCGTCTCTAACGTAAGCTTGTATTATCATTCATTTATTGTTGTTTTTTATAATTATTTATTACCAAAAGTAAAAAGATAAACTTGAGACACGCACACACACTGACGATTTTCGAAAAGATGAAACAGAAATATATATATATATTTCTGTTTCATCTTTTTCATATATATATATATATATATATATATATATATATATATATATATATATATATATATATATATTCAAAGAGTATACTAGAGATATGTGTTCTTTAGCTTTTACTAAGGCAGGGATCTAGAAGAAGTAAAAACCTCTACCATAACACCTGCGGTTTAAGTGACTACTGGTCATCGGATTTTTCTTTATTCACGGGTTCATAGTTACCGATACTTTGATAGTAATCATTGTGTTTCACAAGTGTTGTTTACTATAATACTGTTGCTATGTTGGTGTTGTATTACAGCTCGCATCCTAATTTGGTTACCACGTGACGTGCCAACCTTGTGAAACAAACGAATGCATGTTCAGCCGAATTAAACATAAGCAAGACCTTGCTTGAACTATAGACCACGTCACGATTGCAACACATGTGATATTATCTTTAAACGACTAGCAGGCTTTTATTCATATCACATCATCTCACTGATTTGTTTACACTAGAATACAATCGATCCCCCCAAAATAGTCATACTCTAAAACGAATAGACAATCACCATATATCTGTAATTACGGCAGATTAAGACATCAATGCGGTCGGTTTCGAATTTAAGAAGAGTGGACATTTTATGTCTGTCCTATGACAGACAAACAGATACTGAAAAGAGTCCGACATAAAAGGCCACCCTTTGTTTTGAATTAAACAGACGGCACCGATGTTGTCTTAAACTTCTGTAATACATATATGAATAAATATTGCACTCTTACTTTTGAATTTTCTTTAATAATCGAGCACTATTCTGGGCTTCTTGTCCACTAATCTTTCTCACACAAACACCCACGCTTATTAATTAAAATAGAGTACGCGTCTACAAATGTATTTTTTTACTAATGATTCAACAATCATCAATACCAAAAGTCACTCAAGGATACGTTTTTTATGAGATTAATGGATTTTTACTTGAATGATGAAGAATACTATGAGAGGATTTTATATAAGGAACGCAATTAACGAAGTTTGGTTTCTTATGGAGAAAGATATAGACAATTATTTGTTGACATTTTATTTAGAAGACGACCATGTTGTAGTCTGCATGGAATACACCCCATAGTAGTGCGTTTCAGAGACGGGTTTTCTTCAAAGGAAATGTTCATAAGAAGTTTGCCTGGTGTACAGCACAATGAGTTTGAACCGACATTTCTTTTCATGTCCGAAAGCAAGACAAGTTCTTGTGACTATTTTACAATGAGGAAACCAGAGATCGGAACTCAGTCGAGAACCTTACATGGAAATAACAATAGAGTAGCGAACGTCTAGCAAGATCTCATATCTTAGAACGGGCTGTATGAGACAGCACTACTATTGAACAACTAGATTGCGAAGTGAATTTGTTATGTTCTGCACACACATTCATTTTAGATGAATACTTACGCGTTTTAAGATAATATTAGATTAAGCTAGGATGGAAAATATAATTATATCACAGCTTACTAATCACGGAAGATGGTGAGCCGATCGTCGAGACGGCGCCATCGTTTGAGTGTTATATACAAATTGTTGATTCGACTAACAGGTGCGATGACGTCAAAGGTTTTCTGCTAAACTACTTCAGTCACGACAATGGCGTCCAAGTGAGCACGCAGGACTTTGTGTCAAGACAATGGAAAGATGGTGACAAAAGAAGGAATAGTTAACACTCACACATTGGTCATTGTCGGTTCGATTGTCGGGACACGTGGAATCCCACGAATTGTAAAATACTATTGTTAAATTAATTCTAAAGACTAGGTTCTGTTTTCAGCCAAGTTTATTAATTTGTCACTATTGGTTTACAGACTAACGTCTACATCGCTTAACTAATCGTCACCAAACTTGGTAAAAAAATGTTGCTCGTTGTCTAACTAAGTACTGATTCTATTTTAAGATATCAAGGGCAAAGATATATCAATGTCACTTTTCACAATGACTTTGGTTCTGTTCATCGTACAGAGTTGCTACTTGGCCCATAATATAGCCAATGCCGTTCACAACCTTATATGACCTTGATAAGTTCGGCCACGGTCGAAATGTTAACGGAATTTCAAATTTCGAGTTTTTCAAAATTTGATGCATAGGACTAATCTACTTTAATAACCATAACCCCCTGCACAATTTAAGCTTCATTCAGTTAATAGTTGTGTATTAGCAATGTTTCTATTGCATACGTTCGGGATAAGGCTTTGGCCCATTCTTACGTTGTTTGACAAATGTAAAGCATCTCACGAGAAGAGTATGCCCTTGTGCAGGTATGATTTTAAAACAGTAGAATAATACAACAAATTTATTTTTTCTTACATAATTATAAAAAATTCAGTTCTAAAATCGTTAGGGGTGAGCACCCACCCCCGTACAATGCTTGTTAAATCGCTCATTTAATTATGTGCCGGTGTTTTACATTGATCGACAATCAGTCCTTACCATCCCAACAATCAACAATATATACATATATATACACAATAAGCGTGTTTGATTCTTGCCCTTTCGGAGCAGCTGCCTTATTTTTAATACGTGCGTTGAGAAAAGTATGAATCCATATATCCCATCTTAATCCATTGATTGATTAGTAGGGTAGACTACCCGTACACTCTGGTTGTTAGTCTAGGAAAATAAATACTACAAAGTTACAGTCATTATCTGCTTATCACGGCAATGTTTGTAGTCGTCCTCGTCTTGCTACTAGACTCGAGCAATGCCGGTTCAAGTAATATACTATTCAGATTGCGAAACTCTAGCTTTAGTATAGATCTCCTGAGCAAGCACACTTATATGAGCTATCTAGTTTATTTATTTATTTTTTTATTTTTTTATTTACTCCTCGCGGAGTTAGGCACAAGGCCAGTTTTATCTTACTCCCACAAGTATGATGTGACCCAAGATCGGGTCGAGCAAGTGGGGTTAAAAGCCAGCACTCGAGAGGTGAGCACTCTGGCCATTTAAAAATTGCCTGGGCAGCCTCGTCGGCATTCCCCGGTAGGGGCGCCTCAGACAGTAAGCAATAAACTTACTCCTCCCCAAAGAGGGGAGGCGAAGCCTGGGAGGGTGGACCTCCTAGAACTGCACAGGACAGGCGTGCAGTATCCATCGGAACAGATACTACACTTTGATCTTAGCCAAAAGGCCAAGACTGAGGGGAACAAGGGCGATCTAGTTTATTTCCACACTGAAAACAGGCTTAAGTTATGTACTCGTTTAACTACGTGTCGAGCTCGGGTATATCGAACATTTTATTTCTTGCATGTTAACTGAAACTAAAACACTATTTAACGTTTGTATATACACGTTTTAGAATGATTAAATAAAAAAGACTAGTTATCATGAACTGACAATAGTTTATGAGAACACTTTGTTATATGAATATAAGACTCTTCGAAAAAATTTAAATATACATAAAGTGAAATAAGCCAAGTTTATATCAGCTACACTTATGTGATTTGTTTAGATTCTGTTTCTTTTAGTTCTACATTATTTCCTATCGAATTAAACTATTAAGTACATTTACAAATGTAATTATGCACAATCAAGTATGCGCTATCAAATGAAAGACAATAGACTTCATTTCGTGTTTAGAGATTACATAGACTTATCTGCATTAGAATGGTTTAGTAGTAAAGGTTCTTCAGCTTTAACATCGTTCAATTCCACGACAGAAACGGGTCAGTCTCAATGTCGGTTTTCTATCAATAATCCTTCACGTAAGAGTAATGATAATTATGCGTTTCGAATTGGCATGGGAAAACGCTGATTTGTCTGTTATATATAGATATATGGCATTGTCTGAAAGAGCCGTGAACTCGACAAAAATTCCCAAGTGAAAATGGAAATAACATTTTGAGAATCAATATTTGTTTAAGAATGAAAATACACATAATTTTAAATAGAATGTTCTCTATTATTATGGATTTGTTTACTGTCTAGATGTAGAATCGACCAATGCCATGACATGAAGCATGCTCGTCTCAATGTTGTATGCTATCAGCAATTTTCAGATCACGGTTATTCATGAGACAAATGTGTTTCTGATTGGCATGAGGTAGGGAAACAGCGAAAAGCGGACAGACATACATTGTTTACAAAATGATAAAATTAACCCTGAGAATCAATATTGTCACTCGAAATAAACAAATCGAACTTTTGTAATGTTGAGATATATAATTCAGAATGTGGCAAACGATAAGGTGACAAATGTATTTATTTAAAAATATAGATATGACGTTATGCTCTATACTAAATACATGTAAACGCGAAGTTCAATAACCCATCATGTGGAAATACCTTAATTCTATTTAAAGTATATAATCAGCAGCAATAGAAACGTTCTAGAAGTTTACGTTTTTAAATACAGATCTACCAAACTTCATTTACAGTATTTAGGGTAGAGATATCCAAACAGTATACAGGGTGACTCAAAAAACGGGCCCTAAATCTAATTAGCCCCCGTTTCTTAGTGATTCGTCCAAATGAAATGAATTTTGGGGCATAACTAGTTTATTATATTCACAACATCATATCAAAACACTAGGGTATTTGGCCTTTTTTCTCCATTCTACAGCAGGTGTTCTAGATGAACTCCTTTTAGCTCCATGCATTTTTTGAGGCGCAGAACGAAGTTGTCCATGGCGTTCTTACAGACTGAATTGGGAATGGATCTCATCTCCTCCCTGATGGCTTCCTTGAGTTTCGTGATAGTTATGGGTTTCCTTGCGTACATTCTGTCCTTAAGATAGCCCCAAAGGAAATAATCTGGGGTGTATAGGTCCGAGCTATGGGGTGGCCACTCAAAATTAGTCTTGAGACTGATCATTCGGCCTCCAAAGTTCTCTTTCAGCCAATCTGAGGACAGGTTTGAGGTGTGAGAACTTGCTCCGTCGTGCTGGAACCAGAACTTGCTCATGAGCGACGGGTAGAGAGCTCACTCCTGAAGGTTTTGAGGACCTCCACATACCGCTCCTTGGTGACTGTCACTGCTGCGCCAGATTCTTCGATGAAGATTGGTCCGATGATACCTCTGACCAGGATTGCAGCCAACACCGTGCAATTAGGAGAGTGCAGGGGCGTGGTGGCTACTTCATTGGGTCTGGAGGACCCCCAGAAGACATTTGTCTTGGAGTGCGCCTTTCCGTCAAGATGGAAGTGGGCTTTATCTGAGGTCCAAAGGAAGTTAAGGAAACCTGGTGTCTCCTCGATCTTATCGAGCATCTTGACTGCCATAGCGCTCCTCTGCTTCTTGTCTGAGGTTGTAAGGGTCTGCAGCGTCTTTATTCTGTATGGGTAAGCCCTGATATTGTTCACCAGCCTCCTCCTAAAAGTCTCACGGAAGATACCGAGGGACTGACTTCGCTTACGCACAGAGCGTTTCGGACTCTCCTGGAGAGACTCTCTCACACTTTCGCCCAGCTCGGCTGTCCGCTTCTTGGGACGTGCCGAGTGGTTTGGACGGTTCTCACTGGCAGCGTTGAAGTTCTCCACGGTCCCATACTTCTCGAAGCAGAATTCAGAACTGGGTGGAGCCTTTTCACATCCGAACTTATGCATGAAACTGTCCTGGGTTTTCTTAAACGAGCCTGTATTGTAGTTAAATTTAACACAGTGTATTCTTTGTTCCAGCTCCCACTGAGGTATTGGTGTACTCACGGTCGTTGATTTTGCCATGTCCTGTAAAATAACGGCAATCGGTGAATAAACAAAGGAGATATCACATAAAGTGTCCATGGGGCCCGTTTGTTTTGAGTCACCCTGTATTAATTGGAAAGTCCAGTGCGTTTACTTTTAAAATATGTTTCTATCAGTAAATTGTCTCTGCATTAAACGTCTTTTGTTAACACTAGCATTTCAAGAAAGAACTTTGGACAACGAAAAATTATATATCAATATCGCGTAGCAATGGTTTGGCAATAAAAACATGTTTAAAGGGATGTTTGTTACCTAGTGCCAGAGTACATTTGCTATTGAAAAAGTGAAAATCCGTGATTACTTTTATTGTTATAGCCAAGAGACACTCGAGGATAATGGTTAATGGGATAGCAACGATTACCAATGGAGCACTTTAAATATGTAGTCATCATCAATTTAACTATGGATGTTGGCAAACTTCATGTAAATACTAACACAAATTTCCTGTTTTAGAAAAAATTAGGAGCACTAAGAATCGAGCCATTTTTAGGTCTACGATGTTGACACATACGAACTGAAATCTTTTATTCGCATGACTTACGCATGAAATATGTTGAAAACAGAGCGAGTCTGCAATTATTTCTCAGCTACGGTTGAACGAAATGCTTCATTATTGTATGAAAATAAGCATAGTCTACAATATGTATCATGTTTAAGAAGTAAATAAAAAATACTTGTATTCCATAAGACAGACTAACGGACTATGCTAGTTTTTTTTTAATGGAAATCGCTACAAACAAAAGATGAAGCCGTTTGATGTAAGGTGCTAAATAATACTACTACTTTAAGAGTAATAAATATATCACTATTAGAGTTATTGATAGATTCCGACCGAGAAAGAAGCAATTCTTCCCCATTTGTCAGAAATATCGCTCATAGAGTGTGAGGGCAAAAGGACAAAATAAGGGAAGCAAGAGTTATGATGGTGCCGAAAATAATCGGTAAATGTTAACTTTCAACTATCCTTACCGTTACAAGCGAGATTCAACGATATAGTTAAATTATTTATCTACTTTTTAAAACATAAAAAGAATACGTTACATATATCACTCCTCTCTGTTGAGACCTTGCTCCAAATTAAACAATTTTCCTAAAATAATGCAATACCAGATTGTTCATAAACATTATTCCTGTGTAGAAATTGGATTCACATGAACTAGTGGAATCATTTCTTTTCTGTGTCCATATCCAATACTTAAACCAAATGCTTCAGGAAAAATGTTAAATTTAGAGAAGCTGTTAAGAATAAACAGGAACACATTGTTGTTGCTTCCTCAAAATACTATGCTACATATAATTACTCATGTTGTAAGCAAATATTTAATCTAACCAATTTTAATGAGTGGCTTTGGGATTTGTGTACGAACATTACACCAGCTAATATTACCGAGAATTTCAAACTTTTGAAACTAAATTGGAAATAGTCACAAATCAATGTCATCTTTGTATAAAAACATGCACACCATTACCTGGTTCTTGTCCTTGATGATACTTGTGTAAATCATTGTGTAGCACTAAGTTGATCATTAAATTGACGAGTTGATACCTGTCTATTGGAAGATGCTGGTATCCACTTTTTACAGTTTATAGCTAGTAGAACAGAATTAACTAACGTATACAGAAAAAAGTGCTATATTTGTAGAACTTGTTATATTAAAGTAAAAAAGAAACTATTTTCATGCACGAATAATTCGCTTTATACTTATACCAAAAACTCTTCAAGTCTATCTTTAGTGGATTATCACATTTAAGAATACAACTTTCGAAAAATAAGGGTACTTCTTCAGATTAGAATCCGATCGAGCTTTAACCTCAACGAAAAATTTGGCTCCGGTCAAAATCTATTAATACACCAAATTATGTTTTATTATGTATTTACTAGCAGTGGAACGATTGAAAACTTTTTTTCTTCCGATTTCTATACAATTGACGATTCTTGTTCTTCTAAAATCTCTACATATTTAGCTATAGAGTCTATGTTTTTTTTTAAATTTTGGAGTGCCGTATATTTTCGCAAACGTAAACATAAACTTGTGAGCGATGAGGTGTGATCTATAGATTTCAGTTTTACTGGTCGTGTAAAATAATTAAATATGTATCATTAGTACCAGCAATAGAAAATTAAGTTTTAAACAAGAAAACACAACAAACATCGTTTTTTTGCATCAGAAAATAGTCACATTTTTCCGATTCCGAAACCCCAAAAAGTTTCAGTTTCCTCATTCCCGATTAATCGCCCAAATACTAGTATTAGCATTTATAAAATAATGTCCAATTTAAAAAAAATCCTTTAGAGTTACGTGAAATTCGAACCCGTGTATGCAAAGTTTAAAAAAAAACTCGAATTCTTACATTTTAGCGAACAGCGTTAGTAATGTTTACTCTCCCTATTCCTTTTTTCGTCAAGTAATCACAAGTGACGAACTCTAAAGATATCATCCTTTTTTACTAATATATATATATTAAGAAGTCACGTTTTTTATTGCGTAATTTAGGAAGGTTTAAAATATCACATACAACTAAACAAGTCATAATGCATTTCTGAAATATCGAGATGATTAAAAATTGTGTATCGACGATACATTTCAGATTTTCCTGGCATACACTTTAAGATACCATTGTTTATAGCTTTAAAAGGTATTTCCTGAAGCTGAAATAAATTCTATAGAAACAATCTTGTGCATGATATGAAATCTAATTTTAGGGTAGACTTTAGCTTTCAATTCGTTAAATTATTTTACCTGCCTAAAACCAGAACAACTACTTCAAATTTGTTTTAAATAATTATATAGAGTAACTTTCATATGTACAATGTCTATCTAATAATGCTTCGAATAAGTCTGAATATATGCTATCACGAAGTTTGGTTTTAAAGGAAGCGTTTTAATAATTAAATAAATAACCGACTTTTAGGCATTCATTTGTTTCTTCAATACTAGTTCCTAAAAGTTAAACTAGTAATATAGGTCCAATATTACCAGCACGTAGAACAATGATGTCCGTTTTATAATAGTTTTAGCTTATTTATATAATATATATATAAATTAGTTTGCACTTATCAAGGTGCAAATGTCACTCGTGTAAAATGCGCAATGAGATCGTTAATTAGGTGTCGAACATTACTATGAGAGGATTGGAAGCAATGAGATTAAATTGTAGGATCTGATTACTTAAGAATTGGACAACAAGTATTCTTTGGCATCTGATTTTAAAACGACTATGTTGCAGTAAGAGGGTGATAACTCTCGTAGTATTGTGTTCTACAGATGGCAAACTTATACAAATAAGCTCCGTTCAAAGACGCTATGTTTAGTTGTAGGTGCACGGAAATAGATACATCTTTTTAAAGTTCCAAATAAAGCTTCGACTTCAGGTTTATACACCGTTGTGCATTAATCCTAAACACGGATTCAACATTCACGCAACGCATTGTCTATGTCTGAATCTATTTTTGGGATTGCATGTTATTTCTGCAAGTAATAGCAAATAAAACATTGTTTTGTGAATAGAATTTGCATTTTCCCCAACTCGTGTAAGGTCAATTATTGATGAAACACAAATAATAAAATAGTCTACTTATTTCATAAAAATAATCTATAAACTGTAACCCCTTTATTGCATGCTTTAAATGTGTACTATAAAAAGTAATAACTACAATGTGAACATGTTAGTTGTCCCTTAACATATCTTAATGTGACTTGTTTTAAATCTTATAAATATTTCGCCTACATATTTAACGGTATTTAAATGTATAACTATAACTGATATAATTAAGTATTTCCCTAGTGATAAGAACGTATTAACGGATTTTATAATTAGTTTTAAATGTTGACAAAGAATATTAGTTGGTTAAAAAAAATTAGCTTACATTATGAAATTTATTTAAATAACGGTGTACTAATTTAGTTAGTTACGATCCTCCTTTTTACATAATCCTTCTCACAGAAGAGACGTTGCCAGTCTTTATCGACTCTATAATTATTTTCATGGTAGTTGCTCGACTGAACTCTAATCTATGGTTTACATCTGTATAACATTTACAACAATAACACCTCTAGCTACAACAACTGTAAATAACTGCCCTTTTTACCTGTGTACCTGAAAGTAAACTGAACTTCCATGAGCAAAGTATATTTCCAATGTAAATGCATTCTTGTTGAACAGTCCTTTAAAATAATCTAATTTATGGCCAGTATTAAGAATTGTTACCAATACTCACGTTGGTGTTTCACTCTCCTCCTGACGAACTCATTAACCCTTATCCTCGAGTGGCCTATGGGGTTTAATAAGTGTTGACTTGTTAGTAAATAAAAAAGTATGTTTCAATAAGTCCCTATCTACTTGCCACTACATGAGAGCAACTATTTTCTTTTGTTCTTCAAGAGTTGGCGATACTGGTATAATAGACAATTGAATGCAGTATTTTCTGTTGTATCACTTGAAATTTATTAAATAAAGCATTTTGTATGAACCTGTAAGAGACCATATAACTCGCACAAAAACGATAGACTCGGTCTCCACCTCTAAGATTATCGACAAATTATAAAAAAGATAATTTTGTAAATGTCAAAATCATTTATGATTTAAAAGGTTACGACTAATTGTGATGCTAGCTTGAGCAATGCAATTATGTTTTTGAATTGGTAGCTAACAGTAGATTAAAAGGTCACTGCGCTGATTGATGTTTTAAACTTTAATTTTACTTTTGAACTGGACAGATAGTTGGTGAGATAATTTGACATGGTAGCTGAGTGCCTTAACTTCAGCAGATAACCAATCAATTTGTCGAAATTAAAAGCGTGCTAGTATTCTTAATAGATAAAGCTTTCATATTGTGGGTGGACTATATATTCTTCATACATAGTGAAATAGAGGCTCTCAATTACTGAACATTTAAAAAATAGTATACCAATACAAAACCGTGGTTCGTTTGTCAATCAGGGATAATTGTTTAAAGTGGAGTTATTCTAAAAGTGAACTGTCATTTTATGAGTTCAAATCAGAAGGGAATTTGATATCGATCGAAAACAAAGAAATAATTCTTCTAAGAAGAAAGTCTCCCGAAATCAAACATCTCTTCGGAATAAAGGCAAAACGTCCAAAATAATCAAAGCGGAAATAGCCTCAGTCAGATTCATCAACTTGTTTTATCTATTTAGCAATATAATCGTTTGTATGTAGTGTTACACAAGTGTGTGTTCACTATACACTTGATATGGGTGACGTCGATGTTTTCCTGCTCTGTGGTTTCCTAGCGAACCGATCACATAAATAAATTTCCGATTAACTTAGGAAATTCTAAAGATATGTGCATATTTTCAACATAACGTGAACAAAAAACTATTCAAAAAGAAACAGTCGAGACCTTTCGGTCATTGTAGCATATGAAATCAAATCTTTATTGTCTATATCCATTAAACGTGCAATACGGTCATACAAATGAATCGCATAATTATTCACGTTTGCCCTTTATGTAATATTTCTGAAATGCATTTACTTTTTGGAAATACCCCCGATTACTTCTTGATTATCTGCCACAAGAATAGCATAAACGATACTCAGTATTTTTTTAAATTAAGATATTTTGGCATGCCCGCTTCTGTTAAACACTTTTCGAGTTGTTATAGTTCAGGAATACCACGTTGAAATATGCTTTTTGATATGCTGAGTATTAGCTTTCACTCACTGTTTGTAGAACATGGAATGCACTTTGTAGAAACTATTGTAGGTTTAAACATCACTCATCAGACGTAACCCTCTCGTGTGTCCGTGTAAACTATGTTCTTCATAGAACATTTACTTTCTTCGTCTTGATCTGTTACCCTATATTAGTTCCATTTGTACAACCTTGGGATATATATGTACCATAATTATTATGTTATTGTATAAATTGTGCAGAAATCACAAAAATAGTAAGGATTATATATTCTACTCCGCTTAATGGACCGGAATCTCGATGCAACTATCTTCAAGATTACATCTAAATCTTGGGTTGATTGAATAGGAAAATCAAATTATTTAAACGGTTTTAATCATACTTAAAAAGTGGTGAGTTGTGTAGGTTTTTATTTCATCAAGACCCTGTAATTGTAACTTTAGAATTGCACGTATTTTCTTTTTACGGTATTTTTCTCCGAGAGTTCGTGCATTTCGATAAGTATCTATTTCTGCATCCGAAACACATTTAAGATACTTAAGGTGCACTTGCAATTTGCCAATAAATATATTGCATTGCTGTACTCTCCATGTAACGAAGCTATAATACTTGACAGTATAATATGAACTACAGTGTCAATTTGTTTAGATATTTTCGCTTTTATTATACTGCTTATGCCGTGCGGAAATAATGTTACTTTTGGAAATAGTCAAATATGACTATAGGTTCCTGTTATTAGCCATTGCGGTGGCTTTTTATATGTAGGACCGTGGTATAAGTTCTGAGTAGTCATAGGAGGTAAACCTTTCCAGGACTTGGCTCACCTCCTTGGGAAGGAGTTAGTTAATTATTGAGTGTCAGAGGTGGCCCCACCGAGTAATGACTTTGGGACTTCCTAGGATTTTTTAATAGTGCAAACGACCCCACTTCTGAGGAGTTGACTTATTCTACCCACCTTCTAGCCTTGTTAACCATTATCTGAAATAGAAAGAATATAAATACCAAATCTATTTATAAACATTCGACGGTGTTCAATATTTAACATTTCTCAAACATTTTGTGATTTCTCGTAAGATTCATGAATATTGGAACATTGAATTGAAAATTGAGTGCAATTACATGTCCTAGTTTTCTAGTGTTCCAGTTCGGGTTTGTAGTAACATTTATAGAAAATATACGATCTCAAATAGTTCTAGCACGTTTTAACGCGAATATAACTTTCAGCCATGCATATATATCTGACTTGTCTAAGGGAAGAATTAAGATGACTAACTTATGTCTGATTACTTTTTATGTAGGTTAATAAATCAGATAAATGTATATCAACATTTAAATGTATATCAACAAAATATTTGTTTTAAAATGTTTGATATTCTCAAATAGAATTGACATTGTTTGGTTATAATAATCAATATTTTACAGAAACATGTTAGTTGTTCAATGAAAAAAAAAAGAGTTATATGCACGCGTTTATTTTGAAAAATCAAACTGATTTTCTTGGCCATTTGGCAAACGGACTTCGCGTTGATCGACTTGTATGTTAAGACAAAAAAAAAACAACGCTACACCAAGTGTAAAATGTTAAACTGTTCACTACGTTTTCTATTTAATTCATTTTTTTATCAATTGATATATTGTTTACACAAAGAGTAGAGTATTGCTCGAAATACTAATATTAAAATTATAATATTTATAATTTATATAAGTTTTCCATAACGCTATATTTTTATTCGGAGAAAGTTAAGAAATGCATTACTTTTAGCCATGAAACAGACATACATATATATATATGTATGTATATATATATATATATATATATCTTGGCCTTTTGGCTAAGATCAAAGTGTAGTATCTGTTCCGATGGATACTGCACCCCATAAACTGGTATTATCTTGGCATTCGGGGCTTGATTTACGCCTGTCTATGGGTCTGTCCTGTACAGTTGTTGGAGGTCCACCATCCATGGCTTCGCCACCCCTCTTTGGGGAGGAGTAAGTTTATTGCTTACTGCCTGAGGCGCCCCTACCGGGGAATGCCGACGGGGCTGCCCAGGCAATTTTTAATGGTCAGAGTGCTCACCTCTCACGCGCTGGCTTTTCAACCCCCACTTTCCTGACCCGCCCTTGGGTCACATCTTATTTGTGGGAGTAAGATAAAACTGGCCTTGTGCCTAACTCTTGGAGAGGAGTAAATAAATACATACAAGCAAATATATGCTCCGTCAGGTAATATATTTTTGCTAGGCTGAGAGGATGCCATGATGAACGACCTACATGCAATAACCCTCAATGGACGAGGTAATGCCTGGTAAGATGGTACTATTACAATAGAACGTATACTACAATACCCCCTTGTAAAATAGATATACCATGGGAAGATCTTCACTATAAAAGGAGAATGAACAAAAGAAAATATATTACAACACCCACCTAAAACGTGAAGTGGTGCCTAGGAAGATAGTCTCATGACAACATAACATTTCTTACATTAAACCTATTTCGATAGAGGATGTAATACATGGTGAGATTGCCCCCCCCCCCACCATATAGAAATGGAGGTAATTCCTTGGAAGCGGTATTATGACAAAAAAAAACATACTAAACTTACCATTCCAGTAAAAGCTTAAATAATAACAGATTAAATCAGTTTGTTTTCTTAATTCATTTAACTATTTCTAATGATGAAAACATTTTATTATAGCTCGTTTGTCTTTTGGTTTAGATCAAGGTGTTGCATCTGTTCGAGGCATCGGAGCCGCATCAGACGTTAATCTAATAAGCAAAAAGTAATACGGCGTCGTAAACTGCAGAAAGTAAGGGGTAAGGACATAACCTAACGACAGCCAGACAGTCACATGCTTGCCATGTTCTTTTTTTTCTCACTTCTGACGAGTCGGAGAAGATTTTCGCGAACTATTTTAATAAGTTTTTTTTTAATTGTCTATGTTTTATCAAATTATTTCAATTAATTGCTATTAATATTGACGAAACTACTTCACGTATATACATAAAATAGTGAAATAAAATTAGAAATAAATAACATCGAATATTATTTATGTAGTGCTTAAAAATAGATATGCATATTTGACTATCTAAGAACTGTCATCCTATCGGCTGTCTACTATATAGAGATCATTTATAATGTCTTTGTTTTCTTATACATTTAAATACAAGTAACCGGTTTAGATTGTAATACAGAGGTGATAAATAAAAAAAAAACTTCCGCATTTATTCATATATAAATATATATATATATATATATATAGTCCCGGCAGAAGGAATTTGTCAGATCGCTAAATCTCTTTAGGGATTTTGACCCCCTCCCTTCTCCCCCCCCCCTAACGTAGGGCCTTTTTATCGTATTTTCAACGAAATCATTAAATTCACTTCTTTAAATCGCTCTATCGTTAATTTTGGCACATTTAATTCCCCGTTTGCTCTTTCTGTCGACGATATTATTGATTAACAACTATCGATTTTCTCCTGACGAGATAGTCGAAAGGGCCTTTGAGAGATTTCCGCACATCCTTTTTAAATGCATATATATATATATATATATATATATATATATATATATACACATACACTGGTAAGGGAAAGTATATTCTTTATCCCAACCTTGATGATGCAAACTAAATTGACAAATCTGCATTGCCATCCGCGTTAAATTAGCATCCTTTCTAGTTTCATTTTTCGATCTGAATCATCGTGGTCTTATTTGATATTGTCTTCCTTCAATCGAGTACCGCTCGCAATTTCGATGCTTTTAAGAGAGCAATAGAGTTAATAAATAAAATGTATAACTAAAAGAGATAGATGAAAGCGAACTGTGTTTTAAGGGCATACCCACTTTTTATGCGTGATTATTTTATTTGTTTTCACAAAAAAATATGAACTTTAAGCTTTATTTTTTCGGTTACCGTAAAAGCATCACGTGGAAAGACGTGTTCGATATCGAAATGTAGCCCGTATGCATTTTCACAGCCTGGGGAAAGAAAAACGGATTTTCTTTTCAAACATCAGCAGTATTTTTCAGAAAATAATATCCTTTTAGGATCAAATCCAGTATCATTTACATTAATGGAATTTGGTGATTCATGCCCTACAAGCACTTACTTATATGAATCAAATGTGTTTGCTTGTAGTTTGGTTAGATATGTATTTTTTTATGGAAATTGCTCCGGACAAGACATGAAGAAACTTGATGCAAGGAGCTAAAAAGAAGAGAAATAGTATTATTTTAAAGACAGGAAATGCATATTGACCTTAGTCTTTAAAATAGCAAGGCTATAGGTACGAGAAAAACAGTCAGCGGAAACAGAGTTCTACACGCCCGCAGTTTTTGAATAAAAAAGCTACTGGAATAAGAAGTTTTATTAAAATGAGGAATCAAAACAGCGAATTGATTGATACCACAAGCCCAACGAATCAAACGAGCCGGACAAAATGAACAGGGGGTAGATCATTACATTCTGAAGAAAACGTGTCAATGGCACTTTTACAGGACCTCAACACCACATACAACAGTAAACAAGAACGTAGGATACATTTCTGTCTATTGTTTATGTTTTGAAGTTCATAATTATGTCCTGTCGCTTTTATAACAATATGAACATTACTTCTCGCTATTCTAACTTTGCGTGGGTGGCTTTGTTTATAAAAATAGCGCATGAAAAAAACAGATCAGAATTAGAAGAGAGACAGGACAGATTCGGTCTGCCTAGCGCCTCATGATGTTTATCTTACCTGCTAAAAAATTATGAAATTATATACTGCCAGAGTACTCCTACCTCCAGAAAATTACAATATTTTGTTTTATGATGGTTTTACGTTAGGCTGGGTCAGTCTATAAACAATGGACAAGATCCGAGTATGGGAAAGTTACAAAATCGAATATGACTTGTTTATATCTAAGGTTGCCCGACCCTTTAACACCTTATTACATCCACATTGGTACGCGTACCCCTAAACGCCCTATTGCACTCACCCAGATATGGGTTGCAGTAGTGAATTATTACCTTTTTCAATTAATCGGGCATCTTACCCCCGTATATAAATGATATTGTTTTATAGGGTATAGAATTCCTGAGAAAACAACTGAAAACCCCATTAAAAATTGCGCTCACAAACAATTCAGCACATACTTTATACACATATATTGTTATGGTCAAACACGAGTTCAGCCGCGAGTAGAGAAACTTGTCATTCATGCGAACAGGATTCGGACTGCGATGAAACCGTGGTGCTTCGGGAAAAGGGTGCTGCATGTATCAACCGTGCAAGTATCGAAAAAGGTGTCAAAGTCATTGTTGAAGCCGGAACTAATGTTCACATGAACAAAAAAGACATGGCTTTGGCCTAAGAAAAGGATAATCCTGCTCAGCTAGTAAAAAGGGGCGCTCGTGTTTCTCTGGGACGATATGACAGTGAAACGCATTGCTTTTTCTGTAGAACTGATACAAGGAAAGAAAATTATAAACGAAAAAGTGAGGAGAATATTTGCTATGTAAAGACTGATGCATTTACTAAAACTATCTTTGTTCATTGCAAACCAAGATCGGATGAGTGGGGCACTGCTGTTCAAGGTCAGATCGAATATTTTGGTGCGTGATCTTCATTCGGCAGACTATGTGTCCAACCAGTAATGTAACATCAACTTCCATACAATGGGAAGCATTCCAAGACAGTTAATATCAGTTGAATTAACCAAACGACAAAAAAGTGGAAGACCAAAAGAAAGCGATCAGGATTAAGCATTCGAAAGGGTGTGTGTATTCTTGGAGAAAAAAAACGATGAAGTAAAATAAACGATATAGAACCTTGTCGCTTAAATGAGGGAATACTTACGAGGTAGTAAATCAACGGCAGATTGAAATCAGTACCCTAACGAAAAGCTGATAAGTCGATATGGAAACCATTAATTTGTGACTAAATGGCGTTGTGCTGTCGCAAATATTGTGATATTTTTTGTAAATACTACAATTCACACCAGACAGATAAGGAAGCACAAAAACGAAAAAGTCTCTAAGCCGTAGCGTAACTCATCCAAGTGTTCTTCCACTTCAATCATACTACTTCCAGGGGGCAAGGCATGATGCGGCTGAAGCATAAGGTGTGCGAATATAATACGTTGCTGGATACCAGTAGACTATGAGATCATGAAGGCAGTATATCGTGGAAATGCCGTCGTACACACTATTAGCGAAAAGGCAGGGCAACAAGCATTTCGTTCCAATCTGCTGGTGGATCACGTCACATTGTTGCCAAAATATTGGAGGATGAACCTGGTTTTCAAGACCAAGTAGAGAAACTTAAGGGGGTGTACATGCTAATAGAGACGAGTAAATGTGACTTGAAGAAAATGTTGGAAGCACATTCCATCGGTAGGATTTAAAGCAGTCTCAACCTCATAAGGGATGAACCGGTAAGGCCCTCTAAAACCAGCAATTTACGGATAAAATATCCGCAAATGCTAGGAATTGCGAGGCCACTATTGCAGCTGATCAAATACAGTCTTTGAAACTGCGTCTTGGTGTCGTCTTCGCTTGCCTGCTAATATTCGCAGCCACTGGTTATAAAAATTATCTGAAGTCAGTTCGTCAGACAAATCGCCAAGTGTGATGGAGATCAAAGTCAGACAAATGGCGAAGGCGTGATGGAGATCAAAGTCAGACAAATGGCGAAGGCGTGATGGAGATCAAAGTCAGACAAATGGCGAAGGCGTGATGGAGATCAAAGTCAGACAAATGGCGAAGGCGTGATGGAGATCAAAGTCAGACAAATGGCGAAGGCGTGATGGAGATCAAAGTCAGACAAATGGCGAAGGCGTGATGGAGATCAAAGTCAGACAAATGGCGAAGGCGTGATGGAGATCAAAGTCAGGCAAATGGCGAAGGCGTGATTGAGATCAAAGTCAGGCAAATGGCGAAGGCGTGATTGAGATCAAAGTCAGGCTAATTACGAAGGCGTGATGGAAATCAAAGTCAGGCAAATGGCAAAGGCGTGATGGAAATCAAAGTCAGGCAAATGGCAAAGGCGTGATGGAAATCAAAGTCAGGCAAATGGCAAAGGCGTGATGGAAATCAAAGTCAGGCAAATGGCAAAGGCGTGATGGAAATCAAAGTCAGGCAAATGGCAAAGGCGTGATGGAAATCAAAGTCAGGCAAATGGAAAAGGCGTGATGGAGATCAAAGTCAGGCAATAAGCCTTAGTCATGGACAAACGGAGAGAAGGCAAGATCACATGCAGACAAAGGCGAAAACGTTACCAAGAAATAAAGACAGTCAACGAGTATAGAAGCGCCAGAGAGAGAGGCGAAACAAATCGAGTAGGAGCGCGGGAGAGGCGAAACAAATCGAGTAGGAGCGCGGGAGAGGCGAAACAAATCGAGTAGGAGCGCGGGAGAGGCGAAACAAATCGAGTAGGAGCGCGGGAGAGGCGAAACAAATCGAGTAGGAGCGCGGGAGAGGCGAAACAAATCGAGTAGGAGCGCGGGAGAGGCGAAACAAATCGAGTAGGAGCGCGGGAGAGGCGAAACAAATCGAGTAGGAGCGCGGGAGAGGCGAAACAAATCGAGAAGGAGCGCGGGAGAGGCGAAACAAATCGAGTAGGAGCGCGGGAGAGGCGAAACAAATCGAGTAGGAGCGCGGGAGAGGCGAAACAAATCGAGTAGGAGCGCGGGAGAGGCGAAACAAATCGAGTAGGAGCGCGGGAGAGGCGAAACAAATCGAGTAGGAGCGCGGGAGAGGCGAAACAAATCGAGTAGGAGCGCGGGAGAGGCGAAACAAATCGAGTAGGAGCGCGGGAGAGGCGAAACAAATCGAGTAGGAGCGCGGGAGAGGCGAAACAAATCGAGTAGGAGCGCGGGAGAGGCGAAACAAATCGAGTAGGAGCGCGGGAGAGGCGAAACAAATCGAGTAGGAGCGCGGGAGAGGCGAAACAAATCGAGTAGGAGCGCGGGAGAGGCGAAACAAATCGAGTAGGAGCGCGGGAGAGGCGAAACAAATCGAGTAGGAGCGCGGGAGAGGCGAAACAAATCGAGTAGGAGCGCGGGAGAGGCGAAACAAATCGAGTAGGAGCGCGGGAGAGGCGAAACAAATCGAGTAGGAGCGCGGGAGAGGCGAAACAAATCGAGTAGGAGCGCGGGAGAGGCGAAACAAATCGAGTAGGAGCGCGGGAGAGGCGAAACAAATCGAGTAGGGCGCGGGAGAGGCGAAACAAATCGAGTAGGAGCGCGGGAGAGGCGAAACAAATCGAGTAGGAGCGCGGGAGAGGCGAAACAAATCGAGTAGGAGCGCGGGAGAGGCGAAACATATCGAGTAGGAGCGCGGGAGAGGCGAAACAAATCGAGTAGGAGCGCGGGAGAGGCGAAACAAATCGAGTAGGAGCGCGAGAGAGGCGAAACAAATCGAGTAGGAGCGCGAGAGAGGCGAAACAAATCGAGTAGGAGCGCGGGAGAGGCGAAACAAATCGAATAGGAGCGCGGGAGAGGCGAAACAAATCGAGTAGGAGCGCGGGAGAGGCGAAACAAATCGAGTAGGAGCGCGGGAGAGGCGAAACAAATCGAGTAGGAGCGCGGGAGGAGCGAAACAAATCGAGTAGGAGCGCGGGAGAGGCGAAACAAATCGAGTAGGAGCGCGGGAGAGGCGAAACAAATCGAGTAGGAGCGCGGGAGGAGCGAAACAAATCGAGTAGGAGCGCGGGAGAGGCGAAACAAATCGAGTAGGAGCGCGGGAGAGGCGAAACAAATCGAGTAGGAGCGCGGGAGAGGCGAAACAAATCGAGTAGGAGCGCGGGAGAGGCGAAACAAATCGAGTAGACGCGCGGGAGAGGCGAAACAAATCGAGTAGGAGCGCGGGAGAGGCGAAACAAATCGAGTAGGAGCGCGGGAGAGGCGAAACAAATCGAGTAGGAGCGCGGGAGAGGCGAAACAAATCGAGTAGGAGCGCGGGAGAGGCGAAACAAATCGAGTAGGAGCGCGGGAGAGGCGAAACAAATCGAGTAGGAGCGCGGGAGAGGCGAAACAAATCGAGTAGGAGCGCGGGAGAGGCGAAACAAATCGAGTAGGAGCGCGGGAGAGGCGAAACAAATCGAGTAGGAGCGCGGGAGAGGCGAAACAAATCGAGTAGGAGCGCGGGAGATGCGAAACAAATCGAGTAGGAGCGCGGGAGAGGCGAAACAAATCGAGTAGGAGCGCGGGAGAGGCGAAACAAATCGAGTAGGAGCGCGGGAGAGGCGAAACAAATCGAGTAGGAGCGCGGGAGAGGCGAAACAAATCGAGTAGGAGCGCGGGAGAGGCGAAACAAATCGAGTAGGAGCGCGGGAGAGGCGAAACAAATCGAGTAAGAGCGCGGGAGAGGCGAAACAAATCGAGTAGGAGCGCGGGAGAGGCGAAACAAATCGAGTAGGAGCGCGGGAGAGGCGAAACAAATCGAGTAGGAGCGCGGAAGAAGCGAAACAAACCGAGTAGGAGCGCGGGAGAGGCGAAACAAATCGAGTAGGAGCGCGGGAGAGGCGAAACAAATCGAGTAGGAGCGCGGGAGAGGCGAAACAAATCGAGTAGGAGCGCGGGAGAGGCGAAACAAATCGAGTAGGAGCGCGGGAGAGGCGAAACAAATCGAGTAGGAGCGCGAGAGAGGCGAAACAAATCGAGTAGGAGCGCGGGAGAGGCGAAACAAATCGAGTAGGAGCGCGGGAGAGGCGAAACAAATCGAGTAGGAGCGCGGGAGAGGCGAAACAAATCGAGTAGGAGCGCGGGAGAGGCGAAACAAATCGAGTAGGAGCGCGGGAGAGGCGAAACAAATCGAGTAGGAGCGCGGGAGAGGCGAAACAAATCGAGTAGGAGCGCGGGAGAGGCGAAACAAATCGAGTAGGAGCGCGGGAGAAGCGAAACAAATCGAGTAGGAGCGCGGGAGAGGCGAAACAAATCGAGTAGGAGCGCGGGAGAGGCGAAACAAATCGAGTAGGAGCGCGGGAGAGGCGAAACAAATCGAGTAGGAGCGCGGGAGAGGCGAAACAAATCGAGTAGGAGCGCGGGAGAGGCGAAACAAATCGAGTAGGAGCGCGGGAGAGGCGAAACAAATCGAGTAGACGCGCGGGAGAGGCGAAACAAATCGAGTAGGAGCGCGGGAGAGGCGAAACAAATCGAGTAGGAGCGCGGGAGAGGCGAAACAAATCGAGTAGGAGCGCGGGAGAGGCGAAACAAATCGAGTAGGAGCGCGGGAGAGGCGAAACAAATCGAGTAGGAGCGCGGGAGAGGCGAAACAAATCGAGTAGGAGCGCGGGAGAGGCGAAACAAATCGAGTAGGAGCGCGGGAGAGGCGAAACAAATCGAGTAGGAGCGCGGGAGAGGCGAAACAAATCGAGTAGGAGCGCGGGAGAGGCGAAACAAATCGAGTAGGAGCGCGGGAGATGCGAAACAAATCGAGTAGGAGCGCGGGAGAGGCGACACAAATCGAGTAGGAGCGCGGGAGAGGCGAAACAAATCGAGTAGGAGCGCGGGAGAGGCGAAACAAATCGAGTAGGAGCGCGGGAGAGGCGAAACAAATCGAGTAGGAGCGCGGGAGAGGCGAAACAAATCGAGTAGGAGCGCGGGAGAGGCGAAACAAATCGAGTAGGAGCGCGGGAGAGGCGAAACAAATCGAGTAAGAGCGCGGGAGAGGCGAAACAAATCGAGTAGGAGCGCGGGAGAGGCGAAACAAATCGAGTAGGAGCGCGGGAGAGGCGAAACAAATCGAGTAGGAGCGCTGGAGAGGCGAAACAAATCGAGTAGGAGCGCGAGAGAGGCGAAAAATCTACTTATAACAGGAAACCTGTCACTAGTTTAAGCCTACGCACATTCGGCGCTATTTAGAAGATGTTAGGTAACAGGTGATCCTGATGTGATGACTAAATTATTTTAATTATTTAGTCGGTCGTTGCGTATTGCAAGGTGGATGTGCGTTGGCTTACACTAGTGACAGGTTTTCTGTCATAAGTAGATCACATTCGTTATTCCACCTGAAAGTCCTGGAAGCAATATATATTTTATCATTAACATCCTTCATTTGTAAACAAAAAGAGTGGGTTCTAGGACTTAGTGTGATCCACTTGTGACCCCGTCTCCCCTAGATCTATTGTTCTTTTTTTCCCTAAACTTATTACTTGTTTTTATTTCATTATTTTAAGTTTTTAATCGTAGTGCATAAATTATTTCCACGTATTTACTCTGACGAGTTTTGACGAAAGCCGGCTTAGTAGATTAATGTATTGGTATTTTTCCTCTTGTTTTCACACTTCTCAATGTTATTCCAACAAAAAAATGTCACATACGTCTATATTTCTTGCCTTAATAAAATGTTGTACCACTAGAAATGTATTTAAATATCTTTAAATGTTTTTTCATGGTTTTTCGTTTTGTTGTTTTGTTTTACGGCATATCAACCTGCAGGTTATTTAATGCTGACTCTAGTCATTTTATTGCAAGGTTATTATGCTTCAGGTTCTTTATAGGTTTAACTATTTATTCATGGTGTTTGGTTGAGTGAAATAAGGGAAAGGACATATATGGGAGAAGGGAGGCGATGGGAGATAAAGTGGGAGGGAGGGAAATGTTTTTGTTTTTGTGTTTGCAGAACATGATTGAGTTTTGCAAAGAAAAAAAATCAATGCTCGGTTCATTTTGAGTACGGAAGTCAATAACTTCAGACAGCCTGATTTAGTAGCACCAGTAAGTTTTATTTGACCCATAGATTACATGCACTACCACTCCGGGCCAGAGTAGACCTGGGAGCAAAGGCAACTAAGAGGCAACTCTACATTCTCCACAGCTCCCAAATGGAGGCCTCACTACTTTTAAGGTAATAACCCTGTACCGAGAATGAGATGAAAGACATACAAAGAGCGTAGGCGTGAAAGAGATGAAAGACAGATAAAGAGAATAGGCTTGGTAGATGGATATAACACATATAGAGGGCGAAGTCATAAGAGGAAGATATAAGAGACAAGCATCGGACGTAGAAATGAAAGAGATGGTGGATTGACAGACGGAGGGCAAATGCATTAGATACAGATATAAGAAATAGAGCGCGAGCGAAAAAGAGAAAAATAGAAACAGAGATTGGGGAATTTAGAAAAAAAAGAGAGATGCATTAGGACAAAGCGAAAAAAAACGAAAAAAAAAATAGTAAAAGTAAATTTAATCCTCGCAATGTTTTAAAAGAAAAATACCAAAAAGATACAAAACGAGAATTTCGAATCAACAACGACGAAACAAGAACTTAACAAAAAGTAAAGACAACTGAATCTCAGGCAGTTTACTGGTGATGCATAAAGATAGCCGGCTTATTAACCGATATCAAAAAGCCATCCTAGACACAGACATGAATCTATGTTAAGCGTTCACTGCTTTTCGCTCACCACCATTCGCCATAACAAACGCCGCCATCTTAGCCAGAAGGTATTTTCTACTTCCGGTGTTTCTAGCAAGCCGCTTAGAGAGCAGACTGCTCCAAAAACGGGAAATGGCTAAAAATTGACTGCAAACTGTTTTCTTTGTCTATCAACTTTTTATTTCTCAATTCCTTTCATTCAGTTACGTTCCGATTGTATTTACTTATCTTGCGCGCGTGCGTGTAAGATTTATATAGTGTACACACAGTATTTGGATTTGAGACATTGATGAACAATACGAGAATAAAAAGGAAAATAATAAAAACAAATAAGAATACATATAGCTTTATGTGAATATTGTTCTTAATTAAGGTTTAAAGTGCAATATACGCATTAATACGTAAATACATAAAATGAAAACTGTTACAGAATACGCACGTGTACTCGAAATCCCGGATTATAAACGAAGTGATTGAACTTAAACATGTATGTTATTTAAGTGTGCGTGCTATCAGATAGTTCCAGCAATTTAGAAAGGCGTCTTAATTCTTTCAAAAGGTATATTCTATGATGTAAAGTTCTCGTCCTATTTCGGCCTCTTTGAAGACGCTTGTATTTGTTGTATTTGAAGATCACCGGGTTTTTAAGAATGTTAATTCGCTATAAAACTTTCCGGTTCTGCATTTTTGTACGATACTATTTCCTATTTGGTTATCAGACAGCTGGTGTTATACAGGGACACAACAATAAAATATATTATATTTGTGTCTCGTTTATGATATAGATATGTTCTTAGTAGTCTTTAGTCATGACCTAAAGAAATAGTGAATGTTATAGAAAGCAATTATATTTATTTGCAAAGTATCGAGTATGATAGTTTTGTAAACGGTCCGACAAATAAATGAGATAAATTGATGTTGTGTATGCAATATGTCAAGCAAAGTGTCTCTTAGATGAGACCTTTAAAATGTACAAAATACGTTGGACAATTTAAATAGTTTACCATTCTAATTTTCTTTATATATAATTCTCATTTTTACTCCAAGACTATTCCTGTATTTGTTAAGCTTGAACAACACAAAATATACCCTTGAGATACATCCATTTGCAATACTTTTAACTAGAAAAATACTAATTATGAGGTGAAGTCTAGTAAACCTCCAAAACTAATATGCATGACAAACACCGTCGGACAGAGCCTTTTGTGAAGACAGTTAAGCGCGTCTAAGATAGGATATATCTATATTCTCGGCGTGGAGATTTAAATTAACTTCCAATCTTAATCGTGTGAGATGGAAATTCGATGTAAAAAAGAAGCGTGACAGACCGACGTACGAACATCAAATTCTACAACAGATGAAAATTTAAAAAAACATTCTTTATATATATCCTTGTTTTTTTATGTCAATCTGTTTCTTCCTATTCTATGTAAATCAGTTCCCATGGAAACGGGAGAAACAACTACAAAATAGGACACTGATGATTTACAAAGTGAAACTACCAATTAATATTTTACAAAGAAGCCGATTAAAAACATAAATAATAAATACATAATTCTACTCATTTTTTTCTCACCGGAATTTATCCAGTCAATTCTTATTGGTCTTATATATTAGTGCTCAATAACAGTTATATCTATAAAGTTTCTATACATTTTTATTAATACAAATATATTTGGCTCTATATGTGCAGATACTTTTCGGCTATATCTATTATATAAAGCAATCTCGATGTTTCCCCTACACACGCACACATTATAGAACACAAAATATGGCCGCTACATACAATTCAACAGTACTAGGCAATTTCATACAATTTATAATTTCATATTACATCCTACTTACGTTACTATCACAACACACACATACTTAGGAGGTAGGAGTGACCTTCACTCATACAAACTACGCACACTCTCGCATCAAACATCTTGTAATCTTCATTGGAAGCATTATACAGCACCAACTGTCCTTGCTTTATTTATTAAATCAGTTTTATTATTTAAAACCCATTACAACTTCCCTTGATAAATACGGACTGCTCCCCTGAGCTTTGGTTTTTCACTTTACGCCTATTTGATTGGCCGACTAGAAACCCATTCCAGGAATATTCGAATATAATTACCGAACAGAAAACTAACATGGCGTCACCTATTCCTCAATTAACTAAAACGCCTTTGATTACACATATCATTTTCTTAAACCATAATTATGCTCATCTTGCAAAAAAAAAAAATACTTTTCTCAAATACTTTATTTAATCAACTATTAACCATAGTCAAACCTTAATTTACAGAACAAACCCTCTCACCTTCAAAAGTAACTATTATCTAAAATCCATAAAACGTTTCTCATAATTCTACATATAATTATTGTTGATGGATTTGCCACGAACTGGATAACGTATTTATTTTTAGTACTTTTCCGACTTTTAAAAACAACCTTCTCTATAATTCCTTCAGTCTATTAGGATGTTCCTTTCCCGAATGATTAAACTTATAAACAATAACAATCAATTCTGAATGAAATACTCATAAAACCAATAAAATGTCACTAACTTTTGCCGACAATAATAGCGAAACGTAAGCATACAAATATGCTCCAGCGATTAAAACTATTGATTGAAATAGTCATTGAAACGTATTAAAAAAACAAGAGAATGAATTAAGACATACATTACGATAGCCTCTATGCTACACTTGACATTTCCTTGTTCTTCCCCCCGTTTCTCTATCTCTTCCACACTTTCTTTCTCTCTCTCTTCCCAAGTCTCCCTCCCTCTTATATTTTATAAGTTAGCAAGCAAAACCTACCCCCCGGGCAGCAATTATTCGGAAGGAGATGGGGGCGTGAAGTAAAAAAAAAATCACAAACTATGTTTTTACTCAGATAATTCCATACACTAACAGCCTCCGCTAAATGATACGTGTTTAGGTAAAATAGACAAATAACAGAACCAGCAATTATTATAAAATGTACAATGGAGAACAGCTTCAAATTTACATTTAACATGAAATGATCCTCCATTTCCGGGCCATTCTACTATATTAAGGTATTTAACTAATTTAATTTTGTTACCACGAACACTAAGTACGACTTAAGTAGTCCCCCTAAAATTATAACGTACACAATTTATCTCCAATATCAAAAAAGTAACACCAGTTAAGTGTCCCAAAATGCTAGAATAGTCCGGCAATAGCGGATCTGTTTATGTTAAATTTATATGTAAAATCTGATCCTCCCACACACTTACATTCTGAAATATTTGTTTTTCTTTCCGTCAGGTTTTCCGGGGCCTTCACATGTAACTGCCTAAGTAGAATCTCATTTTTTAGGTGGTAAGCTATAATAATATCACTACTTTAAATATTTTTTATTAATATCTTAATAATAAGATATTTTATAAGTTAATTTTAAAGTTGTTTATTTTATTTTTAAGTGAAGTGGAAGGTAAGGAACTAAACAATTGAATTGCTTAAAAGAAAAATACATTTGTCAAAAGTTTTCAGATTTCAAAAATAAAATATGGATAATTTAAAACCCTACACTTCTCCCCAATGAGATTCCACTTTTATTTACGTGTGAACACACTCGAAAACAAAAAGTGGCAAATCATATTAAATTTTAACGTAAAATGAACCCTCATTTTCTGGCCATTCTACCTTTTTGAGCAGTCAACAATTCTTTGTTATTACTAACCCTAATTCAGAGTGGCGAGGTCATAACATTGCATGTAATCCCATACACCCCCCAACACACACACACACACTAAAAACGCAGCTGATTTAGCTTCCCGTCAACATATTCATGCAGCTTACGTAAAGCGACGGAGGGGGCCGAATGAAAACCTCGTAATTTGTGGGGTCGAAAACGCTAGCATACTTTAAAACGGAGCAATCATTTCCATAGAAAAAGAAAACACAAACAATGTATTATATTTTCAATGAAAAATATATTAATTTTGGTATTTTTAAACTTTACCGTCCGTGCTGAAATGACGTAATTATTTAGGAAGCAGTGTTTCATCTCAATATTCAGTGCCATATTTGGCATATTTAACCTGCCATAAATAATGCTACCTCATGTAGAATGGCATCTTTTAATGTAAAATTAGTTCCATATATTTTCTACTTTTTAGAACTGAAGATCATAATATCACGATTATTTGTTCTCCTTCATTATTAATAAAAAATATATTAACTAGTATAATAGAGGGTCGTCTCTGAACTTTCGATTGAACTGCCATGTGTGGATGATATATAATATATATATAATATATATATGTATATATATATATATATATATATATATATATAACATTAAAAGTGCATACACAAATTAATTCATGGTTTTATACTCAAGTGCAAATAAACAGGACTCGATAATATGAACTTAAGCACAGAAACATTAATTAATTTGTGTAGAGTGTTTTAATGTTTATTGATGCAGTTCTACCTTGTCTTGAACACTTTTGAAAGAAATGGTTTAAAAGTTCATTTTATTGATATATTTTCACTTGTGTAATTTATTATATTTGTATATGCATATTTTTTTGTAAATATTACTGAACATCAGATAAATCATTGAATCTATGCTATCATGTAAGGTTGGTCCTTTAAAATATTATTCATAAATACATATTATGCTCTTATTAAACAAACCAGCACTCAGAATGTTTTCTATGAAACGAAATCAGGAATTACATATACACTTGGTGGTTATAAATATTTGTTTAACTCATTATTCCGATGAGTGTTTCTTTCACAGAGTGATAGGTCGAACGGTCTCAATATTCTTAGGTCGTTAGTGATAATTTGCGAGCTAGCCAATGTTAACAGAATGTTCTCAAATATGAGTTCGATATATTCCACGATCCAAATCTCCCAATAATATGAAAATATTCCCCTCCGTTTTTATTGACTCAACTAATTTTTCTAACTAGAAATAATTGTTTCACCAATTTTCACCCGATTTTCTTAGTGATGAAGGTATAAATAGATTTTTTTGTAATTTTCTGTTTCCTACCTCCACACGCTTTGCCTTTTTATGACATGAATAATAGTTTCCTCTGAAATATATCCTACCGTGTAGTTGTACTAGCGATCTGCGAGAGAGAGAAAGAGAGAGAGAAGGAGAGAGAGAGAGCATAATTATGTATTTTTACACGTATATATTACTACATGCGTGCATAGATGTTTAACTTACAGAGTAAAGTTCCATAGGGTGAAGTTGTTAAAATAAAATTGACAATTTCTGAGGAAACTCAAAACCAAAATAGACATATCACCTTAAAATTCGCACTGACTTTGATTTCCTTAGAAATATGTGTCATTTTTATAACTAATTTTTCGTTATTTGAACTATTACGAAGTCACTTAACTTTGGTCAGGTTTGAAAATAGAATCCAGCGAATTATTTCTGCAGACGTAGCATTCCCGACAGAAATAAAATATAGGGGATTCTATATATATGCCCTATGTGTATAAGTCCATCTTCTACCAAACGCATAAAAAATAGGTACATGGTACACTTATATCCATGCACTCATGCACTCCCACCTAGGGATGCTAAGATATCTAAATATATACACTTAACCATATTCAACATAATACAAGGATACTGTGCTTTTATTATGTGGTATATGTGTAAGTGTAGATTCACGTACTGGAAAACAGTATACTTATTTAAATTATACCAGTCCAAAGATG
This sequence comes from Sepiola atlantica, assembly GCA_963556195.1. Lineage (NCBI taxonomy): Eukaryota > Metazoa > Mollusca > Cephalopoda > Sepiida > Sepiolidae > Sepiola > Sepiola atlantica. Next base: position 154,265,709 of record OY744516.1, read on the forward strand.
CATATACTTATTAGCACTTTGATGTAAATATACCTTCGCGTAGTCTTTTGCACTTACACACTTTTACAAATATACATCCCAAAATATAGTAACATCCTTGTTCCAAAGATGCTTAAGGCTCATATAATGAAAGTAATTTTATTCGACATACGTTTTTCTATTAGAAATAACACGCTTAAGTTATAAATGTTAAAAAGGGTCACAATAACTGTACCCTCGGAAAAAGTGTACACGTGTAATTGAACCACATTTGCAATTGCATTTAATGAAACTAATCTTTTTGAACAGACTAAAAAATCTAGCTTCCCACTGTAAAAAGGGACAGAGAGAAAAAAGAGAGAGAACGAGAGAAAGGCAGAGAGAGAAAGGCAGAGAAACAGAGACAAACAGAGAGAGTTGCTCCCCACTTACTGTACATCCATAAGTCTTACTAAAAACAGAGTTATCTGAAACCATAGCATATAAACTAAAAAACATAGTTTTCCTGCTTGCATAGTGTGCAGAGATCATCGAACATAAGAGGGCTAACTACTACACTCAGGTCGCTTTTCGAACTCGGCTAGAAACACTCACTGTATCTAACCACTCATAGGGGCAGCAGTCTGGATTATTAAGTGTTATGAGCGGGTTCGGCACTGCGTGGCAGGCTGAAGCTCTGTAAAGCTATATCACCACTTCTTCAACCCTAACCCTAACATTTGGGAGAGCTATGAACCATATATGCTCTCTAGACTCAGGAGATTGTTGTGCAATTAGTTTATTAGAAGTGTAGCTCCGAACTAACAGTCTTTTCATTCATCAATAAACAATTTACAGTCGTCTTGAACTTCTTGCTACTGAACTTAAGCAATGCCGGTCAAGGGATGCGGCAATGGGTATCCTTTATCTCTCGAGACTAAAGAGACTCCAACTATGTATTATATAGTAATTCATGCACAGTTGTCTTCATAGAAGTTTAGCTACATACAGCAGACATCTTTCAGCTATAGCCGTGTAGCTTCTTCGGGTCAAGTATTTAGCATGGAAAGAGAAACTAAATAAAAGTCCTGACCGCTTATACTGATGATGTCAACGTGATTAGTTATTTGAAATTATTTAAAATATATCTTCATTTTTTTTATTTTGTCATTTATTATTTATGTACTTTTATTATAAGTCTTGTTTTTATAGCTACACATATTTCTACCACCATATTACGATTTGCACCGTTTCCAGCGACCAAACGATTTTCAACGTTTTATGTTTACATAGAATGTGAGGTAAGGTTGTCGATCATTACTACCAAGCTGAGCATAAACGCAACTACTGTATTATGACATTTGCTTATACTTAATTTAGTGTGAGTATATATATATATATATATTTCATTTGAAGCCACTAACATAAGTATATTGAGGGAAACACAGATACCCACATATTGATGGAGACATATATACACACATATGCACGTTAGTCAACTTACATATGTGTAAATATGCAACCATAACATATAACGTCCCAAAGTTTTCGAATATAATTACAGATAGCAGATCCTACGTACTGAATTTAGTACACAATTCCTATATATGCATATATAAATGTATTGTAACAGCCACATATCTAATAACAACCACGAATAACTATAATTATAGAATACTCATTTATTGAAAATAGTAAGGATAGCTTTAAAAATGTACAGAAACACAGACAACAGATTTACCCATAAAAATCGAACAACCTAAACCAAAAGAAATATCTAACTGGGTATACAAATATGTTAATTGTTTCACTCTCCTATTAATGTACTTCAATTTTCACTTAAAGTCTAGAAATATTTTGAAGGAGAAGTGCCGTTTTTTATACTTCTCATTGTTAAAGATTTTAATTATGTTTACCGTATTGTCTAATTGGAATGTATCTTATGTCGTGATTCATTTGTAGATATCGTTGCAAGATATGCCACAGAGGGCAAGATACTTTTTTGAAAGGGGTCAGATTCAAAATCTTTACAATTGTTATTTTTATGTAAATTAGGTTATAATCATTGTACTTTTTTAATTATTCTTAAGGCTATAGCTTAATTTCAGCGTATTTCCATTGAATATCTTTTGTAAAATGCGATTTGGAAGAACTACAAATTGATGAGTTTCAACAATTAATGTGCTAGTTTTGTTTATCTTTTATCTGTGTCGTTATTCCCGATGTTATATATGCAATAATTGTAATTTTAGCCGATTTTCAGGAACTCTGTTAAAAATATTTATATGTTCATTAACAATTTCTCAGGAATACTAAATGTCCAAAACGCAACATTCGTTCTCGCATTGTTTGATTTATATGTCATTTTCTAGTTATCCAAAAAGCCTCCATCATTAAAGACACACTATTCATTTAGTCTCCAGTGCATTACGTCTTGGTAGATAGATATGGGAAACAGCGTGTTTACTACACTCTAATATGTTATTTCTTGAAACATATCTCTTTGTAGTCTTGTTTTCAAAGTTGCATATAATCTGATGGAATATTACCTAAACATTGTTCCCGGGACGTGTCTGATCATATAACGAAAAGGATTAGGCTATCTGTATAAGTAGATTTAAGATTAAGTCTATCTCCCGCGAATAACAGTGCTATCTGATCAGCGAGTTGACGTTTACAGAATTCTTGTTTGACGTTAAGCTTATATATTCAACATGAAATCTTATCTTTTTTTGTCCGATTTACGTAAATACTTTCCAGTTGCAAAGTAGGAAATATGAACCTATTGCTTTTATTTCATTCAGACCTTGATAGATTATCGATGAAAAGCACACTTGTCTTTAAAAGTCGATCGATATGGATAACAATTACAAGATTTTTTTACCGGAAAATGTGTAATATTTTTGATAGCGGAATTGGTGAAATGTTTAGTAGGCTGAAGGATTTTATGGCAAGTAAAACATGGTATTGTGATTTAATTCTGATCCTTGTGTATGTTTCTTTTCGGTATATTAACAAGCTATGGATTATTTAACGCAAGAGAAAGTTTTAAAATATTATTATATAGGGTAGAAAAATAATTTCATATTCCTAGAATATATTGCCTCTAGAATACAATATTTATTTTATGCTGAGATCGTACATATATTTTGTATACAATAGTTTGCAGATCAATTTGTATTTAATCAAATCAAATTTATTCGCAAAATAGCAAAGTTAAACAGGCAGTGTAAGGAAAGGATAATACATTTACGTCCACATACAGTCTGAATATTTGTCTAAGGCCTACTTAAAGCTGGATATGGTAATCATTGTCATTACCTCCTCTAGCAGGCTTTTCCAAGAGGCAGAACATTCACACAGAATGCTACCATTTTTCTATTAAGACAAAGCAGGGTGCTACACCTTTTTGTGTGTACCTGCGAAGACGGCATAAAGGTGAACAATTTACACGGTAGATTTAAACTCCAGTTGATCATGTTGTACACCAGAAACAAACCTCCTCGCATACTTTCCCGCTCAATTCGTTAGCCATTCTTTTTAGTTAGGCGTAGAGAGTCCAGTCACTATCCTAATTTCCAACCGTTGATCTCACTCCCGGTGTACGATATCTTTTTGAAGATAATGATTTGTTACTTTCCTGGCATACTCAAATATGGGCCGTACTAAGATTATATATATGTGGCGTAATGTGTCTGCCGTTTGGTTGACAACCCGGCTGGTTTTGTAAATCACCTTGATACAATGCCGTGTTTGTTTGACGAACTTAACAAATCGGTTCAAGGTTTAGCAAGTTTATAATTTGTAAGTATATGCTCCGTAAACGATAGTTTTAATTAAATCCTACTTTACGCATATATGGTAGCCTTACATTTCGAGTCTGTGTGGCACGAATACCCTTTAAAAAAAATTTCGAAATTGTTGTTTTTCAACTTACAGTGTTCTAGTCTGTTCTTTATTAGTGGATCATTTTCACTTATATTTAAGAATTGAAAACAAAAATGTGCCTTTCATTTGTGGGTCTAAAAATATTTAAATATAAACACTGTAGCCGTGGCACGGGAATAAGAATAAGTAAACGTTATGCAATGCCACCTCTGGATAATTCTGCCAGTGTAGTATTAAAGCCTTACCAATGGGTAAATAAATCCATTACAACTCGTGTCGCCGTCGTCGGTGGGAAATCAGATCGATTTCTTCATGTTGAAAAACTCACGCAGATACTAGTCGTGTAATATTTTGGAGTTTTCTTCAAGATTCATTTAAAAAGACCAACAGAAAACGGATTGCTTTTGTTTAAAACAAAAAAGATGATAAAAAAGCAAGAAAATAAAAGAAGAGCTGATCTACAAAGAAACCGGAACGAGAGGCGGAAGGAAACCTGAACGAGAGCTCGAACAACACCAGAAGGGCAGATCGAACAACACCAGAAGGAGAGTTAGAACAACCCTAGAAGGAGAGTTAGAACAACCCTAGAAGGAGAGTTAGAACAACCCTAGAAGGAGAGTTAGAACAACCCTAGAAGGAGAGTTAGAGAGAAACAGTAGGAAAAAGATACAGAAAGACGGAGGTAAAGAGACGGATGTAAACAGAAAGAGAGAGAAAGAGAAAGAGAAATAGAAAGATACAAAGAGAAAGAGAAGGAGAAAGAGCTGCAATAACTAACCTCGCTACGTCAGCCACCCGACACACGCTGAACCACACTTCATGGGGAGTACCGCCCGACACTTCTGCTCTGGTTGAAATCTCGCTTGTTAAGAGAGTGGTGTCTAACCGGTAGTCACGTAACCACACCAGCGCCCGATGGAGGTCACATTTAAAATCCTACAACTTAAAACTCGGCTCCTATTATTTAACACCTGTTCTGTAGCATGCCATATACATACACATTAAAATAACTTGACGGAGTAAAAATGCTCTTGTAAAGTGCATAACATTTGCTTTACTATAAAATAGTAATCGAAGATTATTTGTTCTTCGTGTGATTGAAGGGAATCTCCCGTTGGCATTCCAATAATAGATGTCATTGATTTTATATATAGATTTAAACTCATGAATACTGTCATCAATAACGGTTAGGCTTGAATACTGGCAAGTGAGTACGAAATTACAATAAGTTGGTTAGATAAACATGCATCACTGATTTTATATTCTGATATCTTAATGGCAGGTTGTTGAATTTAACCCAAATACCCAAGATACTCATTCTTTGGCGGAAGACTAAGCAAACTTTATAAAGGACCTACGACCATTTTTTATGGGAATCTCTCGAGGCAAGGCATGAAGCCACTTTAGGTAAGGAGCTAAAGAATATACGAAAAAAACTAGCCAACAAAAACTATTAGATGTTTAGAAATGTCCCCCCCCCTCACCGGGCTATGCATCTTGATAAAATAAATGTTACCTCTCGAAAGTTCTCTTACTAGTTTGTTGTAATAACTATATGCTTATAATTATATATATATATATATATGAGAGAGAGATCGATAGATATTATATATATTTTTTTTATGACAAGACATTACACCAATTGATGTTATGAGTTAAAATTAAATACCACAAGGTCAAACACAAGCCAACGAATAAGTATTAGATAGATAGATAGATTCCTACCCAGAAAATAGCAATTCCCTCACTGTTTTGCCAGAAAAACTGCTCCTGAAATGTGCGGACTAAAGAACAAAATAAGGGAAAAAAGATTTGAAGCCACTGAAGGTAAAACTAAAGAGCCACTTTCTGATTTCTAATGAATTATTAATGGTTCCCTTTCCATCTTAGATAATTTATTATGTTTTACGGTTACCAAGTACATTGTAGATCGACATCAATTTATATGTATATCCGCACAGTAACATATGCCAGGTCTTCATCAGAGAATACTAACAATTGTAAATAATACAGTTATTATAATAAATGTATAACCGTGGTTTTTCGTTAATGTTGCCCCCGGTATTTTAGTATTAACTAATTAAAAATAGTATATTACATATATATGTTTCATAAAATATATCTCAAAAACAGATATATTGCCGCACTATGTAACCGTTTCGAGAGATTTAAGGATATCTGTCATTAGGAAAATTGTAGATCTTAAAGTTTTAAAAAAAATGTCGATTTTTAAACTGTGGGTTTAGATTATGTGTGAACGAAAAGGTACAAATCTTGATGTTTAAAAACGTAAGATACTAAATCGTAATAGTTAAATAGTCAGACTTTTCACATCGAAGCTATGCTCTGGGTTCAAAACTTAAAATAATAAACATCCCTTCTCCCCCTAAAAAAACTACGTGTCGATAGGTTTTGTAATATACGGTTTAAAACTCATCTGAATGTATTAAATACACACAATTAAATCATGGCTATAATTTACAAATCACAGTGATGAATCAGAACGGTTGGTTTATTGGAGCTTGGTAGTTTATTTGCACTCTCTAGAAGTAAAGAGCACCTAAAATCTTATCGGAGAGAAAACGATTTATTACTTGTTTGAGACGAATAAACAGCATGATGGAGATAAGGCCAAGGAAATCAAAGACGAATTGATTGGAAGGCGGAGTGAACACTGCCCGACTATAAACATAGAATGTAAATGTATGCATGTATCCATAATTTAAATTGTTTACGTAGTTCTCTAGCCATACTTTGATTTAATACTATGTATATTCATCATTATATATATATATATATATATATATATATATATTAATGAATAAATACATACACACAAGCAATTATATCGTTTATTAAAGGCATTGTGCTAATTTGTAATTATATATTATAGAAAGTGATAGTCAATGTAAATATCAAAAATAAACCAGATAAAAAGAGGTTATGTAGTTAAAATATTTTTTTCTAAAAACTGTAATACATAATTAGTCTTAGAAACTCGTGAAAACATTTCCTGGGTAAGAATTAAAAATTGATTTTGAAAAAAGCAAAAATGTTTTTTTAAATATTTTAATATTCAATATGAACAATTTAATTCAATCACACACTCGATAATTCAGCGCGACTATTTTGTCAATTAAATAAAGTGAGAAGTTCGATTTAAGCGGAAATATAAGACGATTAATAATTCAGAAATTACAAATTCCTAGAAAAAGCAATCCCTTTGCTCCTAAAAGTAAAACAAAAACTATGATCGAAGTGGGCTGTGCATATTTCCGTTACGTCAATACTTCTGTCCGTGTAAATACAGGAAGTTTTCTTACCTCCTCCGTTTTTCATCTTTTTCCGACTGCGATCATATTACACACTTACCTGCAAAGAAAAGAATGAACATTTTAATGAAAGACAATGCGAGAAAGAAAATTACTAAACAATGAATGGTTGAGAGATTCTAAACTTATTGAATATTATAACATGGTATATATAAAAGCTACAGCAGTAATGAATCCGTTGGTTTCCAGTGGATGCCTACAGTGGCCATCTTGTATAAAAGGTACGGATGTAAAAGGAGATAGTAATCTGAAGATTATATGACACGATTAAACATGCTTCCCGTGCAGGTTAGTTTGCAGAATTGAATCAATTGTTGTCATTTGTTCCATTCATCCTAAGCCATCTCCAAGTTATGAATAATGAAATTCAAGATAAGAATGAACACCCCATATCGAACATTATCCTCGCATGATACGACTCACTCAAAACACGGACAATAAATTTCTCACAACTAATTGTATCTAGCGTAGGAAGACCAACTAACAAGATAGCGACTATTATTGCTAAGATGTTGCACTGACTTCGAACAATTAGTCCCACACACAACATCTAGAGACCTCCTCTACAAATTTAGTAATCCAGATATACATACGTTCACGAATTGTCTAAACGAAAATTACACCATACGAATATTATAATTAATTGGTGAATTTATAAAGTTAATATGTCAAATACACATCCCTCTTTTCTATATCAAATCTATTATCAACATGAACATATCAAACATTACCTTTTAAATCAAAGGTATACAGGTAATTGTTGGTCTTACTATGGAAATCTACCAAATGAGCTGTTAGTATGTTTATTTATGGAATTCTGACAGACTGAGATCTTTAAATACAAATTCAAGAAACGACATTGATACACCGTTGCCATAGGTTTTTCGTCGCTAAGACATACAAAAATATCGCCAAAAGATTACACCTATACTCATCACCTAACTAATATTAAATATATTTATTATATAAACTACTGCAAAAACCATAATAATTCTCGTTGATAGACTTCAAAAGATTTCGACATTATCTAATACACAAGCTCGCATATAAGCAATAATCTGCGGCAAGTATTATCTCGGGGAAACGCAACCGCCGATGGACAAATCAGTATAGAAACACAAAGTATGTAGTAAACTTAAACCTTTGTTTATATGGTTGTTTTTCCACAATAAAATTGTCTTCTAAAAGGCTTTGATGATCAAAAGTATCCACGGAAAAAAACCCTCCAACGCCTTAAGTAAGCAACATATTCAAAACAATCAATAAAGGCATTGCATTCTTTGGCATGCTGACACAAAACCTTTAAATGACTATTTATGCAGTCGTTAAAATGTTAAGTAATTTATCGTCTCATTAATGTAGTCATATTTAACATACATTGAAGGAACACATTTTCTCTTAAATTTTAACCGTGTGAATATCCCTGTAGGTGTGTCGTCATTCGAAATTAAGGTTATTCTCACTATTACCAGTTTACGCAAACGTGTAACATGTTCATATATTGAAAGACATTGTTAAACAATTGACTTCAATGTTGGATGTTTAATTGCCCTATGAATTACCATAATATTTTATACCAAATCAAACCGTCAACAAACATCTAAAGAGCTATTAATGATTATTTTCTATTTTCTCAAAGTTATTGAAATATGACTAGATATACACAGAGTATATTTCTTGCAAAATAGCTTAATTACTGTTGTAAACAAAGTTCAATAAATCACACACGGAGGCTGAAAGAATCGGCATTCTGAAGACGTTTTTCGTTTAGCATGTAAATATTTGTATTTAAAATGTAAATGAGGTCATTTATTTTATACACTAAACGTAAATAGCAAAGTGTGTTATATTTATACTGGACGTACCAGTGACCCGATGTGTCACCACCACTACTGTTTTTTTTTAACAATGGGTCACCGAATATCAATGCCTGCGGCCACTCGAGGATACAGGTTACATATATCCTCGGTTGGACGATTGGCGCCAGCACGCAAGTATTAGAAACACCCAGTCGATTTAGCAGAATGTGTTTTAGATGAATTGTTTATCCATGGACAACGGCTACACAAGTATTTTTTTACATTAAACTTTAATACGACCATTTTTTTTCAAATCAGCTTCTTGGTATTTACTCACAGGATGAGATGCTCTAGGAAATCCACATTGTTTATAAAAGTTCCGCTTGGTTTTCGGTAAAGATAGAATGAGAGAGAAAGAGAGTGAGAGAAAGAGAGATAGAGAAAAAGAGCGAGCGAGAGGAAGAGAGAGAGAGAAAGAGAGAGAGAGGAAGAGAGAGAGAGAAAGAGAGAGAGAGGAAGAGAGAGAGAGAAAGAGAGAGAGAGTAAGAGAGAGAGAGAGTAAGAGAGAGAGAGAGTAAGAGAGAGATAGAGTAAGAGAGAGAGAGTAAGAGAGAGAGAGTAAGAGAGAGAGAGTAAGAGAGAGAGAGAGTAAGAGAGAGAGAGTAAGAGAGAGAGAGTAAGAGAGAGGAAGAGAGAGAGAGAGGAAGAGGAAGAGAGAGGAAGAGGAAGAGAGAGGAAGAGAGAGAGGAAGAGAGAGAGATGAAGAGAGAGAGAGGGGAAGAGAGAGAGAGAAAGAGAGAGAAAGAGAAAGAGAGAGAAAGAGAGAGAAAGATTGAGAGAGAGAGAAAGATTGAGAGAGAGAGAAAGATTGAGAGAGAGAGAAAGATTGAGAGAGAGAGAAAGATTGAGAGAGAGAGAAAGATTGAGAGAGAGAGAAAGATTGAGAGAGAGAGAAAGATTGAGAGAGAGAAAGATTGAGAGAGAGAAAGATTGAGAGAGAGAAAGATTGAGAGAGGCTCCCTGCTGTGATTTAAGCTAGACTGTTTCTTGTTAATATTTACCAGAAACTGGGGGGGGGGGACGAGTGATTAGAGCCTAGTCGAACACCTACAAGTTGATAGAACCCAAATTACTTTCAAGAAATAAATTATATATTTCATAGCATACTAAACAAATACCGACACTACGAATCAGTCGATTTTGCAATGCTCCCTAGAGAAGAGATAGTGAGAATGAGAAGGAGCGGAGCAGAGCGGATTTTAAAAAATATCAAGAATGAAAGGTGATCTAATATTTTAGAAGATAAATATATGCAACAATAGCCCATCTATTAAACATGTAGAACACTTTTTTATTCACTAATAAAATACGTCGTGAAAACCGATGCTACACTTTAATTTTAGTCAAAATGTTTTGGAGCGAAAAAAAACAATTGAAGCGTACCAAAAAAATGACAGTAGCAATTGTTAAACTATATACTGCCATCACCCATAGGATGTAAAGACTAGGAAGATGGTATTACAGCAACAGAACATATTACATTACCCCGCAATAGATATTATAGTTTCTAATGATAATTTTTTCATTTTCTAATATACATTACCCGAATATAGTGTAATAGTGCAACTCCATCCTTATTTCAATCCATACTTAACTACCACCACTACATTATGTAATACTCCCTACATCGTACAACAGACTAACAGGATAGCTTCTGCTTCATACGGATACATATTCTTCATTATTTATAGATATAAATCTAAATATATGTTTTACTATCGTACAGAAGCCCGTATGCAAATTAGATGATTACTTCGAAATAAAGTCCCTTTGTCTGAACGGCCACATTTAGAAATATTAGCATGGTTGAATCCAAAACGAATGAGATGGGGTCGAGAGAAATATATAGATAACTAAAACAAAGAGATCGTTGACTTGTTCAATTTATAAAGTACAGCTTATTGAAACAATGATACAGAATTTATTTGAAACAAGTCATTCCTAGAACAACAGTATATATTAGTATTTATTTTGTGTTACTAAAGTATATATTAAAAAAAAAACTTGAAAAAATCTTGATAGACTCATTTATTGTATAACATTCAGTGTAAAAGAGGTTTTAATTTATTTATAAATATTAAGTTTCGTGTCTGAACATAAAGAAAATGCATACATTTGCTTATAATTTAAATATATTTTGTTTTTCTGCTGTATTACTTTTACGTAGAGAAAAAAATAATTTCTGACAGTTTTAGTATTTAGAGAAAAATGACTTTTCATCCGGGCTATCTAATTCAGATGCGCGTGTCTGCAGACACAACACGTGTAAAAATTAGATGCCAAATAAGTTTTACTACTTATATCAAGTACTCCCTAATAAAGAGCAATGTGTATTTGTTTGTAAATAAATACTCGACTACTCACACAACATACATCCCAACGAATAATGGAAGAGAGAACGCATGACTATTACTATAATGCGAGGTTTTCTTTGTTTTGTTTTTCCTTTCAACGATCTATAATTTTGTTATTCTTTTTTTTGTAAACTTTTGAGTTAGTATTTCACTTCCACTAACATCTTAGATGATAAATAGTTTGGAGTCTTTTTTAGTCTAGTGCTTTTTACATAAATATATTGCAAGTAAGAAATTAAAGATAGAAAATAAAAAGTTTTGTTTAAATTAGCAAAAATTGTCATTTGTAAAAACTTTAAGTCCCTAATTATCCTATCAAAATTTAAAAATGGAACTACTAACATTGGAAAGCAAATAGCAAATCTAAACCGTTGCCGTCTGAGAAATAAATACTCCACTCTATATAAGTTTACGGTTGTTGTTTTTTTTTTTAGGGATGGCATCAGACATGATAATTTATATATAAAAAATATAATTACTGACGTAATACTATGATGTAATATGAATATCAGTGTGAACTCTTGCAAAGCGTAATTCTCTCCCATATTTTTTACCATAGATGTATACTAGCACAGTACTAATACATCTATATAATAATAATAATAATAATAATAATAATAATAATAATAATATGAGCAAATATACATATTTGTTATGCGAAATAAATATTGTAAAAATGTTTAAGTTTAGGAAATTTTAAATTAAATCAAAGTGACATACATATTAGTACGAGTTGTGACCAAACGGGTCACGACCACGTCTAATATATATATATATATATATATATATATATATATATATATATATATATATATATATAAATATATATATATCATACACGCATAAATCTCAGAGACGGATTGAACTTAGACTATCGGACTTAACAGACGTCAACCGTATCGATTTTGCCAAACATGCGTCTCTAATGTGAAATTACATACGAGGTTTATTTCACAATATGCCATTGGGAATTTACAACCAAGAAGCACACTTAAGTTAATAACACACACACACTCACCAATTATGTATATATATAATATATATAAGCAACAATGACTCATAATAAATATTAAAAGACAACGATGTTCGCATACGTCTGTATGTTTTTTTCTGGAGAAAACAGATAAGCAAATTATGTATATTCTGTTTTTATCTCAGAGTGCCACATTTAGAAATGGGCATTTTTTCATATTGAAAGGGACATTAGTTTTTGGAAACCCGACGAAAGGAGCTACCCGTTCGGCTCCAGTCTGTGATATGCAGCGGCGAATGTATATACACTTGCATCGTACGACATCGTGATGCGAAATGAGTTGTAATATGAGTGGTTTTGATTAAACGGTGGAATAGTTCTAGCAGAAGTAACATGTCTTGAAATCCGTTTATCTCTGTTCAGCAGAAAGTTTCAAAATGTTTTTAATGGTTAGATTGCCTAAAGTATCCCACAAAGAACACTATATCATCTAAACTCATTTTCACTGTCGCTACATGCACTATAAATATTGCTTACGACTTAAGCATACTTACGGGTGCAAACTTGCTGATGAGGGCCAGGTAGTGATGGTCTTAATAGAGATCATTTTTTATTGTGTTTTACCCTAGGAAAAAAAATTATAGAGTCGATTTTTACAGCAATATTATTAAGAATTTAACGGTGTATGTGCGTTACCATGCCTAAAATTTAAATTTGGTCAGAAACGGTCTTTAAAATTCCCATAAAGTAAATATGTGTATCTCTTATTTAATATATCATAAATTTAATAAATGTTAACTATTACATTAAAAGAGAATCATCATAAAATTAGTGATTACAAAAATGAACATTAGTATCTATTATTATACTAGTTGCTCCTGTCGTACAAAACAAAAACAGTACCTCATCCCTCAATCGGGAATCCACAATAATAGTGCAACATTCTGATTTTTGCAGACTACCTCAAACTATGTTGCATCTCTTACTCAGACCGTGTCACAAACGAAGATGTTCGCGCGCTCATCAACGCAAATCTGAACAACTACGAAGATTTACTGACAACTGTAAGAAAAAGAAAGCTTGAATGGTATGGTCACGTGACAAGGGGCAGTGGTCTCTCCAAAACCATCCTTCAGGGAGCAGTGCAAGGCAAGAGAAGGAGAGGTATACAACACAAAAGATGGACGGACAGCATCGAAGAGGGGACGGGCTACAACTTCGCTACAACCCAGTCCATTGCCTATGACCGTCAGAAGTGGAGGAAGCTGGTGTGGAGTACATTGGTGCAGCGCCCCTACGCCCCTATGCCCCAGGAGGGGGTTAAGGGACCAAGTTAAGTAATACTATGTTGAGAGCGAGAACACATCTTACTACGATAACAGATAACATAATTGTGTATTCTTCTATGTGCCTAAAGTCACTTATATTACAATATGAAATAAGCGCGTCAACTCATGAGATACGTTGAGCAAACGTGAGCAAAATAGCATTATTAGGAACATGTAATTGAAAGCAACGTACATATGAAACCCTCAGTAAAATACAAAAGTTGCACGGGTGAGAGAATGCATTCCCTATCCCGTGTCCAGTCCTTAACATCTTTAGTTTGCTTTATCTGAAGAAATACTCCTAAATTTCATTTAGTAACATCTCATTTCACATCTCAATTCAACGTATGCATCAAGCACACTTAATTACGGCGGATGATTTTGCTTATAAAGCAAGACTGACTAAGCTTGTATTATTTTGAAGAAATCCGAAACAAGCGATACAATCATTGACTCACGTTAAAGGTTTTTTTTAACACATACAAAGCCAAACTTGGAAATGTTGTATTTAAAGAGAACTATCGAAAGCACTCGAGATTTTATGGACGTCTCAATCAACGTATCTACATAAGTTTTCTATTTTGGTGCGTCGTCAACTATATTAACAGCTCTTATCATAGTTTTTTAAATTTTATTTTCTGATTGATATCATTGGGTGCATTCGAAACAGAATAGCCGTCTTTTATATTACTAATAGATAGTTTGTGTCCGCCTGAAGCCGGAACTATACTATTGCTATCATGTTATGCTTAATTCTGTTTACTATACTATTTCAGACTAATGTGTTATTTTTCAATGACAAATTCCGGGCATTGTAGTGTCATATCTGTTCTGTTGTCAAGATACAATCCTCCCAAGAAACTTCTAAATTTCAGGGGCAGGTTAGTATATATGTTCGTTCGTCATATATACTACCGAAAATATGCGACCGGAAGTAGTATATTATTTCTTATATTCGACACTTTTTCCTTGTTCTGACAGCTTAGCCCTCGTAAATTTAGTACCTGTTCAGACTAAGCACTCAAAGTAGCCGTGTTAGAGTTCTGCTGTTTCGATAGCATCACCGATTTAGAATTTCGGAAACAGTCACGTGTTGACTCCTACGAGTACATACATATATCGGAAAAAGGCTATGTGAACAGAAGAAAGGCACTTAAATGAATATAACTTTGATTCGTATGAAATTGATTTACACATGTTCTGAATGTGTTCTCAATCGTCATTGAGGTGTAATATCAATGTAGATCAGACGGCGTTGCTATTGACATTAAAATAAAGTTGATTTCTGCTTATGTGACATGTGTTTAGAGTATTAGTTTTATAGAGTCCATCTGGTAACTCGGTTTATTTTGTATCATGTGATTGATTTGAGAAGCACTATGCTCTCCATCAAAACTGTTAAAGAAAAACACTTCTATAGTAATTGCCCCGATATCTACTCGAATGCTTTCGATTGCGATTTACGGAACAGATTGGTAATGACCCAGTCAGTAGTCGAACTGTGAATTAGTACAGACATTAAATGACAATTTATTCATTTGTCCCTTATTTAACGTAAGGATCAATTAATCACCCTACTGTTAATAATTGAGATTACTCATTTTCTTTAAATCATAAAGAAAATAAACTCCTTTTTTTTAAATGTAATTTATTATTTTTTAAAGTTGAATTTTATTTTGAGTGACTAATTTTGATGTCGTTTGCCTTTTTTACATATATTTTCGCAGCTTTGAAATCGTAACGTCTTCAGCTATGTTCAGGTGTGCTCAGTAAATTGAAAGCGGAAACATTCAAGCAGATATAGTTTGTCTCTTATTAAAAAAAAATGACCACCAAATAATTATTGATTCACCGACCAAAATAGTTCATCATACTTATCAATGATATCAATATGACAGGCGCTAAAAAGTGCAAATTAAGCGGAAAAGTAAATTTTAAAAGTATAAACGTTTGTTTACTGTCAATTTTGCCTTTTTCTTACTAATGAACTACCATTAATCAAGGCGAAAATCAACCTAAGGATAAAAATGAATTAGATTCCCGATTCGATGCTGAATATTATAAGAGGATAAAAATGAAAGGAGTGGACACATAATTATTAGTTATCATGACGATTATTTGTTCACATTATATTTGAAGTTATAGTCTGCAGAAGAACAATCCATGGTAATTTCCTCTAGATTACTAGTGCTCGGAAAGCAACTGTACAATTTCCATCAACTTAACGAATATGCAATAACAGGTGTCAGTCTATTTTACCGCATATCAACCCATTTGATGATAATGTAAAATCGCAAAAAACTAGTCGTTGTTACGCAATTAACTGCACATTAAATTATAGTTTTCCCAAGTTTCAGTGTGTAATAAAACAGCAAATTCGACAATGTTTAAACTCTGCATAACCAATCACATAGTCTGAAACCGAATACATTTTGTTGATCACGCGTCAATAAATATGTACCGAGAATAATTGTTTATTTTATAATGCGTCATTGTGAGCTATCGACCTAGAACCTTGAGTATACGCCAAGTTGAATAAAGTCATCCTTCACAACCTGAAGTATATACAAACTGAAATCCTTCGTAAATAAACTTGTACAGATATGTTGAAAAAAATGTCAATGTTATTCTATATTCCATCCTGAGTTCCTTCAGTTGAACGCGGGGAGGGTGGCGAGCTTAAAGCCACAAGATGGAATAGATTTTACTTATACCTAAAAACAACCATTACTGAATAAGTAAAAATAAAAAAAAATCTTTAGTACTGGTAAGCCGATTACGTCGCAGTTATTTACTATGACTTACATAAAGAATATAACTGAGTATGCAAAACAGTCGTATTTAAACTCATTTACTATATGTAGAGGAACGCGATATCTATCTATCTTTTTCTATATATATAAATATATATATATATATATATATATAAAAATAAATATAATGGAGATTATGTATGTCTGTCTAAAACCGAAACTATATTATTAGTTTTGATCACTTTATTTTCATATCTACTTATCAGCTCATATATATACTCATTCCAAAACATCCCCAAACATCACTCGTCTTCAAATTTACATAATTAATTTGTTTTAAGCTTCTAATAAATGATTATTTGCAAATATGCTCTCATGATTGTTTTATTACCATTTCCAGATGTATTTGAAATAGTCTCCTCGATAATAATATCAATACAAATTATAAATACAATTAAGTAAATACAGTATTTTTTTTAATATTCAATCCTGAGTTACGTAATTAAATCAGCTTGTAATAGGATATGATAAAACAGCCAGCGTCCACTCATATTTAGTTACTCGTCCTCTGATCATTAAGTATAATGTACTATTTAGAACACACAGAAAGTTCTATTTGGTTATATTGAGAGAGAGAAAGAGTGACATACAGACAGAGCTACAGAGACAAAAGAGAGAGAGCGATAGAGAGAAGAGATACAGAGACTGAGGTGAGTTATTTGATTAATAACATGTAAACACATTCTCTCAGAGTTATCATATAAGTCGCTCAAAATTATATATTTTCTCTGATTAAAACTTTTTTTTTAAAATCTTATTGGAAATTATGTTTTAAAGCACACATTTATAAAATCAAATTGCTTAATTAAAAATAATAATTGATTTAAAAATTAGTAATTTTGTAAAAAAAACGAACACATTTTACTAAGCAATTAAATAACTGAATTTAGTATCGTGTTAGCTTTATTTTATTTTTTTAATTGTTTATTTTATTTAAGGTACACCTTTTTGTCGATTTGACACGCTTAAAATATTATCTTTTTTCGACCTTAAGTGAGTTCAGGATTTGTTTTATATTTTACGCTATGAAGGGTAAATTTTGTTTCTAAAACAATGTTTTTATCATTCCGTGTTTTGTTTTTTTATTAAAATAAAACCTAAGGTTATTTTTTCAATGTTTTGTAAATAAAGAAAAACAAACAAGTTTTACTGAGTAATTAAATGAAACAACTTGCAAAAATATGTGACCGGAAGTGAACACATATATGCTAGTATATATGATACACGTCCCAGAATGAGTAAAATTAATTCCCCAGTGTTACGTCACTGCAATGTTCAATAACGAATATTAAAACGAAGAAATATGATGCTACTAACCTTATGTCTGCAGCCTTTATTCAAATTTAGATTTTACATGCATAGCATGATTTAGATTCTAGCAAATATCTCACGTTTTAAGCTTTAAGGAATCAGAATTAATCGAAATTAAAGAAAATACTGCTTACCGAAGTCTAATAACTATGAATCAAATTTAATTAAAAATCGTAAATATTTGAATTTCCAAATAAGAGGTTGTGCTCATAGTATGCGTTATAAAACCGTTTTAATACTACAAAGAAACAAACAATTAAGGAATATTAGTTGAAGTCTAACATAATTTTAAAATTTTACACAAATTAGAGATATCTGAATTTTAACGGAGAGCTGCCACACCCTGTATATAACTTAATTTACCTAAATATATCCCACACTACCAACATTATAGAAGTTAAAATAAAGAATGGCGTTTTATTAGTTTAGGCCTTAATCCTAATATATATAATATTAATTGAATGACATAATAACATGAGAAATTAATCAGATTTTATTAAGCTTTTTTAACTTTAACTGATTAATTTCTCATTTTATTATGGCATTTAATTAATATTATTGCTCTATACACTATATTGAGCTTTGTTTTATCCTGATAGTCTGCTGGTTATATAAATTATTAATATCTTTAAATATTATTCTATTCTTTTTATCTCTCTCCCTCATATATATATATATATATATATATATATATATACATATATATATATATAATGTGTCTGTGTGTGTGTGCTGTCAATAATCAAACTATATTTTCATTACGACATGATAAATTAGAATAAAGAAACAAATATGCTAGCTTGCCAGTTTTCTTATCTCGCTCAAAAACGATAGTTCGGAGTAAAGTAAAAATAAAAATTGTTGTATATGAAAGGAAAAATATAAATACAATCTACATTAAGTCCGAGAAGATTGTCTGTTGGCAGAGGGAAAGTCGCTTTGATTTGATATATATAATGTTTCAAATATTTTAAGATATTTCAACAATTGAAAAAAACATAAATAAGCTGCATATATACGACTAATTATATGGTGTTCAGCAATTGAATACACATGTACAAGTCATAACGTCTGGGAATAAATAATTTGCCGAACGAGTTTTTCCGGGCCCGTTTTTCTATACCCTGATATCTAATACTAGCGGAGTACTCCATATTTTACTGCAAACTACATCATTTAAATACATATATAATATTATTATTATGGGAGATTGGGGAAGTACGTTTTTCACAAATGGACGTGAAGATTGATTTGGTGAAAAAAACACTTATATCGGACAACCACACAGATTTAATTGGGCAAATTTATCACTAATATTTCCTAGCCAAGGCAGGGGAAGAAAAATGAAACCTTTTTCCATAAATTAGATATCATAATTCTGATAATAGATTGAGAAATGTAATGGATAGCTATTGTTGCAAATTGACTTGGTACTTAACTTAATTTCATCATCCATCTTGGTTTTAGAAAAATCATTAAGGCCACATA
Source organism: Sepiola atlantica (assembly GCA_963556195.1). Classification (NCBI taxonomy): domain Eukaryota; kingdom Metazoa; phylum Mollusca; class Cephalopoda; order Sepiida; family Sepiolidae; genus Sepiola; species Sepiola atlantica. The sequence continues at coordinate 154,285,013 of OY744516.1, forward strand.
AGTCTATATTAACTTTATATTTTGTTTTCTGGTACAAAATGAGTATACAGACCAGTAATATTTTGTTTCCTGTATAATCGAAGTAAGACGACCTGACACACCAAATCATGAAATATGAGAGAAGATGAAGATTACTTGCCCATAGTAAACTTATAACTAGATGAATATTGTTAAGAGGCGTAAATAAATAGTCCGATTAAGTCTAATTGTTAGCAGACAAGGTTTGTCATCAACATAACGAAAATAAACATCCGCTCTTTTAAAACAAGACAACATACCGTCTTCATTAAAAAAAATATCGGCTAATGTAAACCCCATAAGAGAACTCATAGTAGTGGCCATTAATTTGCCCGTAAATAATTCCGTCAACATGTAATCCAAACGACATTGTCGCAAGTTTCATTTCCACCAAAATGCTTGCGGGCATAAGTGGAGAGGACAGGTGACTACAGTATAATACATCATCATATACAAATAAAATCTAGAAAGGAAACACAGGTAAAAGTATAGATATGCCAAAGGTACATTTTTCAGTATGAGTGTAATTTCGTATTTAATTGATGAATACAAAGAGAATCTTTAACACAGACCGTACTGTAGCATTCCAAAACGGGTTGTAAAACAGTGGCGAGCCATTTGGCCTCCTCATGTTGCGAAGGCCATACAATAGCTGCTAGTAAATTATTTATACCAAACGAGATACTGAATAAGATTGAGTATTGTGTTTGAAACTATTTTTAGTGATATTTTACTGACATTTCTGATGAACGACCAATTAAAGTATTTAAATTAAACTATTTACGGCATTACTACATTTAATTGAAATGGATAACTATTTAGGCGATTATATTTTCCCGATCTTTGGAGAATTACAAATGGCCGCTCACTGAACAATGTGGCGGGATTAATTAATCCTTGTTAGTAAATTAATATCAATTCTTTACAGAGTTAAGAAACTATGCAGTGAAAAATATAGAGAGCGTACAGTTCATAACATGTTTATATATATTCCGATATGTGCTTACCATTATTCAAAATAGATCGGTTTGTATGGAGATAATGTTTATAAGCACACACACACATATATATATATATATATATATATATAAGTAAATAATGTTAAATTATTTTTACTTACATACGCCAACGTTTCAGGTGGCTGCTGAAAGTCGATCATTGATCGCAGAGAATATTAAAAGACTTAACTATTTTTACGTTATTGATGAAAATGAAAAGTAAACTAAGTAACTACAGAAATAAAAACAAATACACCATAAGGATTTTGCATTAATACCGAATATTATTTTAAGTCATCTTTTAACGGTCAACGTCGACTAACACGACAAGAGGAATACATAGATAATGATTGAATACAGACGGAAACGTCACTATCTCATACTTCTCGTGTTGATATGCAAAGCTATTCAGCTTATATAACATCAAGCCAGTTCTTGGTACATTGCTGCCCCTTGATGTTGTATAGTGCTTGGCTATTTGCTGTGCAGGGTCCGCCTAGCAGAGTGCATTGCCCGATAGCTCCCATCGTCTGGTGTTCTGTGCCACAGTCGCATGGGGTTGCCCCACTAAGCTAGCTGCATCTACGTACGGCTTCCCTCATATATATATATATATATATGGCAGACAGAGATGAAACCATCTATGTCATGTCTTAAATTGACTAGATAAAATATGAAATAAACTGCAAAAAACATAATTTAGACTATTTTATTATAATGGTAAAGCAAGTTTTGACCATTATCTCTAGTACCATTAAGGACTTTGAAAATAAAAAAAATCACTTGACATTAGTGTAAGGGAAAAACAAAACAAGAATCTATTAACAAGTCAACTTTTTTCTACCTTCTACGTTTATACGGATATCCTCTTGGTTTCTATCAATAAGAAGTGTCATACCCATTAATAAACGAAATACGTATTGGATTTTATATAAGGGAAACTTTGTATATTTTTGTAAATGATATATTAACTATCATGTAAATGGCCATTAAAAATACCAGTGATAATTAAATACTCATGTGCACTTATTACTAATAGAGGTTTGGTATCTCGGTCTGAAGCCGAAACTATATAATTACTGCTATTAAGTATACTATTGTACTATTTCTGATGCTCAATTTCACTTATATTACATTCGAGTAATGTACTCTCAATTGTACATTTTAGGGGAGGAGGTAGTGGTGTATGTGTTCTGTTAGATACCATTCTTACAGGTATTATATGCCTTATTCTTCGGGGTAGTGTTTTTTTTACATTATTTCATCCAGTAAATTAGTCGTGTCCAAGCCAAAATGGCGGACAATTATTCAGCTGCAATTTTTCGACCTGAGTAAACTTAAATAAATTCTTTGGGATTAATTGTAAATTTAGCTTTAATTATTTTAAAGGAAATACAGTTGAAAAAATAGCCCCAAACAATTTATTTGGCTTTACTTACTCATTTGTGAGGTTAGAAATAAATCAGAAAATTGCAACAGATTCATTTTGGCTGTGAAACGACTAATTTACGTATCACCCTCGTAGGGATTACAGTATTTTCTTTTTTTCGGCTGGGGTGGGGGTAGTGATATACGTGAACAGCCTGCAATCATGCTCGCATATTGTTGCTAGCAAGTATAATGAACTGTTATTCAGCACTATATTTCATCTTAACTATCTGTTAGTTTCTTTATAAACATATAGGTGTGCCATTTATTTTAAGGACACACGTTGCACTAACCATGTTAGACTAACGCTAATCCACTGTGTCACAACCGACACCATAATTGGTGCCACTTTGATTCTGTTCAAATATTCATCAAATGTTAAAACATCTTGATAAACTAAAATGCATCCTTTTTTTACTTCTATAGAATAAATAGTTTTATAATTTCTCTTATTTACGATATCTACGAATATGTGCATTAGGTGAAAAGAGAGTCACTGTCCCTAAATGCTAATAGCGACATAAAAAAAAAACTATTAGAGAGTGTTTGAATCAACAGTAAAAAAGAGCGAGAAAAATACAGATATATACGTGAGACTTGCTCAGGTAGTGACCAATTAGAATTTAATTAGAAGATTAAAATAGTTTATTTTAACATAAAACTCACAGAACTATGAAATGGTTCAGCATTAATTTTGTGTCATAAATATATAACATCTATATGTGAAATCCTTTAGGTAACTCCGTTTGATTATAATAATAGATGACAGTAAGTATAATTACTTGCGGTCTCAGATTTCTACTTCATATTTCTTAGTGACGCAACAAATTAAACGTATACCAATATTCACAAAATTAAAAAAATTCATACTTAAAAAAATCTATAAAATATTTGTTTAATGATATAGTCCGGTTAAATAAATATAAAATCAACCATAGACATAAAAATACGGTAAAAGTAGACGCAATTTGAATCAGTAAAACTATGCGTCTCTTTTGTTTCGTAACTGCCATGCGAAGCTTATTCCTGAAATCTGTGATTTCCGATAAATTGAAAGCAAACAGCCACTCAAATTATGCAAATGATGAACTACCGACTACGATTCCTATTCCATTGTGAAATTTCGCTAAATAACCTAAATAAAATTACAGTTGTGGCTTTCCTTTAAGATTTACATAAGACACCATTTTGAATATGTATGCAATATAACTAAACAATTAGAATTTTTTATTTATTTTTTTTTAAACGTGATTAAAACAAATTTCAGTGTCAGTGTATGTACTTCGTTCATCATGATATCCTCCCGTGCTATGAAAATTATGTGCCCGAAGTTAGTATATATTTGCTAGTAGTAATATAAGGCAAACGCATAATATAAATGTATACAATAGTGCACAGCCTACGTCAACAATGACGGAAAAATATGCTTCGCCAATGTTCGTTCATATGAAATAGTAGAATTCCATCAGTAATTTAATTTTGTATACATAAATTATTTCTGATGCCCTAAAAAAAAAAAATACCCACCATTGACTTTTGATTCAGAGTGATACATTTTTTCAGAATTCATTTCTGGTGGCAGGGGTTGCCTGACTTGCTATTCGCTTTTTCTCACCACTTTAAATATTTTTGTCACAGGGCTATGGAAACCACGTGTTTTACTTGCTAACTCGTGTCACGAGAAGGATTTATATACGAATGCACATTGATCTTTATTATAAAGTGGAGGTTATATATATATATATATATATATATACAATTATGTGCCAACGCTGTCAAATTAATTCGTAATTGTTGCCTAGATAACTTAAAATAACATGAACAAACTCCTGTTATAAACAATAGTAATTCTTCAAGTTACCTGTCGATGATTGATATAATGGAGTTAGTGGAAAAGATTTATACGAATAGTAACACACTTGTTTTTTAGTAACAAAATATTAGACATTATTTTATAAACGTTATAAAACTAAATAACCTGTGGTTTACACTACAATCTTTCGTTCGCCCTAAGCTACAGACCTTCATAAATTCACATGGAGAATACAGTTGTCGTTTTGTATACATTACAAACAATACTTCAGTCATATTCAGCTGATAACATTCATTTAAATACAATTAGTTAAGTCTTGAATGTCACGCGTAAAGTAATATATATATATATATATATATTATACATGGAAACAGACAATGCGTATTAATAAATTCGTCTTAAATTTCAATAGGCTTAATGCAATTATGTAATCAAAACGACACCAATTTCTAATTATTTCCGATTATTTAATTCTCAAATGTTTAAAGAAGAAATACAAATTAAAACACTTAACCAATTTATTTGCTTGGTAATTAAATTCCCACCGTTTTATTTATTTTTTATAATTTTCGAAACTTATGCGTTTGCAAATTTTTTTCCTCTCGAAAATTAGCACATCTATCCGTTACGTCACCTGTTCATGGACAAATACATTCAAGAGTTCGACAAGACGTTACTGAATATGAGAGGTTACATGAGTTGAGACTTTGTCAGAAACCATTCAACATGAGAACAGTAGTCTCAATAAAAAAAATTATCAATCGACATTTAAAAAATTCGAAGACATACATATCAGAATGGAATAGTTTTTTTTATTCTCCTGATACATTCAAGCATGCCACCTGCTTAACACTTAATAACTGGTCTTATAATTACACGGTTCCATTACGACAGGAGAACACAACCACATGCATGAAAACGGATTTTACTAAGAAAAAAAAAGAGGTAATATTTACTTATATGAAAGATTACCGATATACGAGGAAGGGTATTCTACCCAGATAATTTAAAACCATGGTTTAAAATAAAATATTACATCTTGCCCGTGGTTTACAAATGCCGTTTACTCAATTTTAAAATATATATATATATATATATATATATATTTTATTTCGAAAATTATGAGTTTCATCGTATTTACGACTGATCAGTGTGGCTAGCACTAGCGAGATTCAAAATGGAGATCTTAGTGTTCTACCAAACTGAGCTAAACAAAACGTTTAATATCGTAGCTTTGACGACCTGTTCAAATAGTTATATCACACACGTGTATGTATAAACTCATACATTTGTATTAAATAATGTTGTGAATATTTATCTTATGTCTTTTTATTCATGACTTTATAGAAAATAAAATTCAAAATATAAGCCTTCTACAAATAATTGCATTAAAAATAAAAAAACAATACTTCATAAAAACATGAGGCATAAATTTCGACTACCATACTTTGTTTATGTACTAAAAGACACGCTCTTTCAACTATCCATAAAAACGTTCTAGCATACTAAAGATAATAAAAAAAGAAAAAAATGTACAGACTGAAAACTTTTGAAGCAACGAATCTTATATTACATTACTTTGTATGTCAGACTCGGCCGGCTGCAAAAGGTCGACATTTGTCTACTGGCTCTTGTGTTCTTAGTCTAAAAACTGTATATGTCTACGAAAATATTGGAAATTCTTCGCATCGAACGTCTCCCAATTGTATTCATCTTCAGGATTTTTCTTGATTCATGTTATTTTGTGCAATAGTTAATCAATTCAGGTTTTTGGATTCGAAATCAATTATCGATAGGGTTACACCCATACAGAAACCATTACAAATACGTGCATCAGTCTAACCAAATTTATTTTTTGTAAGTAGATACGCGCAGTTTCGAAACGGGAATATACATCTATATATATATATATATATATATATATATATATATATATATAATTCGAGCAATTGGTTTTGGATACAAGGTCATTATTAAAACAAAACGCAGCGAATGTGTAAGAATGTTTAATTACTTTTAATTTTTCAGACTCCTGTAGATTAAAGCACTGAAAAGGTAAAACTAACTTCCTCTAAAACTTATTAGTGTTTTTTTTTAATTCGATAAAATACTGATTACCTCGCATTATTGGAAACACATTGAGGTCCGCTCTCGAGTAGGTCGTCCCAGAATGTTTACACGGCTCAGACAGCGCAAACCACATGGGCTGGAACACGCCCACCACATGCCAGATAGGTGACTCTTTACAAATCTCATGTAAAGACAACTGGCCGCTTAAAGAAGACTCACCAGACAACCACAGCTAGGGTGTCGTAAATCGCAATGTGGAAGCTGTGGACATCAGAGTCTTGGGAGTGCTTGGCAGCTAACCAATCTAAAGGACCCCTTAGTAAACAACTAAAGTTAGTGGAAGAACATATTACACAAATAGTCACAGTGAGTTGGGTCCGCAGTAACTAAGGTGACGCGCAAACGAATCAGGGAAAGAACAAATATGTGACCTCTGAAACAGACTGTCACTGCCACATCGGTTTCTAGAGCTATAGACGCAGATACTCCAAAACAGACAACGTGAATGCTACTTATTAATCCTGTCAGACAAACATCACTTAATTCAACATCAAATGTTCGGATTTTCTTTAACGACGACTGTGCAGTATAGTATTAAAAAAAATGACCTCAAATGACTTACCAAACGCAAGTACATTTGATTTTCTACTTACCTGTATAATATCCACATGTGTTTACCGAGTGCAATATTTATTATCTAGGCAGTTGTAATCCTCACCTTTACATAGACTAGCAAGCATGCTTTCAAAATTGGCCGCCAATTTTGGGACGTGGTCAGGAATTTCAGATTTGAAACGTAATAATACAACGTTATCTAATTTGATAAGAACCCACCCGAGGACTTAGGGTGTAGATGAACCGTAATGCTTAGACTGGGGGTGGTTGCCAATCTGATTAGAATAAGCTTCATTAATTATTATTATTATTATTATTATTATTATTTATGTCTGAAAATAACGACTAAGTCCCATCAAAGAGGCGGTAATGTTTAATAGCAGACTAGCTTGGCTTGTGTATATAAAAGTCACGATAGCAAATGCATAGATTATAAATGTAACAATCAGTAAAAACACATAGAATATTATACAGACAAGTAGAAACGCACATTGTCTTGCGTTTGGTTACATATTCTTTATTCTTTTGCTTTTCACCCCTTTTTTCTTAAGTGTACTGCAAAACGGCCTCTTTAATTATAATTCAATTATTAATGAAGCATGTGCAGACTTATTTTTGTGAGTTTCATAAATTGGTACTTTTTCAAACTGGATATTCTTCTCGCCACATGTTTTATTAATTATGCTCGAAGAATTAAAAAATCTTCCAATTATTATAACTATATAGCAAATAATGTCAACATTGTCCTCTTTTTTTTCGACTCTCGGTGTCTGCTCCGCAGACGCAGCAAGTGTGACAAGCCAGATGGATTAACACTTATTTATCTCTCAGATGACATGAAAATCCACCCCTTTCTCTATGTTAAGAAAGGATTTCTAAATGACATCATTGAGAAATCGATTCTGAACATTTGGGGAAAAGGAAGGGCGTTTTAACTATTCTGAATATTCACCTACCAATGTAAGAAACATTCATTTGAATATTTCTAATTAAAAAAAAACTCATTTAAAAACAGACTTTCTAATATGAACTACTTTGTTAAAAAGTATTTTTTCTAAAAAAATTTTTATCAAATATTTTAATAAAAAATCTGAAAAAGACCTATTCGGTGGAAAAAAAAGGTAATATTTTTACTATCTTACCCAGCACGGTTTACCCCTAAAACATTCACATTCTTTGTTGTGCACATAAATTTAAGCAGCCTAAAAAAATATCCGCAGAGGAATTAAAAAAATATATTTAAGATTTTAGAGACATGTAACCAACTTATTTAATAAAAACACGTAAACACTTAGCCAATTTCGTTTATTTTTTTTTGGGGGGGGGGGGTTAAAACGAAGAGATTTAGGCAATTTAGATTTTGTGGGGGGATTTTTTTTTTACTTAATAAAAATACGCAAATGTAATTCGCTAAATGTTTACGTGTTTCTATTTTACAAGAAAATCCCCCTCCCACAAAATTAAAAACACAAGTCGGTAACATGTTTTGTTTTACGCTAAGTGGCCAGGAAATGGCTCATTTTACGTTAAATTAATGAAGGAAAGTGATCCCCAACTCTAATATCTGAATTATTTTTTTTAATTCCTTCTTTGCGGATATTTTTTAGGTGTTTAAATGTATTTGCACAACAAAAGTAGAATTTACACTTTTTTAGGTGGTAAACTGCACTGAGTAAGATAGTAAAAAAATAGCCCCAAAAAACTTGTTATAACATTTTATTAAAATAATGTTTTAAAAATTAGAAAATAGACGAATTCTTTTGAGTATTTGATGAAAAATCTTATTTTGTTCCAATATAAGAAAACTATATGTAATAACAAATACGGTTATGGTAATTATCATGTACTCATCCTTAATCAGAAGGGGCCACATCTGGCTTGTCACCCTTGTACCGTCTGCAGAGTAAATAACAGAAGTACAAAAAAGCACATGACCATGACTAATGACATGAGATATTAACATAAAAATACCGTTTTATAAAACCAGGGGATAAAACAAATAAATGTGGGTGATTATTTCACGTCTCCTTTTAAATAAAAACTGAAACAGCACGTTTATTTTATTTTTTTAATATTTTTTTTTATTTCAAAGGTTTAGTTGGTAATATTAAGAGGTATTTATAAAAGTCTATATGAAAAATATTATGTGGGCTCCGTATACAGTTACGCACATAATTCAGTTCATACAAATAAAATAAAATAAAAACTTGGATTAAAAAAAAAGGTGTTCAGTTTACTACGTGTACGGAACCCCTACCAGAATTTTAAGCAAGACTCTATCTAAAGTTCGAGAAAACTGGAACCTAAAATTGAGCCGTCAATTTGATTTTGTTTAACAAGTTGGAAATTTGGTTTTCTAATATTAAGTTTTAGACCCCCAAAATAGGTAATATAAATATTGATTCTGTTTTGGAAAATAAGTCTAAATATTTTCAGGCATAAGCTATGCACAACGAATGTTACGAAAATGAACGGAAACATAAGAAAGAAGGTACGCCGTCCCGAATGTTACCGAAGACCCTTCTCTCCATTTTAAGAATTACTTCTGAAACTTACCCTTGTTTTTTTTAGTACAGACGACTTTGAGGATATAAAATTGTAAATGACCTTTTTACGCAATTAGAACGAAAAAAAAAAGACAATTATGTTTTAAACTTTTTTTTCGAACCAGGCGACTTTAATGAAATAAAATTTTAAGCTTACCCTTTTTAAAGCAGACGACTTTAAGTTTCTTCAAGTTTTTAATTTTTCACTATCCTTTTTTTTTTCTCTTTTGGAGTTAAGGATGTTTTGATGGAGGGAATGGGGTCCGAGTTTAAGGGTTAGGCAATTATGGGTAGTGAATTAGACTTGGGGAGTTTTCGCGTGCAGTTTGCATGAAACATTCTCTGGTCAATGTGGACAAAGTAATGCCTTCTGTATCAAGCCTCTTTTCCATTTCCAACATGTTGCAATCTTCTACTAGTTGGGAAATTTAATGTAACATTGACAGTCATTTTAAAAGCACGATGAAAAGAAAATATAGGTATGAGGTGCAAACGTTTCCAATCTGAGAGACTTCCGGTTGCATGGTAACTAAAATTGACATAAAATAAATTCGGATAGAATGCGATTTCAATTATATGACATTAATTTAAAAAAAAAATTTTTTTTACTCGAATTATACAATTGTTCTGTTATTATACTGACAGATGAAAACATATGTTGTATTAATTATTTGAACAAGGTTGAAGTGTTCGTCTGTTGTATGAATTATAGAGCGATTAATTAAAGTCAATAAATTAATTTTAAAAAAAAGGAATGATTCAGTCGTCATGTAGGAAAAGAAGATATACACTCACACAGAAGAGGATATAGTTGCCGATCACCTGTCAAATTTTATTTAAATTGTTGCGTCGTTGCTGCATGTATTACATCTCCTAGAAGTCAAGAAAGCGGTCCTCTTTTGGTTTAAAAGAATCAGCGGTAGAGACAGTTTCGTGTAATGGCTGCGCAAATCCCTTTCTGGTGTAGTTGTTAATAGTAGAGCCGTCAGGAATATTATAATTGCCATTGAGCAAATTGTAGACCAAAATTAGTTCACCGCGTAATTGTCGGCTCTCAAAGAGAATGCTTAAGCTTCTAAAGTAGGCTTTCCTAGTTCTTGCACCATTAGAGTAGTCAGTCATTGAACTCTAGATAATAGAGTGTTAGTTTATGCCACCCTCCAATTTATAATAAACGAGGAGTTTAAAAAATGCGGCAGACATGCTTTACTAATATCCGTCAAAAAAGCCTTTTTCATTGAGCGATATAGATTTTTCATAATTTCCTTTTTACAAATCATATGAGTCATATCAATTAATTATCTACTATAGTTTCAATTTGAGAAACACATGTTTATAATTAACCAACAATTTTGTTACCTCTACAGAATTTGAACGGAACAGTTTTTTTAACCCTTACTAAAGTTTTAAGTTTAGTATGATAAAGAGTCGGTTTGGTTCAGTTTAAATTCTGTAGAAGCACCGCAATTTATCAGCAAAATGACCAGTTGTTTTATAAACTTTGTTGCTATGTTAAAAACCAGCTCTTGTGAGGTATTGACAGCTCTAGGATAATCTGAGAATGTGATGCTCATTTAAGAGTATTCCATTGGCTTTGACAAGAAAAATCTATATAAGTAAAACGCATTAATGATGGGAGTAACAATTATCTTAAACACACTTTAGCAACTACCTGAAATACAAGAAACAACCACAAATTCTTAAAACGGAAAATATATAAATATACTGCTACAAAAGACACCCCCCCCAAAAAAAACCGTATTTTTATAGAATCATTCGTCTCCAAACTGGGGTCTAAACTGTTCCTACACGTATTTTGAAGCGTTGCGAATGACTAATGTCATTTAAATCCTTCGGTCTGCACTTAAGGTTAATGAAGGAAACTACATTGGCGTTAAAATTGTTCTCAATACACTGACAAAAATAACACCATAAGAACACAACCGATTGGCGAAAGAAATTTCATAAAATTATCAGAATAACTTAACAGACATTGAACAAAGCCTTTGTTAACAAAAAAAAAACAGATTTTACAATGTTTAAATCATGGAATAATATTCTTACCGAGGTAAACTTAGCACTGATTACCATCCACCGTCAATAAAAAATCCCAGAAGATTTTATGCGACCGAATCATCATGTGATTTCAGTTTTAATTAACAAAGTTTCACATGATAAAATTAGCATATTTCTAAGGGAGAAAAGATAGAGAGAGAAAATAGAAAGAGAAAGATAATACCTGGTAAGTATTATTATGCGAATAAATAGCAAAGAAAGCCGCTTCTTACGCCTAACATCACAGTTGAGGACCCGTCCTCAACAATCGGTCCGGCAGAGACTAGGCCAAATCAGTGACCTTTCATGTCTCTGGCTGAGGTATTGGTCCCGAGGAATCCTAGGAGGTACACCCTCCAAAACCGAGCCTCCCTTCTTGAGAAGGAATTAGTTCATTGCTAAACGCCTGAGGCGCCTCGACTGGAGAATACTGACGAGGCTGCCAAGCCAATTTTAAATGGTCGTTTTGAGGGTGTAAGATTATTCTCCCTATCTTGTGCCACATCTCCCTGGCAGCGGTGACCTTTTTGTTCTGTCTAGCTCTATGAGGTTCAGCCTCCCAAGCGTTGCCGTCTCGCTTTGGGAAGGTGTTAGTTCATAGCTTCTTTAGGCGCCCCTACAGAGGAGCGCCGGCGAGGCGACTCAAGTAATGTTTAAGTGCACCACGTTTTGCGCTGACTTATTCTGCCAACCTTTCGTCCAAAGATAAGATAAAGGTTGAGACTAGTATGCCGGTAATGAAAGCTGTAAGACAGGCAGAAGCCCATATTGTCGGAATGTTGTTCTCAAGATTGTGGTGAAGATCTCCAGGTTATGCATATAATTCAGTATAAGTATTTATTTAGTGATAAAAAGTAGTTTATCATACTAATGTAAATAAAATGTATGCAACACAGAAAGTGTATATTAAACACATATTTTATTTATATGTGTAAATGGGGAAAATAGAAAATGGATAAATCCGGCGTTGATTGCGACTACAGTTAGTATTACATGTTAGTGTCTAGCTTGGAACAGATTTCATATATTTGATGTTCTCCTTGTAAAACATTCGATACATTGATACAAATATCTATAGTCAAATAAAAAACAACAATTATTTAGTTAGTAACTTTGCAACGATACAAATATTACATTTAATTGTTATAATTTACATGTAAACTACAAGCGACAGATTTGGGAAACTTGGCTTCAGGTAAACGAACTCTTGCGCTAGTATTGTTAGGATTCTAGTGTCCATTAGGAATTGAGTGCAGATCTATTGATTGTTCTTCATTTGTTCGTATCGATTACTCAATCGTAAGAACTGTTTCGATCTCTGGATTTTCTGATCGATTTGACGCTCCCACTCTCTACCAGAAACGTTTCATATCCCCGTGGCTTAGTAGTGTTTCCGAGCTTTCGATTTTACTACTTTTCAATATATTGGTTTTCGTATCCTTCGTTTCTCTCGAGATATATATATATATATATATATATATATATATATATATATATATATAGACTTTGCGTGAAACACTGATGATTCTTAGTAAGACAAAACATATATGTGTGTAGATAAATACAATACAATAGTCATTATAAAATAATTAATGTGCATGCTTCAAAGGTAAATAACTCTATAAGTAAATATGAGAAGTTTGCCCAAGAAGTGAGCACACTGTACATCATATTAAATTGGTATATCACCTTTCCATTTCGTAATATTATCTAAGTGGCTGAGAAGTCAAACAAGTGATTTTAAGTCAAACGTACATTTAGTCCACCGTTCAAACACATTTAACAGTCGAATAGGCTTACCTTGCAACATTAATGAGTATATTTAAGATAACCCATATGCATGTCTTACATATTATTATTAAAAATATATATTTGACACCCAGTATATATATATATATGTTTATATATATGCGTATATATTTGTGTGTAAATTTATACATATGTATGTACATATTTTTATTTCTCTCTCTCTCCCTCTCTCTCTCTCATATATATATATATATATATATATATATATATATATATGTATCGATATGAATGTTTATATATACATGTATTTATATATATACGTATAAATGCATATTTATGTATACTTCTATATGTATATGTTTTTTATCTATGTATATCTATACATACGTATATGTATATGTATACATATTTATATGTACATATGTATATGTATACGTATGTATATGCACATATGTACATATGTATATGTAGGTATATGTAAACACATCTATACACATATATATATATTTGTATGTATATTTGTATCTATATAAATATGTATGACAACATGTATATATATATATATATATATATTTATGCCTATATATATATGCGTATATATTTATGTGTAAATTTATACATATGTATATACATATTTATATTTTTCGGTCTATATATATATGTATCAATATATACATATATATATATATCTATATATACATATATAAATCTATATATATATGTACACATATGTATTTGTATGGATATATATATATGTGTGTGCCTGTGTGTATGTATATATATACGTATATATGCATATTTATGTATAGTTCCATATGTGTATGTTTTATATATGCATGTGTATACGTATGTATATGTATTTGTGTACATATGTATATGTATGCATATGTACATATACGTACACACATGTATGCATGTATGTAGATATTACTATACATATTAATATATATATACATGTTTATATATATATATGTGTATATACGTATATATGCATATGTATGTATATTTCTCTATGTGTATGTATTTATTCATGTATACCTATACATGTGTATATGTATATATATATTTATATGTATATATGTATATTTATACATATGTATATGTATATATTCACATATGTATGTATATCCAGACATACGTATGCGTAAATACATGTATACACATGTATATATATATATATGTATGTGTATATATATAAGTATACGTATATATATATATATATATATATATATATATATATATATGTATATATATACTAGACCCCCTAATATCACTATTTGTCGCACTTTGATTACATTGTGAAATGTTATTTACTGCGATATATCAGTATAGAATTGTTCTTTGCTTAAAAAGATACTTCTTAAGAATAATAAGACAGAAATGCGAACTATTATTTTACTATCCAATATAAATACGCGCTTGTCTGTGTGTACGAACATATACTTTTAATTAGCTAAGCAAAAAGAAGTTACTCGATTTGTGTCAGTCGGAAATATAAGAGTCATTAAACAAACACAGCGTGAGATGGGTCAAAATAAATACATAGAGAGATAAGATCGAGTTCGGTTACATGTTCAATTAATTATAAATTACGGCCAAGTAGAACACTTACAAAAGACATATTCTCAAACATTAATACATCTCTGATATAAAGTATATTTGTTCATGTATCTCATTTTTGAAAGTATATAAGAAAAAAGCTTTTGAGACACAGACTCTGATTAACTGGCATTTGCTATAATATATGTATATATATATATATATATATATATATATATATATATATATATATGTATATATATACATATATATAATATATATAGATCTATATATATATATAATATATATATATATATATATATATATATAATATATATAGATATAGATATAGATATATATATAATATATATAGAGAGATATAGATATATATCTATATATATATATATAGATACATATATATATAATATATTGATACACATATTTATATATAATTTATAGATACATGTATATATATATATAATATATATTAATACACATATTTATATATAATTTATAGATATATGCATATATATATATATATATATATATATACTAAATTCTACGACTGCTGTCATAAATACCAAGAAAAGAGTGTCCATGGCTCGGAGGCTTTTGTCAGACTAGCTTAGGTACTAAACGAAAAGTAGAGTAATATGAGAGTGCCATTCAAAACAGGATGCACGCAAAAACTTCGCGGAGAACACGCACACGAGACAATTGTGTTTGAAATATCAAGTGATTATATTTAGACGCATGCACTATAAAAGAACCCAAATTGAATCAATAGCTTATTTTTCGCTTCTATAATGATCGGACATCTAAAACACGCGATTCACTTAAGGACGCATGCGAATATATCAGTTTATTTTCGAATATTGAGTTTGGGATGTTTATTTCACCTCACGGTACGTGAAATTAGTGGTCAACACGAGAACCTAATCCTGTAGATTTACGTTTTTGGTGTTGCATCTCTCTTATTAATCAAACTAAAGCTTAACCATCCGCAATAACCTGCTGATTCTAAATATATCAATTGATTTGTGGACAGACTCCCAAATACACACACACTTACACACACTCTCAGTTTGTGTTGTCTTTATTCATCCAATAGAAAGCCTATATTTGAACATCTGGAAGATTAATCCTATGTGCTGCTTAACAAGCAATCAGCAGGTTAAGGCGTTTCATCGAAACGTCTTGAGCATGTTTTTATGGCGAAGCCAAGTCAATTCACGAGGGTTCCCGATGTGGATTCTCATAATTATATAAAAGGGTTGTTGAGAGATTCCTGCGTGGCGGTATCTATCGCGCCACTAGTCTCCAGAGAGGTCAGTTAGAATACACATACGTCGAGAATACCAGCGTATTCTGATTGCTTGTGGTTCTCTAATGAAGCTGCTAAATTTCCAAGTCTTGTCGCCGACTCCGCTACTGAGGAAGGCGCAAAAGTGTAGAAACAAGTCGCATCCAATATAGCTGACTTTACGTCTGCTCAGGAAAACAGCGTCTGACCATCGGGTCGTTCGCCAATCCCATCTCGAGGCAAACTCGTTTAAAGATCGACATGAAGCCAGAGATTTTAAGGGCTTTTTGATTCATCTAAGAATAGCTGAGGATAAGTACAGTTCAATGATGACTATATGATCCACGGAACTACACATGTATATGCTGGTTCTCGAAAACTAGACTCAATAGCGCTTCACCATTGCCGTATTCACATTCTGCAAAGGTTAGTGCCATAAAAGCAGACTAAATTATACCAGCATTACGAAATAAATTGTGTGTGTTAATGTAATGAAACTCAAGAGAATGCTTATGTTTAAAAAATATTTGAAAACTAGCAACGTATAAACATTACCAAAAATCGTTTATGTTATGCAATGATATATATATATATATATATATATATATATAATTATATATATATATAATATACATGTGTCATTGAAGAATGCTTATGTTTAAAAAATATTTGAAAGACTAATAACATATCAACATTACCAAAAGTCGTTTATGTTATGCAATTATATATATATATATATATATATATATATATATATATATATATATATATATATATAATTGCATAACATAAACGACTTTTGGTAATGTTGATATGTTATTAGACTTTCAAATATTTTTGAAACATAAGCATTCTTCAATGACACATGTATAAATATATATATATATATATATATAGATAGATAGATAGATAGATATAGATATATATGTGTGTGTGTGTGTATTATGAACAAGGCGATACTTAATATTATACTTGATATATATATATATTATACTTGATATATATATATATATATATATATATATATATATATATATATATATATATATATTAACCTATATACGCATACATCAAAAGTTAAGCGAAATAAAGAGCCTTATTTGTTTTAGTTATGCAAGAGGAATATATAAACAAATATGTCACATCATGTTTTGGAATTTTTTAGATATGCGTTGATAATTTATATTATTTGTATTATTTAAACGACTGTTCTCATTTCAACGTTTCGGATGATGTTATCTCCGACCTTCTGAACGTGCGTTTTGTCGAATTCGGGAATCCTTATGTGGAACGTGGGTATCTGTACCAAATTTCAAAGCGAACGTATAATTAAATATTTACTTTCGTTCCGTCAGCTATGACCGGGTGGAAGTCTTAAGAAATTCGTAATTGTATTTTTAGTATCGCCTGTACTAAGGATCGTATCTACAATTCAAATAAAGTGTAATTTAGAACTGGTTATTACTTTACACTGTTATCTGTTGCGCCACGAGTCATTGGGCATATTAAATGAAGTGTTCTGTTCGAACTTCCGCACAGGCATCCGAGTTTGTTCATATTTGACAAGACGCACCTGAAAAAGATCGGACGTTACATCATGCAAACAGTTGTTTGAATACTACCCAAGATGACAATATAAAGTGGGGAGTATTTTTGCCAGGTTATTCATTGATCAATTGAAGAAATCATAGTGGTCAATTTGGCATATTATCTTATAACTGACTTAAATTGCTTTATACGTTTTCACGCACTAATCTTACAAAATATATATACCGCGATATATATATATATATATATATATATATATATATATATATATAAATTTCTACAATAAGACTACGCCTCAGCCTCCACAAATCATGACAGCCATAAGTTGGAAGTCTTAGACTCGAGTTTCGCCCTCCTTTGGACTCATCAGTAGAACATATCCGAACTCAGGATTCGAAACCCGAGTCACTTGCATGCGACGCAAATACTATGTCATTGAGACACCACGCCACATACAATAACGTTTTAATAACTAACACAGATTAAACAAACTCCGGCGAAGGACGACTGTGGAATGAACCAACTCTTCTCAACAAGGGGTGCAGTCTAAATAGATATATAAATGTTGCTTAATCTGTGTTAGTTAATAAGACTTTCTTGTATGTAGCGTTGAAAGTGGCCTCTTTTCAGTGGGGAAGTATTCGCTTCGCATAGGAAGTGACTTTTCTTTCGAATCCTAAGTTCGGATATGCTCTACTGATGAGCCCAAAAGAGGGCGAAACTCAAGTCTAGGATTTCAGTTTGTGGCTTTCATGGTTTGTGTGTACTGTGGTGCTGTCTGACAGTTGAAATACTTATATATATCATCTCACATTAAAAAACTAATATATATATATATATATATATATATATATATATATATATATATATATGTATATACATATTTTAAAGAATAAATACTTTGTTGCTTAAACCAACATCTTCGTGAGTACGATAGAAATACATAAACTATTACAATCGATTATTTTTTAGAAGAATATTACTATTGCTCATAATAACCCACTCAAGTATAATATTAAGTATCGCCTTGTTCATAACACACACACACACACACATATATATATATATATATATATATATATGTGTGTGTGTGTGTGTGTGTGTGTGTGTGTGTATTGCAGCATATTCATATATAATATTTCAAAAGTTGTTATAATCGGGATGGCTGTTGAAGGTATGCTCTCCTCAGCAGTCATTTAAATATCTTAGATTATAAGCTTAACAAAAAGCTACTAAAAATCAAATCAAGCTCTTTGTGTCCAGTGGCACTGAATGGCTTAACGGTGGGCTACTATCGCTTTCAAATACGTTTTCCTAGTGATAACAGACGTTATTATACTTGTATTACTGTAAATCTACGAGAAAGATACTTTTAATTAAAAAAAACAGGTAGATGATGTTCGTTAGCCAGGTTAATGACAACCCATCTAGGAGAAAGAAGATTTGTTCAAAAACCTGTAGCTTAAGTTAATACCGACCATCCTTCCGTGGCATTTCACCGAATGATCATCATGAAACATTACAGACGTGTACTTGTGTAGTACAAACGTTTGTTTGTCACTATACTCCAATGGTGCACAAATGTATTTCTACCATCTCATTTGTTCCCCAAAGATATTAAAAGTTCGATATAAATGGAGAATTAGCGAAAGTTAGGTTACACAGTCATTATTCTGCACGAAATTCATCCTATCATCAATAGGGGCTTTATTTTGATGAAAGCGATTTTTAGTGAAGTGTATTACTATTAAGCAAACTCCTTTATAAAATCACTGTTCAAGCAGTTGTTGTTGTTGCCGGTTTTGATAATCGAGCTGGCCCTGCATAGATCTAACAGATATCGTGCATCAGTTTACATTACGTCATCCTAACTAGTCGTACTCATTCGTTATCTTGCAAGATTGCAAGCTTGTTTATCCTTCGACACCGAAAGCGGCAAGTATCAGCGGTTTACTCCGAAGTTGGGCAAGGTTTGGGCCGAGACACACAAAGGAATGGCGCATAAGCAATGTTGCCACTCTAAATGAATGGAATTTGTGTTCCGCGCATGATACGCTTACCCTACCAAGTGGCAGAGACGACCTGAGGCGGCGGGTCATAATGCCGACTCCTTCTGGATTTACAACAAAACCCTGCTATCAGGGTTGCGCCCCTAATACCGCTTGGTGCCAAACATGTCTGGCATAGCGCTGACACGACTACGTTATCATCATCTCTACCACGATGAGGGAGGTTCAGAGGTTAGCGTGGCGTTCACACGGTAGTTTAGGAGTGTGTAGGGAAATTCCACCCAAAGTTTCTATCACATAGATAGTACATAGCTTCTTATGGCTAACTTTCTTTTACTTAAACAGGAAGATTAATATAATACAAAATATAATGTGGATGAATTAAACCAGAAACGATATGCAAGGAACCAAGTAAAACTCAATAGTTTTTGCTGGAACAGAAGAACTCTCTTGGATACAAATTCTAACAACCATCATTGGCATCGAATGGCAATCGTGACAAACACCCTTTATGCATATTTACATAGCATATCTGTCAGAAATTCGTCTGGCGGGAGAGGGCCAGATAAGTGAAGTACGATCCAGTTTCTACCATTTTGCGATACGTAAATTGAAATGCGAACGAAAAGAGAT
>OY744516.1:154312836-154315336 GCA_963556195.1 Sepiola atlantica
TATATATATATATATATATACTGTTTGACTGTAAGTAATATCTCAATGTAAACATTGCAAGTGCCGGGAGCTCGAATTAGCTTTACCTAATGCGCTATGTCTTAAAGCTAATAGCAGTGGTCGATATCCTTACAAATAAGCTCTACCCAGGGAGGGAGCGTCATATAGTAATCCACATACACACTGTTTCACTGTATCACAGCTCCTCAGTGCGGCTAGACCAATTAGTGCCTCTATCCGGAATTGAAACTCAACCGTCGAGCTGACAGTGATCTAGATATGCGTCGAACTTCTATTTATAACTGTGTGTGTATCAGACTGGCAAACACTCTTTAGTTACAGTATTCGGTAGCTAACATGTGCTCGTCCGAGAACTGCTGTTTACCTGTTGATAGAATAACATTAATTTACAAGGTATAATTTAATGTGTTGTTTCCATTTGTTATAGTGAGTCGTATTTTGGAGAAAAAAAATGATCTCAATATCTATTATTATAGTTTCTATTAATTATTGCTGATTGTATCTTATGGATACACATCTTCGAGGATGTAGTAGAAGAACATAGTGGAAAGCAGTTCAGTTTAATTTGAATAAAACATTGAAATATTAGTTGGAAATATTTTTTATTCAATCCGCACGAAAGAAGTTAGTCCATGTGTTACAATATGAAACAACATTTAAAAAAAAAAAGTCTATCCTATACACCAAAGCCTGTCTTAATGAAGAGCTGATCATTAGTCGGACAGATTATAACTATTTTCTAAGAGATGAATTAATTGTTATTAAATTCCTTTTTTTTATCTGCTAATCCGAACAACATTGTGCTATGCTATCTATAGACTATCCCCATTTTGATATATCGAATGTGAAAACATTGATGGACACTTATTTAGAAGTCTGTTGCTGTCAGAGATTAATAAGTCGATTTCGACATGTGTGAAACCGCAGCGGCAGAAGTACGGGACTGATGGCCACGTGACTTCAGAACGCAGTTTAGCGACTGTTTACAATAGAACTTGCTTAGAAGCGAATCGGCTAAGATAAGTAAAATGAGACCCAATAACGCCATAAGTTATGTCTATGTCTCCATCATTCTTCCTCTCTTTTACTCGCACTCTACCTTCCAGATAAATATATTTTTAATTAATAAAACCATTTTTAATAATAAAACTAGTTTCACCATTTTAAAGCGTTTATTTTTGTAAAAATTGGGAGCGTGAAAAAGTTAATCTCTCTTTCTGTAAATACAGGTAAACTTCGGTATCTCGAACACCGATGTCTCGAATACAACGCAAATCTCGAAGTCAGTTGGCGGTCCCGACCGTTTATTGTTGCCAATTTCAAACTTCGATTTCTCGAACCCTCGGATATTTCGAAGTTTATTTTCAGTCCCATCAAGTGCGAGTTTACCTGTAGTATTTTAAACTCAATAAAATTAAATATATCAAACGACTGAGACCTTTAAGTCGACTATGACGAAAAAAAAATGTTTATTTGATTAGAGAACACTTATTTTTGAAACATGAGAGAATATTAATTTTTTACATCAATAACATTAGCTATTTCTCAATTATGTTTTTGCATTTCATATCTGCCTATAAACATAAGTAAATGTGAAAACGTGCGTAAAAACTCAGGTACACGCGTGTACGTACTGGAAAACTTAGTAGTTGTTTCTACAGTTGTTTAATTACCGTGTTCTCTACTTTCGGTCCACATACCTGTTAACGAAATACATTTGTAAATAATTAAAACGAGCGTTTTCCTCTCTAAAGAAGTCCATGTAGTGGAAGAATTTGAATCATATGAAAATAAATAATTTACCTATTAACAATTGTGATACTTAGCGGGTTCTCAGGAAATTTAACAATTGTACAATTTCATATGCTTTATATTGCTGCCTTATAAAAAATATTACAACTCCATGGGCGTTGGACCGAATGCAGACCCATATTATTGTACTACCTGTGTTCAAACTGAAACATATTTATCTACGCAATCTGGTTAATCTAATCTGAAAATATATCTGATTCTAAGGGTCTATATACCAAACACTAACATAAGTTTGCGACATATTTCCATTCTACAAACGAACACCTGTTGACAGGACAGAAACAACATTTTTACTCTGAAGAGAAAATAGATACTGTAGATAGAGTTTCATGTCTGATATAACAGCGACATCAGATGAAATTTAAAAAACATTTTTGTGCATTGCCTTTTCGGGAGCTTGCTGATCTTAGGTTATAATGTACGTACGACATCAAATGATATTAGCGTATATAGATCAAAATAAAAAGAATGCATGAAACCGATCATAACTATTTAACAGGAAAGCGCTAACAGGATTCTATCTATGACGGTTTATACGATTTCAGTCTTCGAATTTTGTTTATTACAGGACACAGACTTTGCAGCTAGATATTTTACATTTAGCAAAAGGAGGTGCTCTGTTGTCACACGGATATTAAACCGAGGAGAATGCGTTAAAGGATTAGTT
>OY744516.1:154320336-154322836 GCA_963556195.1 Sepiola atlantica
TACATATATATATGTATATGTATCTATATATATATACTGATCTACTAGTATTATGTATTCTCTGCAGCAACACACTTACCAACTATCACGATGTAACCCATACACCTACATACTTATGTACTATCACTATGCAATCGCTGCAGCGTCTTACCTTTTAACTATCACTATGCAATCCGCACAGCTACATACTTATCAACTATTCCTATGTAATTCTGCAGCTGCATATCTATCCAATATCACTATGTATTCCTTACAGTTATAGACTAATCCACTATCACTAGGTAATGCTTATAGTCACATACTTATCTACTATCAGTATGTAATCCTTACAATTACATACTCATCCACTATCACTATGTTATCCTTACAGTTGCATACTAATCCACTATCACTATGCAATCCCGACAGCTAAATACTGATGTACTAATATTAGGTAACCGCCTCAGCTTCATAAGTATCCATTACAACTGTGTAATCACTGCAGCTACATACTGATCCATTTAACTATGTACTTCCTTTAGCTAAATATTTGTCCACTATTACTATGTAATTTCTGCAACTAAATACTTATTCACTACGACTGTGAAGTCACAGCAGTTAGGTATTAATCCACTACGATTGTGTAATCACTGCAGCTACATTATTATCCACTATTACTATTTAATCGCTGCAGCTACATTGATATCTACTATCACTATGTTATCGCTGCAGCTACATACATATCTAGAATCAATATGTAATTCCTACAGCTGCATACTTATCCACTATCACAATGTTATCCATGCAGCTCCACACATATCCACTATCACAATGTAATATTTGCAGCAACATACTAATCCACTGTCCCTTTGTAATTCCTACAGCTACATACTTATCGACTATCACGATGTAATTCCTGCTACTACATACATATAACACGAAGCTGATGAAGTTTGCATAGTCATATCGTACAATATGGAGAGTTTAGAATCACTATTTGAAGTCAGTATTTTAAATGATGCTTGCTTAAACAGAGCTGAGATAGAAGAGTAAAACTCAATACCAACATCTTATGTGCGACATGTAAATAAATTGAAATGTCAATATACATCTTTATCATTCAAGTAACGATAAGCTCTACTGGGCAATGAAAAGTTTATTTAAAAAAAACTACCTGACGAAGCAAGTGCAAGAGAAATCCGAACAATTGCGCTAAAAAGGACTGATAGAATCTTAAAATGTTTAGCATCCGATATGATGCTGCATTTCTCAGCAAAAGACAAACAGATGATTTATTTTTCAAGTACATTAAATTAGAGATATACTGCATTTTCAGTGACTATAATAGATTTATATCGAAAAGCATCGTATGTGAACCTGATGCGCGTATATATATATATATATATATATATATATATATATATATATATATATATATATACGTTAAATCTGTTCGCTTTTGATCATTTTAAACATTTATTGAATTCGACAGCGTCTCCTTACATAGGCATCCACACATAAAATCGGAGGAAGTTTCTCTCTTACGAGTCAAATAAAAAAAAAAAACTCGATTAATTTGAATTAAAGTACATTTTTCACTCTGTTAATGAAAATACATATACCCACACAACGATCGCTAATGTCTAGCTGCTAATCCAATAAAAATATCTAAGTGTAGGGAGTTCTTATTAGCATGATAACTGTTCACTTATATGAGGGCTTATTAACCATTCTTTAAATATATTTAAATTCTTGAATTACTCTTAAATGTTACATGTACAATTGTATGTGATTTGCTTAACGTTTAAATGGTAATACAATTCAAGGCTGAAACGTGTATTTCTCAATGTATTATTACGTACAATTCAATTCATGCGACAATTCATTAGCCAGGGAAATAATCATAATTAAAAATAAACACATTTCAAATAAATATATACGTGTTCTATTACTTTGAAAGAATTTGTGTCAACTTATTTGGTTATCCGTCTGATGAGAGAAATGGATCACACAGAAAGTAGTGTCGGTTGCATTCGATTTCATTTAAGAATTGTGCAATTATTTATACCCAGTAAAAAGCTAAAAAATGTAAACGTTGTATTAAAATAAAACACTTATTTGTTTATTGTTATTTTTATATCACTTTATATAACTCTTAATATCTATATAATTTGGTTGTAATATTTGGTAATATTTCTGAATACTTTTCATATAAATAAGGTGTAACGATTTATTCGAAAACCTCGTTAATTGAACATCTTCGATTTCATTTGTCTGTAAAAAAAACTACGCAAAAAGGTTTAATTAATTATTTTTTATTACTTTTGATCTCTCGCGTTTTTTTATGTAATCAAACTTATTATTTCTTTATATAAAAATCGAAATCGACTCGGTATAGATATATTAATAGAAAATAACAGAAAGGAACTGTAAATAAACTGTTTCAGTCATATATGATGTTGTAGTAATTCATTACAATATTCCTCAATTCCGAGTCTTCTGTCCCGTAGTAGAGACGTTA
>OY744516.1:154327836-154335336 GCA_963556195.1 Sepiola atlantica
TCTCGTTGATGATATTATGAGAGTTACCACTTAACCGTTAAGAAAGATTATTTCGTCATAGGAATTGAATCGTCTTACTTATCAATATCGTTAAAAGCTAAATCAATGTATATGAACTGTATTTAAAAGGTACTCAGCACCTTTATCCTGGCCCCTCGGTAGTTTTCCATTATATTTCCTCTGTCAATAAATTGTTGGTCCTTAGAACAAAGGCGACTCACCCTAGATTTTAATTCATTTACTAAATCATAGCAGCCTGGGACCTATTTTATTCACCTTCTTAAATTGACACATCTAAGCGTTGCTGGAAATGAAAGTATATGTCAAAGAGACCTGAAGTATCTACCTTGCATCCTTATAAAGCGCCGTAAAGCAATATTCATAACTACGTTTTCTTTTTTAATATGGTGCATTCGAAACGGTGTTAATAGACCCGCCGGCAAATGCAGGGACTGCGGATACTACCATATTTATGATTCCTTTCAAATGCTAGAAAAGTGTTCGTCCTTAAAGGTGATGTATTCTACTCCCGGGGACTTTTCCTAATTAAATAATAGGGACTACTAACCTCCCTTATTTTCAAAGCTAATAATTGTTTTTATTTTGATAAACGCCATTATTAGTTTAATACTTGATACCACAATTCGACCCCTTTATAGACAGTCTCTTTGCACGCCCTTCACTATTTAAATCGGTCGCAGCCTATAAAAGAGCAATCATGAATTCAATATGAAGTATTAATTATGTATACTAATTTTGTCTATCTATCCTAATTTGTCTTAAAACTATTTTCTTCTGAGTGTCGCCATTATTTTTGTCTTGCTGTCAGCCTGTATATATTCTTTACTCGTGTCTGTCAATGTGTGTAACTTTATAAGGATGTGTGTATATATGTATATATGAATGCATTTATATAATATATGTTTATATGTATGTATGTGTGTATCTATGTATATGTGTATATGTGTCTATATTAGTGCTGTATTTATTTTGGATCGTATGCATATATTTCTGTAATTGATGGTGTTTATATGTGCTTAAATGTAATATATATTTTTACATACGCCGGTTTAATTTATTTCTGTTTTATGTATTTAATTAAAACATTTTTTAAAGTCTTGAAAAACTAAAGGGTGGGTTATAATTTGCGAATATGTCTTTTTTGCGTCCTCGATATTTTTAATACGAATTTTTTAAATACTTGTTTCAAATGATAAAGCTTTCAACTATACACTCTAGAGTGATATTTCGCTATTAAACTCATAATATTAGAAGTGTGTCTGTGTTTTTTAGCAGAAATGGAGCGAATTCAGGATATTGCTGTTTTTATGAATGCATAATTATTCTTTAATCAGGGCATCATCTCCGATTTGATATATCTTTATTTGTATCATTAACTAGATGTCCACTATTTTAGTTATCATTTTCATACTATTAGCGCTTATACTATGATTATATTTGTTGAATGTTGTCACTGAATTAGGGATCACTGGTCCTGCCTCTACAAAAGTATCAATAGATATGCAAACTGTTTTCGATGTCTAACTTTAAATTCAAATAGTCATTTTAAATCTTACTGTAATGATGATTACAATTGTTCAATTTTGAGTGGCAATCAAAATAAATCCTATATATACTATTTTAATTTCACTGAAGCTAAAAAGAAAACTCTTCCACTAATAATAGACCTGTTGAACTTTAATTTGTTCCACATTGCATGATTATATACGTGCATGATTCTCCAGTGAGAGGATAGTTCACTAGTAATTCCCTTTGTTGTTTTTTTTTAATAAATATGTTCTACTTTCTTGTAATGTGTTTCTACTGCTTGTTATATTACATCCGTTTATTAAACTTTGAGTCCCACTGTATATTGTGTACTGATTTAATGCATTCATGACACTAATCCTTCTTTGTTACTAATTTGCTCTATAACTGGTTCAGTTGATGTCGAAACCTTTGATTCTTTATGTGTGCTTTTAAATTGGTGTCTATACGCTTTGCTTATGATGAACACCGATATAAATAAAAATATATTTTATTTCATAAACGATTATACCAATCCTGTTGTTATTTTGAATTCTTGGAGCGCAAATAAATGATCAGGTAACAAAGCTTACATAAGATCGATGCTATATATATATATATATATATATATATATATATATATATATATATATATATATATATATATATATATATATATATATGTGTGTGTGTGTGTGTGTGTGTTAATACACTTATATGAACATTAGAGCAGCCTACGCGAACACTACCAGCGTTTCAATGTAAACATATTTCTTCTGGGCTGCAATTTCAACTGAAAATGACATTGTTCCCAAAAGCAGATAGACTGAATGAAATCGGCAAGCAAAGATAAAAAAAAAAGAAAATTCGAAAGATTTACTTTTTAGAAGGTCGTAACTATCGTACCTATTTTCTGCCCCACTGACACCAACCCCTACATTCCGCTTATACACATTGGACGTCTCATATTATTAATACATACACATGCAAAAAAGTGCTACCATTTTCCCACAATTATCTGTCTAGACATTACAAATTCAAGGAAAGTTTATTCACCGATTTTCCTAACGTGGATATACATCAAAACTCTTACACATACATCTACTCCTATATTACACATATTATATGGGAGTAAGTTGAATTAGTGCACACATATAATGAATTGAATTACGTACTAGATATTATCCTCGACTGTCGTTGGTTTCCCTATACAAGGGTTTGTCATGACAACTTGATACGAGGATATTTCACTCTACAAGTAAACTCTGACCAGATATTCTAAATAACATAGTATTCACAGCCCAAATACGATCTGCTCGACACGGGTATATACTAGCTCATACGAGGAATAGTGCCCCTTCTAGAATGTTACATCAAGTAACATCACTTAGCTGGATACTCCACCAGACTTGATAAATTCTTGTTCTGGAATCCAGTAAAACCAAAAGAAAAATATCCTATACCATACTTAACTGGCAATTTTAGGAGAATAATATTAATGTTTTTTCTTTCTATACTAACTCAACATTTGACGGGTAGAGGAGAATCTTTATTGAACCCTCAGATATCTAAGTATTTCTTCAATTCAAGTGTTATTCACAGAAAATATCCTATTGATTTCTGAAAACTTACTACCTGAAGTAAAATGAAAACACAAATATGTATATATTTCTTCTATTTACCAGAGTATGGAGTGCTGGATAGTAAAAAGCTGATGTATGAGATTCAAATTTTAAGGTTGATGCGCTCAGTGCGTATTTCTACACAGATGAGTATTAGAAAAACGGAGCCGTTCTCTGTGGATGATTATACATATACATTAGCTGCGTACCAGACCTTACCTTGACGGTCATTAGGATAATAAAATCCCGTTAATAACATCATTTTAATGAATTAATAATATACATATATATATATATATACATATACATATATATATATATATATATATATGTACATATATATATATATATATATAATCATTATTAATAAAAATCCGATATTATCTGACAATGCCAGTTTCCTCCATTTTATGACAATAGATGCAAATTTGTGGACAATTGTCACATGCAGAAATCAATAAAAGTGTTGGAACTTCACTAATTAGCGGACGAGGCTTCACAGTTGTTTCAAACAAAGAAAATGCTCTAACAAAAATATAACACTTTTTTATTGAATTATAATTGGACATGTATTTTAATCATCTCAGCACATGCTGATTCCATTGTTTTTTTTTTCTCAGAGATGAACCATGGAAAATTGGTACGGGGTGGATAATCAGACACACCCATATCCGATACTTGCTTTAGCTACACAGAAACTGGTTCAACCTTTATGATTTTCCCTGTCTTGGATTAATTCGAGCCTGTCGGATTTTAAGTGTGTTGGTGTTTTTATGTTGCATTTATTCGTTTGTTTATTAAGAGGGTAGACTGATATAATCATATTTGAAGATGGCGTCAGTTGTACAATTATACTAGGATTTATAATTATTTACTGAGTTCGGATGTTATCCTTTCCTTGGTAGTTGCCATTTTTATATTTCGACTATCGTCCCCGACGGTCTTATTTATGTTGTGACGCGTTCCATCAGCCTTACTTAAAATATCTTAAACAAGGTTATGTATCTTAAACGTTCTATGTTTCTAGCTCTCTTTCACTCTCTCTCTCTCTCTCTCTCTCTCTCTCTCTCTCTCTCTCTTTCTCTCTCCCTCTCTCTATCTATATCCTGTTTTCCTCTCTCTGTATCTCACACATGTAGTTTAAAAACTACAAACAGGTTGAATAGAAAAGCACTCACGAGAGAAAGAAACGCTAGAATCTAAGTCACGTGACGAACACTTGACCGGAAATCGCTATGAATGATACGATCTCAAAGCGGCAAAACGTCAAACAAAACTATCTGTCACAGTTGATGTAGTCACTGTTATAAAACCACGCTCTCTCTATAAGTTAAAATAAACATACGGACAACTTTTAGAAATCTCAAAACAAGCATATTGTCTCTGAAGCAAGATAAAATAAAGAATTTCACTTTTCTTGAAAAGAAGATTTTTTTTATAATCCTCATCAGACTACTCTACGATTTCATGGTGTACATGTGAGTATCGCAAAGCCAATTAAATATCAGTCTTACCTCGCAAAAAGATGCACTTATGATTGAGGGGATACGATATATGTTTACTAATGGGATTATCGAACCGATTCTGGAGATGCTGGCTTCACGCTGTATTTTGGCAGATAAACTGAATAAATAAGATTGCGTACTTATTGCAACGGGTTAATGCTGCTGCGAAAACAGATTCCCGTAAAAGATGACTCAGCGAGTCGAGCCAGTAATGCTAAGTTTATTACGAAAAGTGATATGTTCAAAGGTTACTACGGTTATCCTCTAAAAATAGATCAAAGTAAATCACTGCCATTACTGATATGATTGAAGTTATTAGGGTATGATTTTTGAATGAAAGACTCACATGCCACATTTGTAATTTTTATAAATCTGTGTTAAACAAGAGTTTACAGAGTTCGATAACTATATCGAAGACGTTTCTGGATAGAGCGTAATTGAGAAAATCAATTACTAACTAAGTGAACGGTTATTTTATTTATCTACCTCCCACAAGGTAAGATGTGACACAAGGTCGGGAAAGTGGGAGTAGATAAGCCAGCGCTCGAGAGGTGAGCACTCTGGCCATTTAAAAATTGTCTGGGCAGCCCCGTCGGCATTCCCCGGAAGGGGCGCCTCAGACAGTAAGCAATAAACTTACTCCTCCCCAAAGAGAGGATGAAAAGCCTAGGGGTGCACCTCCTAGAACTGCACAGGACCGGCAACCCCCAATAGACCGGCGTAAATCCAGACCCAAAGGCCCGGACGATACCGGTTTATTAGGCGAGGTAAAACACCCTGGTGGAATTGAAAAAAAAATAAATATAAATGATGGTAGTGGACGTAGTTTTTGTTGGTAATTATAATGCAACCAAATGTATATATATAACATATATATACAGATTTATATATCTATATATATATATATATATATATATATATATATATATGGGAATAGAAGGATGAAGGTAATCCGACGTGATGGTAAAATGAAAAAGGAAAACCAAAAACTGGATGTTTTTTTATGTGTACATCAACGTTTCGTCTTTATTTATAAGACTTCATCAGGATGATGATATAGGGAAAAGATATCATGCAAGCACGGATACATGTAGGGTAGACATGTTGGGAAGAAAAATAAAATAAAATGAAAAATAGAGGCAGCGTCTAGCTGGACGTCCGTACTTGTTAGAGAATGAAAAATGAGTGGGAGAAAAAAGGGGAAGGGTGGAGGGAGCAAGGACTACTGTGGCTGGCGATGAGAGAAAGAGGTGGGGGATGAGCAGGGGTAAAATGGATGGCAGAGAGAGATTGGAGGAAAAGGGGGAGGGGGTGTTTGACCAGATGGCTGTGGTCGAGATTGAAGGGGAAGAGTGAGTTGGAATGTTTGTGTGTGTGGGGTGTATGCAGGGAAATGGGGATGGGTAGAGAGGGAGGGGGGGGGCTGTGATTTTGGTGGATGGGCGAAAGTTATAGTCTTAGAGAGCGTTTGAAGAAAATGAGGGAATTTAAGAAAAGGTATGGGAGAAAATGGATGAGAGGGGGAAGAGGGAGGATTTGTCGTGATAGGGTGTGAAATATTTGAAGTATTTGGAAAATGATAGCAATGAGTGAGGGATTGGAGTGGGTGGGGTAGGGGGGTGATTGAAAGGGTGGGTGAGGAATATATTTGAAATATTTGGAACATGAGAAAGTTTATTTGGACTGTAGTATTAAAAATGTGAGGGAAAAAAATGAGGAAAAATAAGAGAAGATTCAGGGAGAAAAGGGAAGGGTGTGGGTGAATGGAAGAGTTTTCTTCAAACGCTCTCTAAGACTATAACTTTCGCCCATCCACCAAAATCACAGCCCCCCCCCTCCCTCTCTACCCATCCCCATTTCCCTGCATACACCCCTACACACACAAACATTCCAACTCACTCTTCCCCTTCAATCTCGACCACAGCCATCTGGTCAAACACCCCCTCCCCCTTTTCCTCCAATCTCTCTCTGCCATCCATTTTACCCCTGCTCATCCCCCACCTCTTTCTCTCATCGCCAGCCACAGTAGTCCTTGCTCCCTCCACCCTTCCCCTTTTTTCTCCCACTCATTTTTCATTCTCTAACAAGTACGGACGTCCAGCTAGACGCTGCCTCTATTTTTCATTTTATTTTATTTTTCTTCCCAACATGTCTACCCTACATGTATCCGTGCTTGCATGATATCTTTTCCCTATATCATCATCCTGATGAAGTCTTATAAATAAAGACGAAACGTTGATGTACACATAAAAAAACATCCAGTTTTTGGTTTTCCTTTTTCATTTTACCATATATATATATATATATATATATATATATATATATATATATATATATAGAGAGAGAGAGAGAGAGAGAGAGAGAGAGAGTGCCGTCCAAGATTAAGGAACACTAATTAAATCTCCTGAATCTAAACAAAGTTATGTATTAATTTTTGTGAAAATTTCACTGAATATACACATGATGTGTTACCAGGATTTTTAGATTAATTAAAATCACATTTCTAAAATGATCCCCCATTTTACAGATTTCAAGTGTCCAAATTTAAGTACAAAATATCATTTTTAACTAAATCACATTAAACAGCCAAAAGAGATTTAATATTTGGTACTTCCACCTTTGTTTTCAATACGACTGCACGAATTCACTAAATCTTGACATTGGGCCACAGTTATCTTGGGCCATTCATCTTTCAGTTTCCGTCACAAGTCTTCGATGTTTTCCGGATTCTTTGCCATAACATTCTGATCTATAGTCTTCCATGAGTTTTCTATAGGGTTTACGTCAGGACTCTGAGCAGGCCAGTCCATTACCTATACTTCTTGATACCCCATATAATTCATGAC
>OY744516.1:154340336-154350336 GCA_963556195.1 Sepiola atlantica
TTACATGATGATTAATCGAGTGCATATTACAATATAATCGGATTTTTAACCAGTGATTTGAATAGACAATAGATGAGCGCTAATACTGGTGAACAACATATCCACAATCAGAACGAGAGGTTCCTTTATTTGCAAGGCATCTTTAAAACATATCAATACTGGTAACTATCTTTCAGTCCTCTCTCAATTCTTCTATAAGAAAGGTTATTTGTTTGATATAATTCGAAGTTTAATGAAAAAAAACACGCAAAGAAATCCAGCATCATGTTTTCGAGCAACACTGTTTTTTTTCTTAGATTCGATACTATTTCTTCAGGGCGAATTACACTCCCCAACGACAGCATTACACATGCCTGTGTTGCCATTTTTCTTCTTACAACAGAATAATTGTCACTAGTTTATACTCAAGAGATCAAGTGATTTTCGCGACAGATAACGGATTGCCTTGCGAGACATTTTGCTTCAACATGAATGGACGGCATTAAGGCGTGTCCTCGTAGAAAAAGTAAAATTATCTTAGTAGACAAAAAAGAAAATGTCTGATAAAAATCTCTACGGCTTTTGATTTCGTGAATATCTTCGTGTTATAGAATCAGTTTTTTTCCTAGCACCAGAGGTCGATTCATTGCATTCAGCAAACAGTGAAAAGCGACGGGCTGCGTTGTTGTTGTCGTTGTTTTTTGTGTTGTTTTTTTATTTTATTATTATTATTATTATTATTATTATTATTATTATTATTATTATTATTATTATTATTATTATTATTATTATTACTATTACTATTACAATTACTATTACTATTATTATTACTATTATTATTACTATTACTATTACTATTACTATTATTATTATTATTATTACTACTATTACTATTACTATTACTATTAATATTATCATTATTATTATTATTATTATTATTGCAATGTATGAAAGTTGGAGGTGAAAAGGTAGAAAATAACATAGAGGGATATAAATATAACTACCAATGGGTCTGCAATATACAATAGTTAAAATAATCTAGGCTAGTATTAGATTAGCCGACAACAATTGCTTGAAAGCTGAGTGAAAAAGAACAATGCCATATTCAAATATGGGAAAAGGTTACTTAGATAGTTTCTCACATTTCAGAAACCTAATATCTATCAATAGTGCTCTCTCTCTCTCTCGCTGATGTGTTTTGATATATATTTAAAAAAATGTTCATATTTTGTTATATATAGCAAATCTGACTTGATTATGCAAGACTTCAACATTGTGATGTAATGTGTGTGACTGCGTTCCATAATATATTTTGGGGAAGACAACAACACGTGCAGAATGAATGGTAATATTGCTTATAACGCAGTTAATATTAACATCCACAGCAAATAGAATAACACTATGACTGATTGTTTTTTTATATATATTTTTTTTTAATTACTTTTTTTCCTGAATATTTCATGTTTGACTTAACTGATGAATTCTTATATTTTTTTAAATACATTTAATAATTTAAATATATATTTCTTTTTGTGGAGGAGGAGATAGGGATATGGGTAACAGCTAAGAGCGGTGTTCAATTAATTTTTTTCTTACGAAGAAATCTCTTTCTTTAGCTTTACGGCGGTTGATTATCGACTCTACTCAACGTCGGATATTTTCTCGGAAACCAGACAGAGTTATTTACCTTGCAACCTAGTGGGACAGTCGGCACTACGTTCTGTAGCAGTTTTCTCTCGGAATCTAGGAAAGACTCGTGATCCCAATGTCAGTGGTTTACGGCAGCTCGACCGGGGTGGGGGTACTTCTCTTCGGGGCTGACCCGCGACAAGTTCTTCTCTATATCCCCCCAACTCGATTTCTGCTACATAACCGCTCCTTCTTCCTTCATTTAAAATCGCCGTTTTAATTTCTTACTTTGCACTCCAGGTGCCTTCTTCTTCTGGCCTCATGCACCTGACTCTTTTAAAGGTTACCGAGTCGGTTCTTTTACGACGTCATACTTCGAAATAAACTCGTCGACCTCACACACCTGAGCTCGTTCAAAGGTCACTGATTATTTTCCGTTGTTCCTTTAGCCTAATTTACAATCTATCCAGTCTATCTTGTTTTTATTATTGCGGGGTCATGCACTTTGTCTCCATATGACGTCTTATGTGTTTTAGCCTATTGGTTAAGATCAAAGTGTAGTATCTGTTCCGATGGATACTGCACCCCATAGACTGGTATTGTCTTGGCCTTCGGGGCTTGATTTACGCCGGTCTATGGGTCTGTCCTGTGGAGTTCTAGGAGGTCCACCCTCCCAGGCTTCGCCTCCCCTCTTTGAGGAGGAGTAGTTTATTGTTTACTGCCTGAGGCGCCCCTACCGGTGAATGCCGATGGGGCTGCCCAGACAATTTTTAAGCCCCACTTTCCCGACCCGACCTTGGGTCATATCTTACTTGTGGGAGTAAGATAAACACTGGCCTTGTGCCTAACTCCTGGAGAGGAGTAAATCAATACTCAACATGTCTGCATCATTATTTTACACGCACAGATACATTAATAATTATTCAAGAGTGATTGAAAAAACAAAAAGTAAGAGCGTAAAATACATATATAGCTGTGAGACTGAGGGAGAAAGAGAGAGAGAGAGACAGAGAGATATATCTGACTTTTTCAGTTAATTATAAATTACGGCTAATTAGAACAACTATATCATACTAGAATTAAGGTATATTTTTTCACGTATAATGTGTTTTTAATGGCTATATAAAAAAGTTGTTCTACAATTATTTATTGTTGTACAACTAAACGAACTGTTAAATCTCTCACTGTCTCTATCCTTATTTCTCTCTATATATAGATGTATAAATATATATATATATATATATATATATATATATATATATATATATATATATATATATATATGTGTGTGTGTGGGTGTGTGTGTGTGTGTGTGTGTGTGTGTGTGTGCTTGTAAATGTAAATATTCCAACAAGTCCCTTACCTGTACATACGTTTCTTAGATAATCCAACTTCATTTTACTTTTGATTAAATTTTTGTAAAATTATGAAAAAGTTAATATGACCATCAGCCGGTGTAATGTTATCATAGCTATGGAGTGAAGAATCCAAGTAAACATCTTCTCCAAGAAAACAATGTAGCTATTCTGGCGTTAAAGACCGGATGTGTTTTTCGTTTAATATATAATCCAGGACAAGGAAGAAGCGACAATTAAAAAATTGATAGTTCAATCGATATTTACCAAGGCATAACACTATTTTTATGTATAATGAAATAATTACATAAATATATTAGATTATTTCCTCGGTAATTGTACATACTTGTCAATGTTTTTTTTCTAAAAAAATTGGTTATATATATATATATATATATATATATATATATATATATATATATATATATATATATATATATATATATATATATATATATATACATATACATACATGTATGTATACATATATATATATAGATATATACATACATGTATGTATACATATATATATATAGATATATACATACATGTATGTATACATATATATATATATATATATATATATATATATATATATATATATGTGTGTGTGTGTGTGTGTGTGTGTGTGTAGTTTATTTTTGCGTTCATTGGAGATGAAACAGTGTTGTTTTTTTTAGTATTTTTGCAACTTTCTAAGCGGTTAAGTTATCCAGAATATTGCATTCAGTCGCCCTTTAATATGCATTTCATTATTTATATATATATATATATATATATATATATATATATATATTCACGACTCATAATTTCCTTCAATATTACCACGAACAAAGAGAGAATTACACTAACATAGCGAAAACTACGATCTAAATGACAAAATAAGCACTGACACATTTTTCTGCAAGATAAGATTAAACAGACACGATACAAAACTTAGACCGTCAACAGTCTCGCACACACCGAGAAACCAACAAATATACATAAATAATCAATAATTAAAAAATGAAGAAACCCATATTTAAAAAGGGCAGTTTCTAAACACATTTAAACCACCACTAACCGACATCTTCCGTGAAAAACGATATGTTCGTCTTACTTATATGTATTGAGGATGATGGGTGACGGATAAAACAATGTACTTTTTATTATTTTTTTTATCATTATAATTCAATATTTTATATATATATATATATATATATATATATATATATATATATATATATTAATCAAGTGCAAATATATATAAATACAATGAACATCAACCAATATGTATTCAATAGTGCCCAATAACGAGTAGAACATTTATAAAATGAAATACACACTTCTACAGTCTACGCTAATTAATCAGCGTTTAGGCGATTTTACATATCTTCACAGACTGATAAAAAATAAAACGGAAAAAAAGCCGCATTGAAATCGCTACCAGAAAAATATGTAAATACAACAAGAGTTATACATAGCTTTTAAATTATTTTAACTTACATACGCCGGCGTTTAAAGCTTTCGCTCTCATCAGTGTAGGTAGAGTCAGTTTTTGACGTTCACTAAGCGCGAATCCGGTTAACAAAGTCAACCAAGACTCTTCACGCTTATTCTCTATCACTAGAACCATCAGGTGTTATCACGTTATACAGGAGAAACCAACTTCTATTCGTGCCTAAATACAGGGGAAGTAAATAGTTAACCGCCCTGTCGGCGGTGCCGCGAATTCGCCCACTGCAACCCCATGCAGAGGGGTAACCCCCCCCCCACCGAAAACGGGGCCACCTGTTTGTCCCATGGGTGGCGACCCGTGACGTCTTAGGACGGGATCCTGGTGGCTGAGCGATCCGTGGCCTGGTTTCCTAAATGGTCACGTGGACTGCAAAACTCCACTTCGGCCCTTACTTCGGCTAGACGGGAGGTCGGAGAGGCCCGATCCGATCAATCGGCTGGTCACGTCATGCCTTAGTAACTATAAGTTAATCCCCGACCGTATTATTCAATTTGATTCTTCTCAAAATCAAAATCTTATTTCTCTTGTTGTTCCTTTTAAATAGATACTAGAAAGTGGTGGCTGAGGGTCAATCGTGTTGAGAACAAAGAAGATTACCACTGCAGAGTTCTATACTTTCAGTTAATGGGTACTGAAAAAGAAATAGCAGGAACTAATTTATTCTCACTCAGTACGAGTATAATGGTTAAAGTATCCCCGTCTCGATCAGGGTGTTCGCATTATCCCCCCTGGTAAATTCCCAACTTTAGTATGACTCCGTGGTGGGTGGTGGAGCTCAGGGCCATTGAAGATCAAACAAAACCAAATGGCAAACACAAATAAAAAACCCAAACGACATCTATCCGAGTCAGATTCGTCTGACAACGAAATTAACGACTTCCCAAAATTCATCACAATTGAATCTTTGGAGGATACACCACTAGCTAAACTGTCACCTTTTCTGATTGAAAAAGTGATAAGCAGTAAGATAATCCCAAAGACCGTAAAGAAAATACAAAACGGTAACCTTCTGGTGGAGGTTACCAACGTTAAACAAGCCAAAATTATCCTAAAAATGACAAATTATCATAATATTAAATGTAAGGCATATGCCCATGAAAGACTTAATACATCAAAAGGAGTGATCCGAAGCCAGGAATTTGGTCTGGCGACAGAGAAAGAGATTAGGATAGCACTGCGTCAGCAGGGAGTCACCAATCACAGAAGAGTAACAATAAAAAGAGGTGGAGAGTCGATCATAACCAACACATATATATTAACATTTGCTTCACCAACAATACCAAAAGAGGTGAAGATTGGCTACACTGCCGAAAGAGTTGAGCCCTACATTCCAAACCCCTTGCGGTGTTTCAAATGCCAGAAGTGTGGCCACCATACGGACGTATGTAGGAGTCAGCAAGTATGTAGTAAATGTGGTGAGAGGGACCCGTCCCACGTCGATGATGAGTGCCAAAGGGGAAAAATATGCGCACACTGTCATGGGGATCACCCCGCATTTTCAAGATCATGTGATCACTTTAAAAGGGAGAAGGAGTTCATGACAGTAAAACATACAGGAAATATAGCATTCCCTGAGGCTAGGAGGATTGTGGAGACTTATATGAAGCCCCAGTCCTATGCCACTATAGTCGGAACAAATGCGAAAAACACAAAACAAATCAGAACCTCCCTAGTTGAGAAAGAGCCTAAATATTTACAACTAGTTCAGCAGTTGCTGAAACTTAGACTGGACGAGTTTCCTGCATTTCAGAAATGCTTACAGGATGTTTGGGGTGTAGCTCGGGAGGTGAAGGAGACCCCATAGCAGCCAGAGACAAAGTTGACAAGTGCGCCGAGGAGTACAATCTACAATGTGGATTCCGCAATAAAAGAGGCACGATAGACCACTTGGTTCGATTGGAAACTACCATAAGAGAAACTTTCATTCGAAAAGAACATCTCGTAGCTATTTTCTTTGACTTAGAGAAAGCGTACGATATAACATGGAAGTATGGCATAATGAGAGATTTGAACGATCTCGGTCTAAAAGGTAGACTACCACACTTTATTGACGGGTTTTTGTCAAACCAAAGATTTCGAGTTCGCATTGGATCTACTCTCTCTGAGATAAAAAAAACTCCGGAAAAGGGTGTTCCACAAGGCAGCGTGCTATCTGTGACTTTGTTTAGCATAAAAATAAATAACATAATAAAAAGCTTATTACCCGGAGTGGATAGATCCCTATACGTCGATGACTTCCTAATCTACTTCAGGTCTAAGCATATGCATACCATTGAGTGCAAATTGCAACAATGTCTGAATAAAATAAATAAATGGGCAACAGAAAATGGATTTCGATTTTCTCAGGCAAAAACAAAATGTGTTCATTTTTGTCAAAAGAGAAAATTACACAATGACCCAAGCCTAAAACTCGAAAAGATAGAAATTCCGGTTGTAGACGAATACAAGTTTTTGGGTGTAATTTACATTACAACTACTACGTGGGGTAGCTCACACTGAGTGGGGTGCAGACCGAAACACTCTCCTGAAACTATATAAGTCATTGATTAGATCTAAATTGGACTATGGTATTTTTATATACCGATCAGCTAGAAAGACCTATCTTAAAATACTAGACCCGATCTACCATGGAGGACTAAGGTTAGTCCTTGGAGCCTTCAGAACATCGCCTGTTGAGAGCCTCTATGTAGAAGCAGACGAGGCACCTGCAGATATCATAGGTGAGAAGTTTGCTCTGCAGTACTATTTTTTCATCAAATCCTACATATGAAAGCACATTCCATCCAAAATACAGATAATTATTCAAAAGAAATGAAAGGGCTATAAGACCCTTTGGCATTCGAATGGAAATAATCAAAAAAGAAGCAGGATTGGACCTGACAAAAATACACGATACTATAATACCAAAAATACCACCTTGGTTCATAAGGACCCCAGAGATCTTGCTAACCTTAAACAAACTTCACAAACAAAAAACAACCCTCTGGTTTTCCATGAGGAATTGGAGAAAATCCAAGACACCTATCCAAGACATAGGTACATCTTCACAGATGGATCGAATCATGAAAAAGCAACAGGATGTGCTGCAGTATACAACAATAATATAAATAAGAAGCGTCTCCCAAATGACACTTCCATATCTAATGCAGAAGCATATGCTATCGATGTGGCGCTTGATTTCATTTTGAAATCCAAGAAAAATAGATTCATTATCTTTTCAGACTCATTGTCTGTACTGATTTCCCTTAAAAATAGGAAATTTGACAATCCATTGGTAACCAAGTTGCTATGCAGGATGGAATATTTGTCAAAAGACAATGACATTTTGCTGTGCTGGATCTCAAGTCATATCGGAATCAGAGGAAACGACAAGGCTGATAGGGAAGCCAGGTCTGCATTAGGCATGGCCGCGGAGACCAATTTTAAGATTCCATTTACAGATTTAAAAATGAAAATCAACAAATATATCCAACAACAAAGAGAACAACGTTGGCGTAACAATACACACAACAATCTCCTAGCGATCAAAGCTACAATAGGAGAAAGGAAAAAAGCTCACGAAAAAGCCGAAAGGAAGAAGTAGTGTTATCCAGACTTCGCATAGGTCACACAAAGATTACACATTCCTACTTACTTGAAGACAAAGAGCAACCAATATGCTTTGCATGCCAGACTACCTACACCATCAAGCATATTCTTATTGAATGCATTGATCTGGCCCCTAAAAGAGAAACTTTCTACAGAGCAGATACAATGAAGGAACTGTTTAAGAAAAATAAAATAGAGACAATACTGAACTTCTTAAAAGCTGTTGATCTATAAAAAAGATATAATTACCTAGAGACATATGAATCCAGCTTGATTTGGCATTAAATGAACTGAGAAAGGATGATATGCCGTTAGAAAAGGAAAAACGTTTAATGAATGTTTTCAAAATATTAGATATTTTTTTGTCTAAAGAATTTTGTTTACTTTGCAAAGTATTTTTAAAAAATACTACTTGATTCGGCATTACATAACCTGGAAAAGGTTGATATGTCGTAAAGCAAAAAACAAACAAACAAACAAAATAAATAGCTAACAATCTAGAGGGTTGAATTAACGTTATCAGAATATTGCTTATAGCAAAATGGCAGCGGTTTTATAACAATATTTATAAATATATCATCCATTGACAGTCGTTTCAGTGTTTACAACTCATCAGGGTTGCTTGATGTAGCGAGTTTGTCGACACTCGAAATCCAAAACGGCCAGTCACATACAAATGCAACGAAAGAGTTCAAGGGCCAAACTTCCTCGTCACTTACAGTAGACGACATTCAAGCGCTATATAAGTGAACCATCTGTTTAGTATATACATTTTTAACTAGTCCTTTCGTTTAATTAATAACATAAACACAGCAAAAAAAATACAGCAGAACTTCTGTTATATTATGACAGGCCCTGTATGTTTAAGTGTATGGATCCACTAGTATGAATTGTGAGAGAAATAGCATTTAGGTAAACTAAGTGCAAAGCTTGAGGGCAGTGGTAAATTAGGACGTATGTGTGGACGTAAGAGAAGATCACTTGACTTACGCAATTGTGACAGTGTCATCTGCGTACAAGCTCGGTACAGGTCATTCTCACAGTTTGGGTGACAATGACGAAAACCTGAAGTTCAAAAGGTGAAACACAGAGGTAATCTGGTGCAGATAAGAGTTGTTGAAAGGTCAGGGGTCCTACGTGACAGATCCTTTGTGTGAAGATTTAGTTAGTGAGGGAGTCGGTTCCCGAGTATCAAAGCGGGCGGACCGCGAGAGAGTCAGTTCCCGATTATCAAAGCGGGCGGATCGCAGGAGATTCAGTTCCCGAACTTCGAAGCGATAGATCGTAAAGAAACTCAGCCATGTAACTTTGTGTAGAAAGTTAGTTATGAGTTACTTGGGATTGGAAGCGACCCGGACTAATAGAGAATGTAACCGCTTACCGTGAGGGCTGTATTTCTCAGGAAATTCAGTACAATTAACGTGGCATTCCCCAGCGAGGAAGAAGAATGAATGATTCGCGGAACGAATGGAAAAGAACCCCCGACCACGAAATGTGAAATAAACCAATAGAAATCTCTCTCAAATCTCGTGAACATTTCGCATTATTTTCGACTCGGAGAGGATGAGATCCGAACAGTTGAAGTGGTTTCGGAGAACTCTCTCAGTCGGGAAGGATTAGTTTTATTAATAATTATTATAGTAAAGCTCCCGTCTGTATTATAATAGGAACGTTTGTAATTTGTAATGTATTATACAACAGTCTCCCCTTTTACAACTCCTCTTCATGAATTATACAACAGTTC
This sequence comes from Sepiola atlantica, assembly GCA_963556195.1. Taxonomy (NCBI): domain Eukaryota; kingdom Metazoa; phylum Mollusca; class Cephalopoda; order Sepiida; family Sepiolidae; genus Sepiola; species Sepiola atlantica. The sequence goes on from OY744516.1 coordinate 154,350,130, forward strand.
TCCCCTTTTGCATGACCCCCCTTTAAGGGATTATGCAACACTTCCACGTGCACACATCTTGAAATCTTTTCAGGTAAATCTTTGAAAACAATAAAGAATCATAAAATGTAAAGATTGACAACATGTATTATTTATTAGACAATCTGTTAAGAATTGGTTTAACGTTAGTACATTGTACGTTAGTCAATAGATTTATACACCTTTAGC
>OY744516.1:154355336-154357836 GCA_963556195.1 Sepiola atlantica
TTCTTTTTTTGATTAAACAAACTACCTATCTTTCTTAAATATCAGAATGTCATTCTTCTTTGTTCGGCAACCAGAATGTGAATTCATACCAGCCACAACACCAGCTTGGATAGTACCTGTTTAATGGACGCTGTATAAAAAAATATATATGTGCTTATTTTTTAGAAAAATGGCACAATACTTGTCAAATCTGATGGAAAAATTGCATTAAAAAATTAATAAGATTGATAAAGGCTTTTTATTTTCAATTTTAATAATTCTCACATGCCAATGATTTAAAATAAACGACCTATATTTCTAAAATAGAAACAGGCCGTGTTTCTTCGTTCGGTAACCAGTATGCGAATTTATCTACGCCACAAAATAAGGCTAGGTAACACGGACGTCATACCAAAAACATTAAGAAAATAGTTTATTTAAATAAAAAATATAATACTGGTCAACTATGATGATGGATTTTATTCCGAAATTAATAAGATTTATATAAAAAGAAATGTATGTATATATATATATAAATACGAACGTACTCTGGTAGATGTATATAGAAATTCATGCAAAGATGTTCATGTGTAAGAATGTTTATATAGATAGTAACCCAAGTATGCAACACACCTACGAACCGCCTCCATATATATATATATACATATATATATATATATATATATATATATAGTGTGTGTGTGTGTGTGTGCGCGAAAATATGTTTTAGCATATGATTTCTATCTCTTGTGTACCAACATCTGTGAACTGAAAGCTCGATAGTTATCAATATGTAAGAAAAGAGCATATGATAATAAATAACATTGAGCTACATTTAAAAGTGAAAGATGTTATTGATCTGACTAATTAATTATTTCAAAACAAAGATAACTGTGTAAAAAGTACGGATCCATTTCGTTCAACAGTAGCTTAAACAACATTTGTATCTAAATGTTGAATATCCTCTCCTATGGACTGATGAAAAACCAAGAAATTTCTTAATCAGAAAATAACTGTCAATAAGATATTCGATAGAAAAACAATTAAAATTAGTTACTGATAATCATAGATCCATTGCGATCCGAAGCGCTGGATATACTGGATTCTGTCTGCCTGGATTATTTTTGTCCGTTATCTTTTATCCTCTTATTCCTTTATTGATTCTTTATTTCTTTATCTTTGTATTTCTTTATTTAATTATGATTAAAATGAAATAATAATTTTTATCATTAGGATCTCCATCAGTATTGGTGGTTTTCCAGTTAATATCATAATTCAATACATGGATATATATATATATGGATATAAATATAAATATATATATATATATGGATATATCTATATATATGGATATATATATATATATATATATATGGATATATCTATATATATGGATATATATATATATATATATATATATATATATATATACATACATATTTGGATTTATATATATATATATACATATATACATATATGGATATATATATATGTATATATGTATGGATATATATATATACATATGGATATATATATATACATATGGATATATATACATATATACATATGGATATATATATATACATATATATATATATATATATGTGTTTTCATATCGATATATATATACATTTTTCTACATATGGAGATATATATATATATATATATATGGATATATATATGGATATATATATATATGGATGTATATATATATATACTGAAATATCAATATATGGATGTATGTATATATATATATATATATATATGTATATATATATGGATATATATATGGATGTATATATATATATATATATACTGAAATATAAATATATGGATGTATATATATATATATATTGAAATGTAAATATATAGATGTATATATATGTATATATATATATATATGCATATATATATATATATATGCATATATATATATGGATATATATATATATGGATATATATATATGTGGATATATATATACGGATGTATATATATATATGGATATATATATGGATATATATATATGTGGATATATATATATATGGATGTATATATATATATGGATATATATATATGGATATATATATATATATGTAGATAGATATATATATGGTATATATATACATATGGATGTATATATATATATGGATATATATATATGGATATATATATATATATGTAGATAGATATATATATGGTATATATATATACATATGGATGTATATATATATATGGATATATATATATATATATATATATATATATATATATATATACATATATATATATATATGGATATATACATATATGTGTATATATATTGATATATATATATATATATATATATATGGATATATATATATATGGATATATATATATATATATATATGGATATATATATATGGATATATATATATATATGGATATATATATGTATATATATATATATATATATATATATATATATATATATATATATATATGGATATTATATATATATATATATGTATATATACATGG
>OY744516.1:154367836-154372836 GCA_963556195.1 Sepiola atlantica
AACTTCGGGAATATGTACAGAATTTCGAACTGAACCCTGAAACATATATGAATGGTCGAGTTGCAACGAATGAGTAGAGTAAGTCGTAGAGATTCGGTGTGAGCAAACATGAATTGACGAAATTACATTTTCTATAGCCAGTCGCTCTGTCACATAAATGTTAGCATCCCATGCTCACGCGAAAACACAGCATATATTCGTTTTCCACTTAGCTTACTGACCCATCTTCATACAAATATAACATATGACACCTGCATTCCTATCGTACCATAAGCTTCCCACTTTTGGTTTTCAGCTGATACGCTTACCTCCTCCTCTTGCACACTGCCTCCTACTTTTTCACAACTTCTGACGCACTATTACCTAATCGTGTTATGCAGCTTATGCCTGAGTGATGCATATATGACTACCTCGGATACTCGCACAGTACCCTTGTCTTCGACCTCAACATTTAGACGAGCCTGTCCTATTACTCATGTCTGTATAAATATTGTGTTAAGGAAATCTAAATAAATATAAGCGATGTCTAAAGGCATTAGAGGTGTTAGGGTATAAACATATGGGGGAAACTAAATTTAAAAATAAAAAGTAAAAGCATTTGAGCAACAGTTTTTTTTCATTTTTAATTTAATTTGGGTCTTTCACCGCGTGTTTTGCCTCTAGCAGTTATCATCCCTTACAATTCTTTCTTACACGGCCTTTCGATCCTCCCTCACACACGTGGCTCCCTTATACGACAAGCCTCTTACTCTTTCCCCGCTTTACATATTATATTCATCTTCTTCTCTCCTAACATAATTAACTTACTACTCGTCTTTACCCATATGCTGTTATGCTTATTCATTATTCTATATATAATTATTTTGTCTGAAATTATCATGCCATGTTTAAAATTCCCTCAAATGTGGGAATACATGATTGAAACCCCAATTTCAAAATTGATTCGGTAATTAAATGTAAGTATTATGTGTATGTTTCGTCTCACATCATATTTGTTAGAGATTTGGAAGAAAATTATAATAAACTTTAAGTATCACAGCATCATCGAGTTTATTTAATTTGTCCCATGAGTCTGTAGCTAAGAAACCTGATATAAGCTTCATCTAATTATTTTTGATTAGATTCAAGTATATAAAATGAGACCAATGAAAAATTTTAAAATTGTTATTGTTGCATTTTTTAACTTTCTAAATAAAATAGATATTATGTGACTTCCGCTACTTGTAACGAATGTGCTTTCATTTTAATCTCTGTCTTTATACTCCGAACATGACCTTATGACCTAATCAAGTTCAGCTAACTCACAGCAAGAACTGTAATATGAATGCAAAGATGTAGCCAAAATATTTTCGTCAATGAAAGAATATATAAAAATAAACATACATCTCATTTTAATAGTGTGTACCTTTGTATAACCACTGTAACTATTTATTCCTATTCAAATTTTGATAAACCCATTACATGATTTTTATTCTAGAAATATATAAAATTCAAACAATAAGGTTCAGATGGCTTAAGAAGAAATATAAATTCAGGGATTCATTCTTAATCAATATAGATAATTTGAATATTTTAATTTCAATTTTCGATGAGAGGATGTCATAATATTATGCTCCCTAATCCACTTTAAAATGCCTCAAAGAAATGCAAATGATGGTAATATTTATTTATTGATGTCTACCATATATTATTAAATCTTCACAATAATCTGTGATATCTCAACGGTTATAAAGAGATTACATCCACTCATTAACCACTTTGCATAACATTAATTTTAATTTAATATAGTCGACGTCACCTACACGTACGCTTCCAAACAATGCTCCCAAATGCATAATGATCAATTAAGTGTAAATACTGTATATACAAAATATAAACATTGTTAACTTCATATAGATAGATACACAAACATACCTAACTTTATATAAATAGCGATATGGGGGTGTTTAAAACCGGTTTGTATAGACTCGCATTTAAAAGTTTAAGTTTCACAGCCAAATGTGTGGTTTTCTTTTCTTTATTCAATGAAATCAGCAAATTAAAACAATATAAACATACGGTACCACAACAGCTGCTAGAAAATAATACATTAAATTAGTGGGCATTGCTGATTATTCAGTGCTATTAATGCTTTAACAATCGAAATAATTAGAACAAACAGAAACCAAGAAAAAGCGAAATCTGTTCGAGATGGTTGTTCTTTGCTCTAACTTTTGTTATTCTCTCTGCGCGACTCGCCTCACATCCGTGTGTGGTATTAGAGTTTCGAGCGCAAACAATGGCGAGAAGGCTCGTGTAGGTGGTGATTAATTTGTAATTAATTTTGCAAATGTGTAAAAATTAATCATCGATTAAAAATGTAAACAGATAAGTAATTAAATCAGTAAATAACACGGGTAATTGGATAAATATGTAAATATATAATAGACGTAAAGTGGGCGAGCACCTGCCGCTTAGAGGGGTTTGTAAGGAAGTGGGGTATCACAGAAAATGGAGGAGACGAAGATGTATTAAGTGGGTTTGAAAATAATGAGTAGAAAGTGGAGAACAAGAATAATATAAGCAACAACAACAACAGCAGCATAATAAACAGCAACATAAATATAGACAAACAAGACATAGCATGACAACAATGCCAACAAAAGGTGAATAAGAAACACAAGAAAAAGAAAATGAGGACGAGAAAGACGTCGATATTGCCAACACAATGAATGAGTGAAAGAAGTATAGTAATAAAGAAAAATAACAACAATACTAAAATATGTAGAAGAAAAGAAGAAAAAGCAGGAGGAGAAGAAAAAAATAGGAGAAGAAGGGAAGAAAAAGAAGACGAAAAGGAAGATACACAAGACCAACAACTTAACCAACAACAACATAAATCAAGGAACGACGAGCAGGAAATAGAACAACCACAACAACAACAACAACATCAATAATGATAATAATAATAATAATAATAATAATAATAATAATAATAATAATAATAATAATAATAATAATAATAATAATAATAATAATTCAAGGGGATGGAAAGACCAAGGAGGGAGGGCACTACCCAGACCTCCACTCGAAGACTGCGGAAAAGACAGGGACCTTGAGGTGGCTTTTTCCACCCAAATCTCAGAGAAAAACAATAGTCGGTGTTAGCGAGAAATCAATGCTAAGCGACCGTTGCGATAACGCAAATCATGTGCAATGGTTATCGAAAGAGATGAAGAGTACATGAAATCTGTAGAGACTTGTTGTCACTCGGACTCCAGGGAACATCACTGATAATTATCAGTAAGCAAACAACATTTTTCACAATTGTTTACTTCACAAGATTTCTCGCTATGGAATATCTTGAAATGTCCTCTCAACAATCAATTCCTTTCTCTCTGATAGGCTCATAAAAGTAGTCGTTGATTGGCAGAAGTCCGAAGCTCATAGTACCCATGCTGGCGTGCCTCAATGACCCATTCTCGGCACAACACTATTCCTGATATTCCTCAAGGATCTCCCAAATCACATTCTAAGATCATACCACGATATTTATGCAGACAACACAACAATATATGCCTACACATCGAAGAGCAGCAAGAACAAAAATATTTCTGATTCTCTCTATTCTGACTATGAGCATCTGATGCAATGGGGAAAACAGACTGGTTACTGTTAAGGTGGCCAAACCCAATCTTATCTGTTTTCACCACTAAATCTCTGATCTATACTTTGTCCCAATTGAAATGAATGGGTCTCGTATTGAGAGTACCCCATGCTTTGACAAGTTTCTGAGATTGACTTTCACTTCTGATCTAAAATAGAAGACTCACATCAGATCTGATTCCAAAGTCGCTGAAAAATAGTTGGCTCATTCTACCGCTCGAGGGGGTATCTCACTTCTAGCGCAATCCTCTACCTGTATAAGAGCGAAATAGTCCTAAGATGGAGTACTGTTGCCACATATGGAGAGGTGCCGCTCAAAAGTTTATGTCACGCTTTGACAGAGTACAAAGCAGAATTTGAAATGGGCGAAGTATTCTTCAACTCACTACGACCTCTATCTTACTGAAGATACCTTGCTAGTCTTTCCTTACTCTAGTGTAATTTTAATTGCCCGTGCTCGACTGAGTTCCAATTTATTGTCTTCTTGTAAAACATTCACAACAAAAATTGGTCTAGCTAAAACCACTGTCAATAATTTCCTTTTCTTCCTCTCTGTGCATAAAGCTAAACAAAACTTCCATGAGCTAAGTTTTTCCCCTAGAACTACATGTCTGTAAAACTTAATAGCACAGGGCTGCTTCCCAGCTGACTACAAAATTGTCGTTTTCAAGCTCAATGTAAACACATTCCTGTTAAGTCGGCTTTAATCAAATTCTGCCAAACTTCGATCACCAATACTGGTCATCACGGTGTTGTCTCACCTGACACTCATCACCCCTTGCTCTTGAGTGATCTTTGTGCATTGATAAGTGGTGACTCTTTAGTAAAAAAGAATTATCACTGATGATAACCTGTGTGAGAAGCGTTAGGGAGTTGATAATAATAATAATGATAATAATAATAATAATAATCATATAGGAAAATATAAGAAAGAAGAAGAAGAACAACAATTATAATAGAAAAAGACGAGGAACGGAAACTCTTGAAGATATGACGTGGGGTAGCATGGGTATGATAAAGAGTCTTACGACACAGACAGATAATTGCACACAAAGACAAGGATAAATGTGAGAAGGAAATAGAATTATATCGAATCAGAAGACGAAGTAGAGGAATAATTTTGAAAGGAAGACAATAAAGGATAGAAAACAAAACTTGAAAAATAAAACAGCACAACCCCAAATCTGTCATCATTGAATCCACATACACATTAACCAAAAAACACACTTTTGAAACTTTATCTTATTAGAACGTCATTAGTACAAATCATCATATTGCAAATTTCTTATTCTGTTTAGTTACCATGTGTTTCCTTGATTGGTTTTAGTACTCACAGAAGGGATCACGTCAATGTT
>OY744516.1:154380336-154395336 GCA_963556195.1 Sepiola atlantica
GTAAGTTTATTGCTAACTGTCTGAGGCGCCCCTACAGGGGAATGCCGACGGAGCTGCCCAGTCAATTTTTTAATGGCCAGAGTGCTCACCTCTATAGCGCAGGGTTATCTAATCCCACTTTCCTTACCTTGTGTCACATCTTACCTTGTTGGAGGTAGATAAATAAAACTATTTCAGCCAGGAGTTTTTACCCCACCTAAAATATATGTATTGGAGTTGATGGGAGAATGGATAAGGACACATTGATGTATAAGGAAATTGTGGATGAAAATAGACAGAGAATTATGAAAAAACTAAGGGACCAGAACACCATTTAACTTTTACAAAAGAAACACCATGTGAAAGTAAATATCTGACACATAGAGTTCTTCCGAATAGTGGTGCAACAGGTGCTGTTCATGCAGATCAAGTGGTGGATGTTTTGCATGAATTCCACAGTGAGAACAGTATCAAGGCTATACTTGTTGACAACACTAATACCAACACAAGTTGCGATGGTGGAATGGTTGCAATTTTAGAAAAAAAACTTTTTAAAACTCTTCACACAATTGGTTGCTCTTTGCATCATAATGAACTACCTTTCAGAGCCCTTTTTAAAAACATAGATGGTTGCGCAAAGGGCCCTACAACATTCAGTAGCCCTCTGGGGAAATTATGCTCAAATGATTGATATGATTTACCCCAAATATCATTTTCCAAAATTGATGAAATACATGATCTTAGTTCTGACCAAAGACTCCTTTATGAATACACAGTAGGTATTTCTAGAGGTAAGGTTGACTCTAGATATGCCTCCTGGAAAATTGGTCCTTTAAACCAAGCAAGATGGTTAACTTTGGCCATCAGGCTTATGTGTTTATGGACTCGTGGTGCATACCCACAAAGGCACACAACAAAACTACACTATGTAGTAAATTTTATTGTAAATGTGTATGCCACTTTTTGGTTTGAAATTAAAAGAAATAGTAAATTCCACAATCAGTAAGTGCACATTTTTAATATGACCCAGAGGATTAAGGAGAAGCCTCAGGAAATCCAAGATATCACATTTAGAAATATACAAGGTAATACATTTTGTTTACTGCCTGAAAACTTTCTATATTCCATGGTTAAATCTGAGGAGATTGAAGTAAGAGAAGAAGCTTTAAAAAGAATTTTGGCCATTAGGTAAGTAATATTTATTCATATATCTCTGACTCAATTATTTATTCCAATTTATAGAATGATTTTTAAAGATTTTATCTAATTTCACCATAATTATTAAAGCAGTACAGATTGGAATTTTTTAATAATTCAATTAATTAATTTGTTCTTTCAGGAGTGAGGAGTCAACCAGAAAAAGATTAAAAAGAATACTACCTATTAATTTTAATGCCACACATTGGACACAATTAATAGATTTAAAATTATGCGGCATTTTTGAACCACCAATGACGGAAGATTTTACTGAATCTGAACTTCGAGAATCGTTGATGAATGGAACCAAGCTTGACTTGCCAGATTTGCCCTCACATTCTCAGGGTGTGGAATGGGCAGTTAAGTTAATAACAGAAGCTTCACAAACTGTATATGGTTTTGAAGCAAGGCATCAACACATTACAGCCAAAGTTTTGAGTCAGAAATTGAGACCAGCATTTTTGTCTAAGGGGTCTTATATGGAGCAATTTGACTCTCTATATTAAGCTTCATTAAAATAGTGTTAGGTTTTTCCTTATTTCTTTGCTTGTTATATTTTCACTAATAACAGAAAAAATCATTTTTTTAGGTATTCAAATATTACTGTTTAATTCATAACGTTAAAAGGTAGTTTACAAAAGCAGATACTGAAAATGGGGGGGGGGGCAAATTTTCAATTTGAAGATTTCTTTAATTCATATCATTTTTATAAAATAAAAGGACATTCCCTGCTTTTAAATGCTAAAATTATTTGGTTTTCACACCAATATTCAAGCAAATCTTGCAAAAACGAGGAATTTTCAGTATATTCTTGTCTACGATCTTTGATACCAAACGCTCAAAAAACCGCTGAAGTTTTTGATCTAATTTTTTGCATGAGTATTTAATAGGTCTATATACAACTTTCGGAACGTGCCTTTTTTTAATATTTAAAAAAAAGTGTAAAATCGACCTACCCTAATACACATATATATAGATATATATATATACGTATATATATAGATATATATACGTATATATAGATATATATACATGTATATATTGACATATATACATATATATATAGGTATATACATATATGTATATAGATATATATACATATATATATATAGATATATATATAGATATATATAGATATATATATATATAGAGAGAGAGTGATATACATATATACATATATATAGATACACATATATACATATATATAGATATACATATATATAGATATATATATACATATATATATGGATATAGATATATATACATATGTAATGATATATATATACATATATATACATATATATATACATATATATAGATATATACATATATATATATATATACATATACATATATATATAGATATATATATACATAGACATATATAGATATATATATAGACATATATATATAGACATATATAGATATATATATAGATATATACATATATATATACATATATATATATACATATATATACACATATATATATAGAGATATACATATATATATAGATATATATATATATACATATATATATAGATATATATATATACATATATATAGATATATATATATACATATATATAGATATATATATATATACATATATATAGATATATATATATACATATATATAGATATATATACATATAGATATATATATATAGATATATATACATATATATATACATACATATACATATAGGTATACATATATATAGATGTATATATACATATAAATATATATATATATATGCATATATATAGATATATATATGCATATAGATACATATATATATAGATATATATATATAAATATAGATATATATATAGATATATATATAGATATATATATATATATACATATATATATACATATAGATATATATATAAATATATACATATATATAGATATATATATATTGATATATATAGATACATATATATATATAAATACATATACATATATATAGAGAGAGAGATAGATACATATATATATATATATATATATATATATATATATAGCTATATATCTAAGACTATTCCTATCTATTGACATATCGCATATTAAATGTCTGAGAGTGTATGAAACCTTAATATTTAATTAACATAGATATTGCTATTGCAACCTACTGCTTCATATATTTACGACGAAATATGTTCCGAATTGATCAGATAACAGATAGAAGAGATTGGCATTTGTCGTGTTTCTGTAATATAATGACACGTCTGTTGCAACAACTATTTGTAATATTGGAAATTTCTTACATTACTTATTATTTGATTGATTAATGTAATTGACTGATGAGATCAGAGACATTATAAGCCAGATTCATATTGTAGTATCATAATATTTGTTTCTATAATAACTTTCCTGTCTTTTCTTGGTCTAATTTAAAATGTATGTAGTTTTCGGTTCTATATTGTTTATTTAATTCTTACAGAATTACCTTTTAATCTGATAGCCGATATAGGGTTATTACTGAAGCAGACACTGTTTCATTCACGTGTAACCATATTCATGTGAATGTATTTCTTGCCATCACAATGTTTTAATCGGTAATAGTGTTTAAGCCCAGATTTCAAATTCATTGCTATTTCATTTCGTATCTTACTTCTTAAGATACGGTTTAACTCCTATTCGAATTACGAGTCAATAATTTAAAAAATAAGAATCATGCCTTTAGTCAACGTCTTTAAAGAACGAACATAATACTCATATGAACATTTTTATACGTATACACTGGTTTCTAATAAATTTTTACTTGATAGATCTGAAAGCAATTCTGTCTCAAACAAACGCATTTCGACACGCACACACGATTTAAATTACCAACTAGACACCACCCTCGAGTGTATTCGGTCTCTTATTACAAGAGTTTTTCAGGAAAACCTGACATGAGGATACTTCCACCTACATGTAAACTTGACCAAATATTCAAAATAACATAATATTCGCTACTCATATAAGATATTTTATGTATGGATATACTCTGGTTTATACGAGAAATAGTGCACATTCTCCTAGTAATGTTACCTGCAGTAAAAAAAAACGCTGCTGGATACTCCACCAGATTAGATGAATTCTTGTCCTAAAATCCGGTATAACTAAGATACCACCAGAAATATATACTATGATATAGTTAACTGGTCAATTCGGGATAAAAAATAATGTTCCTAACTTCTTTACAACTAAACGTTTAACATGCCAAGGAGAACTTTAATGGACTATTCGGATATCTATGTATCTCATATAGACATCAAGTGTTAACCTCGCGAACGGGGCCCTCGATTTCTGAGAACTTTGACTGAAGTAAAATGAAACAAAGATGAATATATATATGTTTTATATAGTTAAACTAGTTATCCACGGAGACGTGTACTGCCGTTACTGTGGTTCATCTGAGTCGCTGACTACGACAGGACGTGAACCCTCGATGGGTTTTAGGAGGATGTAACCCCTCGATGGGTCTTAGAATATAAATTATGATAACTACCGGAGTTATGATAAAAGTTGCTTCAAAAATATAAACAGTAAAATATTGAACGAAGAAATGTCCGTTTATATAAACGCAACACACCACAATTTAATTTGAAAAACAGGAATTGATTAAAGAACCCAAAATCTACGTTTTTAAATTAAAAAATCAAGAATATTAAGATTAAATATAATCTCGACACTTTCTATTCAAATGAATTTGAATTTAATGTGAACATTTTATGTTTAAGGTATGATGCGTTTATCTTTACTGGGTGACAAAAAACGATTAGTGTATTGAAGTATGTTCGAACGCAATCAAATAATAGTGTGCAGGCCGCATTTCTGAACGGATTCTCTGAAAAGCCACCAACGGTGTTGAAGATTTTTACATACCACAATAGATCAAGAAGGAATAATTTCTGTGGAAAGTGAAATGACATTTACGGCCAATGACATAGCTAGAGACGGCGGCGTTCCAGGCAGTGTGTATACAGGACATGTGTGACATCGTTTATCGAATTCACATACTATTGATTTTCTTTATTTCAGTTTAGACGGATGAATCTTATGCCCATCAATATTTTGTCTATTTTTTTTCTCTGACTGTAGTTTCTGTGATACATACATCACAAATGACATATATATATATATATATATATATATATATAATATATATATATATAATATATATATAGATCGCATCAGTCTTATATATAATGACAAGTAAATACTATCTATCTAAAACGTATAGAAGGGAGAATGGTTAAGACAAATAGAATAGAAATTGGTTCAAATATTTTGCTATTTAATTTAAATGTCTCAACATCCAATTTCAATAAATTATCAAAGACTTTACTCCTTTATGTTCCCACTAAAATAATTTACTTCTTTTCACTTAATCTTCACCATTCTCTGTTCAAACTTCTTAGATCACTTTGCCTTGGGTTCGTCTATGTTGCATTTTGACAGGAAGAACTGTGTATAAGCTGATTTTAAAAAAATCGTTTTTCATATTTCATACGTAATACTACGTCAATTTTAACACCAATACTTCTAGCCTGTCAAAATCTTGAACAAAATACAATTTCTAAGCTACTTCATCGATATGAAGTGGCTTAGAAATTTCCGATCATATTTCGTGATTCAGGAAACATCGTGATTACCAAAAGCCGTGACTCTTACTGAAGGCATGAGGTGATATTTGTTGAACAGAGAGGATTAAATAAGTTTACTTATTACTAGCAGCATCCAGAAAACTTGGTGCTTATCCATATTAGGACCTAAGCTAAAATCAACATGGCGTCTGTGGTTTCCGGATGCTTACATGGACGGCCGTGAAAATCTGAAAAAAAAGTATGTTGCCTGCGTCCAAAAAATGCAAAACAAGGCTGTATATAGAACTGGAACTTTCTTTTTTTAAAAGAAAAATATCACTGAACAAGTGTTAAAACGGTGTTAATGTTAAGGTTAAGGAGTTAGGGTTAGGGTTATAAAATGTATTTTTTTGCATGAAAATGTTTGTTTTTCATTGAACATGTGTTAAAACTGTGTTATGATTAGGGTTATGGTAAGCAGTTAGTGTAATGGTTCGATAAAATTCATTATCGCTTTGATACATTTTTATTTCCATATAAGTGAATTTCGTGATTCAGTCAATTAAAACTTTAACTTGTCTTCTCGTATTCTGATTGGATAAGCGCTTCTGCATTTTCCGGCATTTTATATAAACACTCGGCCACTACCAACGCCAAGTCGATTTAGTTTAGAGCCTAATTTGGACAAGTACGGAACAGTTTAAACTATTCAGTGTGTTATGGATGAGGATGAAACGCATTGTTTTTGTATCGTCTTCTATTCTGATAGTATGTATTTCCCCAAGACTTACGGATAGGTCCTCAACATATTTAATGAAAGTTCTGTCCTGATGCCAAACGCATACTGGGCAAGTTCCCCCGGCTCCATTCGACAAAAGAAGTTTCTAGAGAATTTTAAATTTGCAAACAGTCCCCAGTTCTATGTGTATCCCGCTTAAGAGAGACGATTTTAACGACGTTTTCATCAGCTTCCTCTGCGGAAGAGGTTTCTAGGGAATATCATATTAAGCAACAGTTCGCAGTTTAATGAAGATGCCGCTCAGGAAAGATGAGTTTAACAACGTTAGCTTTTGCGGGCATTTGCGGGCGGTCTCGCCATCCTGACATACAGGGCCTGATAATCCCAAGTGGTGGCTAAGATCAACATCGTTTAACTTCGGTGATCTAACGAGAAACGGTGAGTCAATGTTATGATGTCGTATATGAAAGTAACTCTTTTAAAATCGATAGATTAACAAAATATGAAATAAAACACTTATTTAACCATTTAACCCTCACATTCCATGAGCGAGTTTTCTGACAAAGGGAGATGAATTGCCGTTTTGGGGTCGGAGTCTGTTCATCTAACACTTATCGTTTACTAGTTTTTTTACCTTGCTCCTTACATCAAGTGGTTTAATGCCTTGTCTGGAGCGATTTCTAGGATATTAACCTGATGTTGAAAATAGGTTAAAATCGAGCATTTTACATAGGGTAAACGATAGGGTTAGAAAGTATATGGGCGAGTGAGGAATATGTGTCATCACAGCACAGGTGCCAAATACGGGAAGATCTGTAATTTGGGTAATCTATATAGTATTAGGTGTATATTACATTTTAATATTGTATAAGGAAATAAAAGCAAATATGTATATACATATATATATATATATATATATATATTTTTGTTAGCATAGTTCCCCCCAAACAAGGCAGGCCGCCGTTGTAGACGTAAGGAGCTACTGAGAAAAAGGGAGTAGGTTTTATTTTGAGGTGGGGGTGGGGGTGGGGTAAACCTTAATTGGGAGCTGCGAAGCGAGATGTCTGTTTACATTAGTTTTAAACCTCTGCATGGCAGTACTGTCGGAGAAAACAGGGGGCAGGTAGGGAGTTCCAGAGTGCAGCAGCACGAGGTAAGAAGCTATTAGAGTAGAAAGCTTTATGGCATCTGGGGACCTCCACAGTGAATGTATGCCATTTAGCTGATTGTCAAGTTTGTCTAGTGAATTTACGTCGAGGGGGCACCAGAGAAGGCAGTTCATCGAAGCATACTCCATTGAAGTATTTGTAAGCACAAGGATGCTACATTGCGGCGATGAGACAGGGGATGGAGCTTACTTGACAGTGAGGAACCTATTAGGTTGGATACTCTTTCTTTTTAACCTTGTCAAGGAGGGAGAGACTAGTAGATGATGCACCAGCCTAGATGTGGCAACAGTACTCCATACATGGGCGGATGGTGGCTTTGTAGGGATACAGGATATTGTCAGCTGTGATGAGTTTACTAGTACGGTAGATGGTGCCTACCTTTTTTGCCGCAGTCTTCGCAATGTCTTCAATGTATTTGTTCCAATCTATGTTACTTGTGAAGGTTAGGCCGAGTTTGAATGTTGATCTCTCAGGTAAGGTGATATTTGCCATGAAAATTGGTGGTTGGAAACGTTTCTCGTAGTTATTGAATGAAAGGAGCTTTGTCTTTGCGGCATTAAAAGTTACCAACCATTTATGACCTCAATCCACTACAGCCTGGAGGTCATTTTCTAAAGATTCAGCTATTGCCTCGGATATGATCGCGTCTGTTTTTCCAACATGACGAGAGTAAAACGTAGTGTCGTCAGCAAATAAACCAATATATATATATATATATATATATATATATATATATATATATATATATATATATACAAAGAGAGAGAGATAGAAATACACATATATATATATATATATATATATATATAGATAAAAATAAAGTAAATAAATGAAAAATAGAATAAAATTAAATAAAAATAATGATTTTTTTAAATGTCATTCTTTTTTAATTTGTTTTGTTTTTTATTTTGTTTTTATTTTTATTTTTAATCTCTATATCTGTATATGTATATACATATGTGTTTATCATCCCTCCCTACACATATTTAAATTCACTGTATGGTTTTACCCAAATTAATGATTGGTTGAAGTCAAGTCAAAGTAAAGCTTTAATTGGCCTTGTCTCCAACCAGATCTGTCGCTTTTCTTCGACTCGATCGAGGTCACTACTTACATTTAAGACTGCCTGTGTTTAATATACACATATCTAACTGACCTTCTGAAAAGCTACTTTCATTCTCGGTCCACGGAAGTATTTTAAAATGGCCTTAATTCTCAAAATTACATACGAATAAGTGCGCCCCCATCTACGATTGAACTAAACATCTTTGTATGGGATTTACTTCATTTTGAACATTGCCAACGCTGCTTTCACAAAACCCCTTATTTCCATCTTTATATCTCATTTCACCGGACAACTTATCAACGGACATTCACCAACTTGACATACTCCATATTTCTTTACACGAATATTCTAATTCACCATTACTTTATATGTTTTCAAATTTTTATTTTTGGCTTTTCCACTGCCAACTTATCAATCTATATAACTCATCTGATGATAGAATTTTAATCTTTGATAAGGCTTAAGGAAAAGAAAACTAAACATGTTTTATCGAGTACAACTTGCATTGAACAATCGAAGTAAAAATAAAATTGTTCATTCGTACACGTTTATCTCTTGTCTTTCATTTATCTTTTATAATTACTCTATCTCGTATATTGAGCTTAAACCAGTTCACTATAGGTTTTAACATGTTGTTGATAAGAAGTTAATTTTATATTTTAAATATAAACATACCTGTACACAAACACACACACACATATATATATATATGTATATATATATATATATCAATATATACATATATATAAATATATATATATATATATATCAATATACACATATATATATATCAATATATACATATGTATCAATATACACATATATATATCAATATATACATATATATATATAAATATATATATATATCTATATATATATATCAATATAAATATATATATATATGTATATATCAATATAAATATATATATATGTATATATCAATATATACATATATACATATATCAATATAAATATATATATATATATATATATCAATATAAATATATATATATATGTATATATCAATCTAAATATATATATATAGGTATATATCAATATATACATATATATATCAATACACATATATATATAAATATATATCAATATAAATATATATATAAATATATATATCAATATGAATATATATATATATATATATCAATATAAATATATCACTATAAATATATATATATAAATGTAAATATATAAATATAAATATATATATATGTCAATATGAATATATATATACAATTATGTATATATATCAATATATATATATATATAAATATATATATATCAACATAAATATATATATATATAAAAATATATATCAATATTAATATATATATAAAAATATATATATATATAAATATTTATATATAAATATATATATATCTATATATATATATAAATATATATATATATATAAATATATATATATATGTATAAATATATACATATATATAAATATATATATATATAAATATATATATATAAATATATACATATATATATAAATATATATATATATATAAATATATATATAAATATATATCAATATATAAATGTATATATATATAAATATATATAAATATATAAATATATATATATAAATATATAAATATATATAAATATATAGATATATATATAAATATATAAATATATATATATATAAATATATAAAGATATAAATATATATATATATAAATATATAAAGATATATATATATATAAATATATATATATATATACACATATATATATATAAATATATATATATAAATATATATATATAAATATATAAATATATATATATATAAATAAATATATATTTATATATAAATATAAATATATATATATAAATATATATATATATAAATATATATATATAAACCTATATATATATATATATATAAACAAAAATATATATGTATATAAATATATATATATATATATAAACCTATATATATATAAAAATATATATTTATATGTATATATATATATATATATAAACCTATATATATAAATATATATAAACCTATATATATATATAAATATTAATTTATATATATATATAAATACATATATATATATATATATATATATATATATATATATATATATGTTATATGCACACAGTAATAGCAGCCAGACTGTGTCGCTATATCACATGTCTTCAATGTAGCTAGACCAGTATACATCCAAAGCCAAGTATCGAACAAAAAACGATCTAATTGATAGACATTAGCTATACCCATTATACTACACACATGCGCTGCTAGTAAATGATACATTGACCGGCACGTAAACTGTGTCTGTATATATATATATATATATATATATATATATATATATATATATATATATATA
This sequence comes from Sepiola atlantica, assembly GCA_963556195.1. Classification (NCBI taxonomy): domain Eukaryota; kingdom Metazoa; phylum Mollusca; class Cephalopoda; order Sepiida; family Sepiolidae; genus Sepiola; species Sepiola atlantica. The sequence goes on from OY744516.1 coordinate 154,391,434, forward strand.
TATATATATATATATATATATATACATATATATATATATATATATATATATATATATACATATATATATATATATATATATATATATATGTATAGAGAAAGAGAAAGAGAGGGAAGGGGAAAGAGAGAGAAAGAGAGAGACATAGAGTTAGAGATGGATGTAGATTGTGTTGGTGTGCAAGATATGTTGTGTAATGTGAGAAATTAAGTATCAAAAAGGTTTATTTAGATTCTCTTAAACAATAGAAAAAATGAAGGCCGGAACATAAATACCATAAATAGAACATAAAACTAAAATAATTACAAGAACTTTCCATTTTATGGGTTCGGGAATTCTTAATTTCGGCTTAGTCATAAAACCGATAGTGAGTAAAGTCGATAGATTTATGAAAATATCAATGCTGCAAATCCGACGCCCTCAAAATATGGTCGGATATAATTGAGAATTTGAATTCATTAGCGACCTAAGACAGCAACAAGAACTATTTCCAGCGGAAAGCAACAAAACAGTGATAAACACAAAGTAATGTTAGAAATGTTAATGACCACGGACGTAGCCTGCGACTTGTAGAAAGGCTACATTACCAGATGGTCATAAATCAATGTTTAGTGTTTGGATTATGAAGAGGTTAGACGCAAAATTATCACCAACCTCAAAAAAGGTCAAGCATGGCGGGAAAAAGTCAATAGAATCAGAAATTAGAAGTGTAGATTCGTAGTTTTTAACTACGTATCACAACAGCTATGATTATGTATATGCATATCTAAACCAACAATAGCACTCCAACAAAGCCGAGTAATAAATGAAACATAGAATTGCATCTAAAACCTACATTAGTAAAGTCTCGTTATGATGTTTTACTTAACATATGCCAGTCATATAATTCATGTACTGAGTAGAACGGTCAAGTTTGGCGGCCCTGTGCAAACCTGATGTACGCGAAATTGTTAACAAATATATATGTGATTGACCTTTAAATACGGACACGGCCATACCATTTGCAGAGTACGTGAGTAACAAAAGAAATGATAGGGTCACCTCATCTTTAGTTTTAGACTGAGCCATTTCGAACTTCGTGGAAATGAAACAGTAACTAAATCTGACATCAATCGTTATACAATATAGAAACTGACACAAATATTCCATATAAAATCTATATCCACAATATAACACAAAAACCGATAACAAATTAATGACAGACGTTTTGAGAATTATTTAAGGTTTCATTTTAACTCTATCAGAATGTATTTTAAATTGTATATATGTCCAACTTCCAAAAACGTAATCTGGACTATTTTGAGCCAGCTAGTTTAAAAAGTATAAATATATTAAATTACTTGAGAAATATTATCACGCAAGTGCACTGAGAGATTGGCCCGAAAACAAATAGTAAATAATTATGTATTATTTTATTCGCTTTCCGTAGAAAAAATAGCATGCCATTAGGGTAGTTATTGTTCTCATAATTCGAAAGGTTAGGTTACACACACACACACACATTATATATATATATATATATATATATATATATATATATATATATATATTATTTCTACAAGTCCAGAAATACTACCATTGTTATTTCAATTATAGCTTTTTCATAGATTGTGTTAACTCGGCACGCAATAGACACTAACACACACACATATTTATATATGAATTTTGATTTGCAAAATACACACATATGTTCATACAGAAGACAAACTATGCATTAGAATGATGCATCTCATATACAGTTGTATTCTACTTTAGAATAAAGAGTAATGTTTATCTATTTATACGCACACAGACACACACATATACATATATTATTTTTCTCTCGTTAACTTCCAAACTGATACGTATTAATTGAAGAAGATAGAATATAGGACATATTTTTCTTTAATATATATATATATATATTTATTATTTTTAGGTACATAAAAAGAATCCATAGATACTTGTTTCTGGCGTACAGATATCATCAGCATGACTAACTATGACAAGGATCGAACAATCGATATTTATGTATATAGTGTGGCGTTTTACCACTGAACTACGACGAGGACAAATATGTACTATTTTTATAACCTAAATATTTAATGTATTTTTAGGTAATGATATATATATATATATATATATATATATATATATATATATATATATATATATATATATATATATATATACAATGTATTTTAGTAAATACAATAAAAAATACGTAAAACTCGTACATATTTCCAGGCAAGGTGTCATAGGACGGTGGGAAAAATCAGATTACAGAAAATATAATTCTAAGTTGGATGATTGTTTGAGTGAGCCATGATGATTACGAGTCGTAGCCAGAAACGCGTGCCCATGGATTACTTTTATCTACGTAAAAATGAATATAAAATATACATATAAATAAAAATGCGTCTTCTTTAGTCAAGGGCGACTAATAATGACATCTTCCGCATTACTCTTTATATCCTAGGAAGTGCAAAAAAGAAAACGCCGTTACTATCGCCAGTAAAACAACAATAACAAATACGTAACTTATATATATATATATATATATATATATATATATACATATATATATACATATATATATATCACATATGAAACTAAAAGTAAACTTTTAGTAGATAGAACCTATAGTTAAATGGTTTAAGCTCAATATACGAGATAGAGCACTTATAAAGATAGAAGAAAAAAGAGTGATTAACGTACGAATGTTCAGATTTATTTCAAACTTCGATTGTTTAATGCAAGGTATATTCTGTAATAAAATTATGTTTATTATTATTTCCTTAAGCCAAGGCTTTTCAAATATCGAAATCTTATCATCAGAGGAATGACACAGATAGATAGGCAAAAATTCAACATTTGAAAAATATTATTATGAAATGGAGAGTGAAAAAAGTTCGTGTAAAAAAGATATGTGGTTTGTCAAGATGGTAGTTGTCCGCTGATAAGGTGTCCAATGAAAGAAGATTTAGATGGAGAAGAAAAGTTTTTCGTAGAGCAGCATGGAAAAGCGCTCAATAATGAAGTAACTCCAATCGTGAGATGTTGAGTTCAAATCGTAAATGAAACGCACTTAAACGGAATTAATATGAGAAATCGGGCCATTTTAAAAATACTTCCTGGGCCGGAGTTGAATCGTATACAAATGACGTTAGTAGTAAAATATTTAAGCTATTCTAAGAAGAAATCATTAAGTTAAAAACGAGGCCAAATTAGGGGGAGGGTTGCCCAGAAGGGAAAGTGAAGCCAGCTGGTCAAACACCCTCACTCTCCAAAAATTTCACACCTAACCGCACCAAACTCTCCCCTCTCCCCCTCAACCTTTTAACACTTTCGACTACTTCTCTCACACTCTAACCCACGCACCCCTCCCACTCTCGACCCACCTCATCTTTTCAAATATTTTCCAAAACCATGACATTACCCACTCACCAAAATCACAGAGCCTCCCCCTCCTCTTTCCCCCACCCCTCCACTTCTTCACTCATAGCCAGCCACATTATTATCGTTTATCCCACCCTCCACTATTTCACTCAGAAGCATCCACATTTATTTAATTCCATGCTACTGACTTCACTAAGCCCGGACCTCGGTCCAGCGCCCAAGCAGTGGCTACTACTTCTTCTCATCAACCCATCATGTCAACCCAATATTTTCACGTACTTGCATGACATTTTTCTAAAAGTTATCAGCCTGAGGAAGTCTTATAAATAAAGACGAAACGTTGATAAATATATAAAAAACATCCTTTTTTGGTTTTTCCTTGTTCATTTCCCATATATATATATATATATATATATATATATATATATATATATTCTACAAATATATACTTATGGCAAGTAATTCAAACTAACATGTTAAGGTTTCAGTCTCAGGGGAAATTAACAGGTAAATAGCTCTTCTAAGACG
>OY744516.1:154400336-154442836 GCA_963556195.1 Sepiola atlantica
GCTAAAAAAGCCCGTACTTGGTAAATAAAATTGCCTACTCCCTTATAACGCATTGCTGTTTGTGTAAATAAATGGATCTCTCAACCAATTAGCAATGCTTACATGAAAAAATTCGCTTAATTTCAACAAATGATAGAAGGTAAACAGCGCTGACTTTCCTGTAAACGGTTCAGTTTCAATCCCAGCTTCACGAACTTGCTTTTCTGGTACCACTGAAGAGCTGTAATACAGCGTGAACGAATGTCTGTGGACATATATATATATATATATATATATATATATATATATATATATATATATATATATATATATATTCATATATATATAAATTAGATTTTTAATGATCAGTCTACAAACACACACCCCACACACACACACACACACACACATATATATATATATATATATATATATATATATATATATATATATATATATATATATAGTAGGCCAATAAAAATAAGCTCGATGATACTCGACTACAGGGTGCAGAGCATTTAAGTGTTGTTTTGATAGTTTACCAAAACATTTCGTTCACGAAATCATTCATCACCACAAATGACTTTTTTTCTTTCAAAGGTTTGTATTCATTTATCAGATTTATCAAAATTAAGAGTTTTTTCCCCTACACGTGTTTCGCTACGAAGCAGGTCCTTGCTTGGAAGATCACCAAGGGAATTATGCACCTTGAACAAGAATTTCAACAACTGACAATACCCAATATGATGTTGCCCTAATTGAGGTCATTTAAGAAGAAAGCAGAAGAAAAAAGGAAAAGAGAAAAAAACTCTTTAAAAAGTGGTTCATAAGATTTTTGCATTATGGTTGCATCTATGCAACCCAACAAGGAATTAGTCCCATTTTGCTTGATAAGACTGTAAATATTGTTTTTAAAATTTTCCGAGTGGTCCATTTAGTGTTTCGGTTAAATAACCTGAAAATAGGAAATAACATGGAACAAGAAACCCACGGAACTTACATATATCAATTTGACCGAAATACTAAATGGACTATTCGGAAAAAATATATCTATTTATTGTCTAATTTTTTCTGTCTATATATAGTTTAAGCAACTTACAATGTACATATACATGTGCACTCGACAGTTATAAATAGAAACAATTCTACACAATCTGTTTATAAGTTAAAATAATTGTTCGATGACAGGCTAGGAAAACAATACTTGAACAGATAAATTTCCCAACATATTTTACGCCATCTTTATTGACATTAAAACCATCGGTCACACGAGGCGACTTCGCTCGCCGCTACTGCAGGAGTAGCGAGTAGTAGAATCTAGTCGCATCTAGTCGCATCGTGTGGCCGCTTAATCGCAATAAGCACATCAACTTGCGACTAGTTTACTAGCCACAACTAAAGTTGAACATGTTCAACTTTAGTCGCCAGTAACGCGTGATTGCATGATAACGTGACCTAGTATCGCGAGCTAATATATACATATATATGATATATTTATAATATATTTATATATAGAAATGAATAGTTAGATAGATAGATAGATAGATAGATAGATAGATAGATACAAATAAATACACATTGCTCTTTATTATAGGATCGATAATGTATGATAAAAAAGTTGCTGAAGAAAACGAATTTCTCAATGTACAGGAATCTCAAAATTATGTTCACTTCTTGAGATAAATGATAATGGAAACAGCGTCAGCACGTTGCGTGTTTATTGATTGATAATTATCCAATTATGTCAACTTGATAGGATATCATCAAGGTATTAATAATATATTGTGGACACACCTGTACGGTTCAAAGTGTTAAGTAGGTTCTGTTTTTCAATTCTTCTAAACACGGACGCCATTTTACGCGTTAATAACATCATTTGTTAAATCCTATATGTAACTACTTACTTACGAGGGCAGATTTAAACACAAGGTATTTGCTTTTTTATAGTAGGAACACCCAGTTCCCCACAAAGGATAACCTTGGATTGGAGGACACATGAAATAAAAAATCCTCACTCCAGAAGGATTTCTCATTCAGTTGCCGAGTAAAGATAATAATAATGTAGTATCAGAAAAGATACTTTAATCCTAGCGAAAAGATGGTGTTAAATGCTTTATAGCTTTTAGAATGGCGAAACTCGATACATGTTGTCAAGAATTAATTTCTTAGTTTGTTATTCTGTTTTTCGACTAATCACATTGACACACCGGCTCTCCTTAGATCGTAGAAGGTAATAAATAAATCGTAGCGAAAAGCATATCAATACAAGCAAGCAAACGAAGCGCCATGCCTCCAACTTGACACAATCTATATTAATGGACACTGGATATGTTAGGCGGTGGGTTTCAAACATAATCTCAGTTGGGGAGATAATACCCTCTTACATTTGCTACGCGATGTCGAACTACTCTCCAAAATCAATCAGCTACTGTGAAAATACATGACTACTATTTCTCATCACACCAGCGCGAATCTCAATCATTAGCATCGCCAACAGCTACAAGAAGGCACCATACACCCAACAAATAACTAAACCTACTATTACTGCTAAATAAACCAATGCACATACACATGGCATTGCCATTAAACTTTTCTCTTACATAAAGCAACCTGAATTGCCAATAACACATATGCACATACTATCATACTAACACAGAGCAAATCCAATACATGCACACAAAACAGCTGAAATTATATATTTTTAAATACAATATTGTTACGTTTTTAACCAATGCTTATCGTAATATAGTTTTTGTTTGTACATTCCCCTGTTTCTGATTGTTGTCGTGTATTTTCTCTTAAAGACAAGTTAGGTTTAAGTTTTACAGCAGATCTACCCGTTCTTTGTTATCCCATGCCAAAGCACAATATATATCGTCAATGTATAATTTAACAGCGATTCTGGTTTCACCCACAGTTATGTAAAATAGTAACTTCAGAGATTCCTACAACCGTATTAGTGCGTAAATGAGCTGTATCTTTTCACGATATGATTTGAACTCGTCATAGTCGATTAAATAAACCGCGACTTGATATGTCTCCTGTCTTGAGACGAATGCCTCTGAGTGTTGGTTTGTGGCATTGATTAATGGCTCTGTTCGAGCGAATATCATTCCACCTTGGCCAAGTGGAAGTCGACACACACCAGCAGAAAAGGTAAAAATGAGACAAGCTGCAATAAACAAACGAAAGATGTGCGTATTTATTGATTTTTCAATCCATACAATGTTTGAGTTGCATGACCTTTTGATCACTCTATAATTATTATTTGTCTGTTACTTATATGTTTTCTATACTACTTTCGAGTAAAGCGCTTGACTGAAGAGTGATAATCATACGTCTGGCGGGAATTAAAATCCGCACATAATAATGTGCAGATCAACACAAATATTCATATATCTAACACAATATATATATATATATATATATATATATATATATATATATATATATATATATATATATATATATAAGTTAATGCCAAATATTAACATGCATAAACACTATATATATAAATATATATATATAAGTTAATGCCAAATATTAACATGCATGAACACACACACACACATATATATATATATATATGTATATATATATATATATATATACGTTCACGTATATCTCCACACATTTGTTATTTCAACTGAATTAGAAATACGCTTTAAGATTTTTGATATATATTTATTTGCTATCATCATGCAACAGCGATTGACGGCTAAATACTTTGTGGCAAAATATAGGATTATATATATATATATATATATATATATATATATATATATATATTCAATTAAAATTATCTTTAAATCATATTTCAAGAAAGAGTTAGTAAAATGATGACCAATTTTTAAGTTGTTTTAAATGCGTCCACTTTAAGTTATAAAAAATGGTATAAATAGCAAAAATAATAGAACGGCGCCGTTCGTCAGAATAGAGTCTGATGAACAGATACTCAACACTGCAGAAAGGATTGAGAAACATTCTTAAAACAAGAATAACACTTTAGTCATTTTGAATGTCTGGTATTTTTGCTGACGCATACATATATATATATATATATATATATATATATATATATATATATATATGTGTGTGTGTGTGTGTGTGTGTGTGTGTGTATGTATGTATGTATGTATGCTGACCGCAAATTCTTGTCAGGCGAGTGCTACTCCTAATTGACCTTTTGGCTAAGATCAAAGTGTAGTATCTGTTCCGATGGATACTGCATCCCATAGACTGGTTTTCTCTTGGCTTTCGGGGCTTGATTTACGCCGATCTAGGGTCTGTCCTGCGCAGTTCTAGGAGGTCAACCCTCCCAGGCTTCACCTCCCCTCTTTGGGGAGGAGTAAGTTTATTGCTTACTGCCTGAGGCGCCCCTACCGGGTAATGCCGACGGGGCTGCCTAGGTAATTTGTAACCCCACTTTCCCGACCCAACCTTGGGTCAAATCTTACTTGTGGGAGTAAGATAAAAACTGGCCTTGTACCTAACTCCTGGAGAGGAGTAAATCAATACTCCTTTATTCGGAAAAATGTTATTGTCTGAATGAGTGTCTGCGCTTAGATCTCAAATAAATAGATCTAGCTTCGTTCGACAGCTTGATCCCTCTGTCGGTTCAAACGTTCGAATAAAAAAAAAAAGTGAAAGCCCCATATTATCCCTTGCCCGACAGCCGTTGCCCTCTTCCGCTGACACGTAAGCAGTGCATACTATAATATAGTCTAGGAATGTGGCGGGAAATTCCAGAAGTTTTTGCAAATACGGAACATAGAGACTTTTGTGAAGAAGTAAAATAATAGAAACATGTTGACACTGATGTCTATGTGATCGTAATTGTAAACACACAAAAATTAAGTTTGATGCGGGGCATCAACCTACTTATCTCTATATACGGACATTTAAGAGGATAAACATCCCAAATTTTGAAAAAAAGTATATTAATACTTTGGTACAAAAGTTAAAAAAAAAAAAACGATTCTACATTCCAAAAGAGCTATATAATAATAATACGCTAAGGCGTTTCCTGTTCATGCTTATGTTATCACCTTTCACACACATGAATAATAAAATCATCGGATCGTTGATTAGTGCTTAATGTGATGTTGCTAAAGTAAACAATTCTGACTTGAACCATTTTAAAATGAATTGTTCAAAAACTGGATGATATCGTTTCTAACGTAAAACAGTACAATTTTAAAGAAATGCATTTCTAAATTTGAATAAATGTTAATGATTTGGAGAAACATGTAGCTGGCATTTTTTTTGACGGTAACAAAACAGATCATATTTATCGTTTTAAAAAATAATTAATTTGCTACCATTTTAAATAAATAGTAAAAGAAGAGACACATTTGTGTTATCTGACAATAATCTTTACGGAAGAAGAAATATCTATTTATTATTAATAGTATTTACACTGGCAATCATTTATTATTTCACAATAAATATTATATTACACAATAAATTATATAGAATTTCAACGTTACTCCGCTAGTTGTTGAATAATACTAATATATTGGTTTAAAACGGCAGAGCTTTAAAACAACAAGAAAAGTGGTTCAAGTATGAAAGCAAACTAGTCCGGAGTAACACCGGATAGGGACATCAAGTATATAATAAAATATAATCATATCTGACGTGCAAGGCTTAACATATAGGTGGTAGATCCAAGAAGTAGCTTAGATATACATGATAATTGCCCATCTTGACAGCTAATTGCCGTTTGTTTGCTAGAACGTTCTCTTTTAGCTGTGAAGAAAATGTGTTCCTTTTCTTGTACTTCGATTCAGCCGAAACTAGGCACATTACCACTGCGACGTAAAGAGCTACTAAGAATTAGGAGTCACATTTATTTCGGGATTCCTAAGAGAGAAGTTGTGTAGCGAGATTTTAAACCATTATTGTCTTTCGTTGCATGACTTTATAGACGACTTTTAAGATCAGCCTTTGACCTACAAGACCGCAAGCATAGGTTGCACATGATAGAAAAAGCTTCGATGATATTGATTTATGGAATTTGATTTTTGTGTACTGTCATAGGCCATTTAAGACCTGGTGCTTATTTATAAAAAAAACTTCACACACGACAGAATGTTTAGCCTTGGCGGAGATTATTAATAGTGACCCTGATTTGGTATGATACTTCAAATGATTGACATATTCAGCTTTTGATAGACGAATACGTTCACATTTGTCACAGTTCCATATATATATATATATATATATATATATATATGATGGAATTTTATTCCGGAATTAATAAGATTAAAGTAGAAAACAAATCTTGCATTGATAATGGCTTATATTTTCAATTTATAATACAGCCCCAGCAATGCTTTAAAACTAAACGACCAATTTTAATTTATTAACTACAAGCACGCCAATGCTTTTCTTCGTTCACCAACCAGCATTTGAATTCATAACAGCCAACGACATCGGCGTGGACACATCACACCAAGGACATTTATCAAAGAAACAAAAAAGAAAAAGTTTGTTTATTTCTTTTGTGTTGTTTGATGAAAAACAAAATGACACAATACTGGTCAACTCTGATGATGAAATGTTATTCCGAAATTAATAAGATTACAGTAAAATTTTTTAAAATTAATCTTGCATTGAGAATGGCTTATATTTTCAATTTATAATACAGGCCCAGCAATGTTTAAAAACTTAACGACCCATTTTATACATATATATATATATATATATATATATATATATATGATAATTTTATTTACACAGACATGTACAAAATCTGCGACACTGGCATGTCGATGTTATCGATCAACAGTTACTATAAACTGAGATCTCATCAGGCAGAGTTAGAATCCGATCTTAACCTCAGATCATATTTGGAGAGAATGAAGTGGAGGGATAGAGAAAGAGAAGAGGAAGGAAAGAAATTTAACATTTCAAAAATTAAGGCCGTTAAAAAATTAAAATAAAATCTGAAACAAACAGGGCAAATAAATATATTTTTATTTATTTATTTATTTATTTATTTGCCCTGTTTGTTTCCGATTCTAGATTTTAGATTTTTTGTTTTCTGTTTTTGTTTTTTAGATTTTTTAATTTTTAATTTTTAATTTTTAAACGGCCTTTATTTTTGAAATGTTAAATTTCTTTCCTTCTTCTTCTCTTTCTCTATCCCTCCACTTCATTCTCTCCAAATATGATCTGAGGTTAAGATCGGATTCTAACTCTGTCTGATGAGATCTCAGTTTATAGTAACTGTTGATCGATAACATCGACATGCCAGTGTCGCAGATTTTGTACATGTCTGTGTAAATAAAATTATCATATATAAAGCTCTATTTTGATATTGAGCACTTTTTATAAACCCGGTTAAAATTCTCTGGATTACCACCCTGTGGATATTTTTCACCTTGATTATTACCATTATATATATATATATATATATATATATATATATATATATATATATATATATATATATATGATAATTTTATTTACACAGACATGTACAAAATCTGCGACACTGGCATGTCGATGTTATCGATCAACAGTTACTATAAACTGAGATCTCATCAGGCAGAGTTAGAATCCGATCTTAACCTCAGATCATATTTGGAGAGAATGAAGTGGAGGGATAGAGAAAGAGAAGAAGAAGGAAAGAAATTTAACCCTTCAAAAATTAAAGCCGTTAAAAAATTTTAAAAAAATCTGAAACAAACAGGGCAAATAAATATATTTTTATTTATTTATTTATTTATTTATTTGCCCTGTTTGTTTCAGATTCTAGATTTTAGATTTTTTGTTTTCTGTTTTTGTTTTTTAGATTTTTTAATTTTTAATTTTTAATTTTTAATTTTTAATTTTTAATTTTTAAACGGCCTTAATTTTTGATATGTTAAATTTCTTTCCTTCTTCTTCTCTTTCTCTATCCCTCCACTTCATTCTCTCCAAATATGATCTGAGGTTAAGATCGGATTCTAACTCTGCCTGATGAGATCTCAGTTTATAGTAACTGTTGATCGATAACATCGACATGCCAGTGTCGCAGATTTTTTTACATATCTGTGTAAATAAAATTATCATATATAAAGCTCTATTTTGATATTGAGCACTTTTTATAAACCCGGTTAAAATTCTCTGGATTACCACCCTGTGGATATTTTTCACCTGGATTATTACTATTATTATATATATATATATATATATATATATATATATATATATATATATATATATATGGGTTCCCCCGTCTTAGCGCAGCTATGATTTCAATTTTCAAACTAATAATGTTGGCAAAGTTGTGGACCCGCATAACATTTGTTTTATATAGTGAGTCACTATTTATCAAGTCCGAGTGCAACTGGAAAATATGTGTTACTGGGCTAAAAAACTATCCGCTAAAAAATTAGAAACGCTAAACGAGTAGTAAAATTGATAAATGATATGATCTGCGTTTTATTAACACTATTGGGTGGTTCAGGACAATAATTAGTTTACAGTAAACTGTAAGATGACAAAGTTGTTATCAGCGGGGACGCAGTTCTGTAGTAATGTGTTTCTACAGGTGGGAAGTGCCTGCACCTCTATTATATTGTGAAAAAGAAATTTGGGTTCAATTAATAGTATATAAGTGATCTTTTAGAATAGGTTCTGTGATTAAGTATTGAATAACTAAAAAATGCTAATTTGCCTGAAACCATAAAAAAAACTGAAGTAGAATAAACCTAAAAAAGAAACTCTGCGCAAGAGTAAATGTCGGAAAAGTGCAAGTATGCGTACATCAACACTTGAAGTTCTACATTTATCGAACAGGCTTGCAGATAAAAGTCTCTATTATTGTCCTCCGAAAAGCTGGGTATAGATTAGGTGATCACATTATCCTTTTTTTTTCTTTTAAAATAAAAAAAAACGAGGTGTTCTATTTTTCCCGATCATTTTCGTCTGGCGGGGGAATACAGATTTTCTCGACATTCAAAACGCATCGCTACGATGCCATCAAATCGATACGACCTTACAAAAGAGTGTCTCTCTCTTGACGAGCGTCACCGTCGTGAAACATTCATAAGTTACAAAAATGGGGCATATATATATATATATATATATATATATATATATTTATACATACAGAGAGATACAAAGAGAAGGATAGAGAAAATAAGATCGATATATATATATATGCATATATATATATATATATAGAGAGAGAGAGAGAGAGGGAGAGAGAGAGAGAGCAAGAAATAGAGAGAGAGAGAGAGAGAAAGACAGATTAATATAGAGAAGAGCGTCATGACAGAGAAAGAATGACATCAACATCTAAACAGAACAACACGTTTAGATAGTAAATTGAAACACTTAATAAATTTTTTATATAAGCGTTGGTAATTCGTAGAATTTAGTATATTCGGACTACTGTTCTCATCTTGAGTGTTTTTATCACAACGTTCTGGCCGATGTAACCTCCGACCTTCTTCAAGTGTACTTCGTCGAACTCGGAAATCTTTCTGTCGACTTCGGGGAACTGGACGGAATTTCGATCGGAACCCTTTATTTAATCCATGGCTGGGAGGAAGTCTTCAGTAATTCGTAATACTTCGTATCGCCCGCACTGAGGATTTAACATTCAACCTTCAGATGATTGTCACTTAGAACTGAATTATACTTACTACTATATCCACTGCGCCACAGATCCTTGCGGAATATTCTAGTATGAATTTTGGGAGCCTTAAACCTATTCTTGTGTTTTCATCGGACTACTTATCACTATAGATCACTACTTATCTATAATTTATCATTATAGATTTCCATATTGTATTGAATTCTATACTAGGTCTTCTTTTAAGTCATTGTCGCCTAACATCTGTTCTGTTTCTTTGAGTCGTCTTACTCGCTACCATTCTTCTCTATCTATAATGTTAACTTCATCTCAATAAGGTAGATGGTTTCCCTTTTCCTTCCATATGTGGTAGCCATACCCGACTTTTCGATTTCTCCGCGTATTACGGCTTTCCAGTGTTCTTTGAGCCTTACCTTTAGTAGACGACATGTCTCACCTTTGTATACTTTTCCACACTTACATGGAATCGCATACACACAGTCCGAAGTCATGATTTTTTTTCCGTAGGGGGTTCGACTCTCACAAGATGCTTTCGGAAAACTGAGTCACTCCTGAATACTATCCTGATGTTATATGGATAACATTTTCTTTGGATTTTTTTCCGAAAAGCCCCTCATATATGGTATACAAACTGTGCCCAGTTCTATGATGGTGTCCTTTGGTGTTGTGTCTAGATTTGCTGGAGCCGATGTCAGTTGTTTCGGTGTAGGGTTTCTCTTAAACTATCCATTTCCTCTTAATATGTATTGTGTTACTACATATTATCTTTGTTCGCTGTTGTAGGCACCGGACAATTCGTATAAGTAGTCCAAATATACTAAATTCTACAGCTTAATAAGATAGTTAACATTAACTGAATATCTTTATATATATATATATATATATATATATATATCTTTATATATATATATATATATATATATATATATATATATATATATATATATATATGTGTGTGTGTGTGTGTGTATGTATTTTTACAGTCAAACCTTCCGTGTTTAAGCCCAATAGATTTAATGCATAATATAAGATTTATGAATAGAAAATAGTAGTTTGTTTTGTTTGGGAAACGTGTTTCTGTTTTATTTCTGGGGAGTCATTGTCTTCGAAGATTCAAAATAATAATAACTTGATTGTCTGGATAAATAGAGAAACGACTGTAAAAATTAATCTATTTACTAAAATATAAAAAAGTGGTACAAATCTTCTTTTATCAATTGTCTCTCTGCTTCTCCCCTCCCTCTTTCTCTCTCTCCCAATATATATATATATATATATATATATATATATATATATATATATATATATATATATATAATTTAGTCTAAAGAAGCTTTTAGTCTTTTAAACAAAAAAAGAGGAAATGCAGTTCAAATTACCAGGGATACGAACTAAATCCAAAATATCGCAGACTTAGCACTTGCATAAGTCTAATTTAAGTTAAAAAGTGTACAAATATACAATGATATTCAATTATACGACAGTGAACTAAGAACAGGGGGCCTTAACTTAAATTGTAAAATATTAAACGGTGATCATCATCTGTTCAACATGTAACTGTTTCGGAAATTTAAAAACCGAACAGTTATAAAATGTATGGATCTCTTGTAATATTGATCAAATGACCATTTCCCAGAAACAAAATATAGATATGGTGTTCACCCCGCCGACACGTTCCGCATTACCTTTTATTCGCACCCTCTCAACAGAACGGTAATCACTCTCCGCTGATGTGCGGCCATATTGGATTCTGTAGAATCACTCTTTATTTTGTATTAAACCCATCCCATTATCTCCAAACACCTGCTGAATCTAACAACACGGCGGAGATGAACACCATTCCTAAAGATGACTTCCAAAGGTGTATCCTGCAGTGGATGTATCGGTGGGCTAACTGTGTTCAAGCAAAAATGGCCTACTTTGAAGGAAATTAGGGTCACCACCTTTTCACGTATTTGAATTTATTTTACTTGCCTAAGGGCAAATACTTTTTAGACAGGCCTTGTATATGTATATATATATATATATATATATATATATATATATATATATATATATATATATATAAATATACACTCATATACATACATAGATATATTATATAAACATATATACACCCATATGTATATATATATATATATATATATATATATATTTACATATATATGTACATATATATATATATATATATATATATATATATATATATACTCATATATATACATAGATATATTATATAAACATATATACGGATACATACCCACATATGTATATACATATATATATATGTGTATATACATGTATAAATGTGTATATATATATATATATATATATATATAAATAAATTAATATATGTATATACCTATATTATATATATATATACATATATATATATATTATTTAAAGAGTTTGCACATGTTATCAAACCAACATACATTTGAAAATGAAATATACTATTCTTTATACATATTATATATACATATATATCTATACACATATTACATATATACACGCATATATATATATAAATGTATATATATATATATATATATATATATATATATATATATATATATAGATACATATAATAGAATTAACGATGAGTGAAGTATCGTTAAAGTGATCAATTGTGATAAAGTAAAGCTCGATACGTTGAGTAGAGTAACCAATTTGAAGAAGGAAATATGTAGATAAAAAATTGCATAAAATTACATAAAATTGATACAAATGTTATTACATCGAAAGTTCAGATGCAAGGAGTTGCACTAATACTTAAACAGGTAATATTTATTTATTATAAATATCACGTTACCGAATTGTATCCTCTGACGAAAACCATTTTATCTTTGGAAAACCATGGTTTAAGGATTAGTGTAACTTCTTGCATCGGAACTTTCTATGTAATAACATTTGTATCAATTTTATGTAATTTTATGCATTTTGTAATCTTCATCTTTCCTTCTTTATATATATATATATATATATATATATATATATATATATATATATATATATATATAATTCTCTTGGAGAGCAAGCCCATGCTATCACGCCGGCGTAGTTTTGAATATGAAATAAGCTATTCTTTTATTTTTCTTGATGTTCAACTCATAAAACTTAATATGTAACTGGAGCTGAACGTTTGAAAAAACCCACTCACAGGCACGCATTAATATACTTCTTTTTACAAGGCACCAGTAAAATTACAAAATGGCATAATTATATGTTTCTAGCAAAGTCTTTTCAAAAAATGTTCCTATAAACACATAAAAGACGATTCGAAATACACAGAAGACAGTTAATATCCCGACATTACATCGGCTCATTCATAGCAAATTCCAATAAAAGCATGAAACCAAAACACATTAAACAAAGCAAAACCGATAGGAATGTTTGTGATGTTAAAATCTAACTCACACGGATATATTTATATATCACATTTTTTACCCAAACTAACATTTAACACAAATACCATAACACCTCACTTATATTAGAAGAAACATTTATTTCTAAACCTGAGATAATACATGAAATATATATATATATATATATATATATATATATATGATATAAAAGCAAATATTTTACATCGTTGAGCGTTGTTCTCATGGGAATTAGATTCCAGAGCAAATATAAGCTCAATACTCAAAAATTTTAAAGTATTTGATTGAGATACCAATAAATAAATAGGTAGATCAAAATAATAAAATACTATGATTTATCGCCAGTTTCGAAGCAAAGAGCAAGTGAACACAGGAAAAACAAAAACATGCGTAAATAATCTAATAAGTAGAAAACTCTCGTTATCAGAGCATTGTGGTACAATAAATCCGTAGAACGTCAAAGAAGTAAAATTGAATGTAGAAGTTTTCAAATGTCTATAAATTAAAACGACTTAAACTTGCGAAATGGGAATTTAACCACTTAAAACAAACTGTTTATCATTCAACTTCTAGTGCACAGAAGTTAATTCTTTCACATATCGAAAATTAGTTAATTGTCAGAAACACTTACAAAACAATACACGATTCGGTATGTGTGACTGAGACGAAACATAAAAAATAATATTTAACATTTGGCATTATGAACGAAAATATTCCTCTATTCGGTAAAATGTTCAAATCAGGAAGAAATTTCCAGATCAGAAACGAAATGTTTATATATATATATATATATATATATATATATATATATATATATATATATATATATATATATACATTTAGATTAATAATATACTTTAGGTTACAAGCTGGTGTAGCGGAACAAGTCACAAAAATTAGGTTTACTTTAGTTTTAATTATGAATCGCCCCCTTACTTTCGTAAGACATATTTTTATATGTGATTTTTTTGTATTAGACGTCAGAATATTTTGGTAGACATTCGCTTTAAATAGTTTTAAAATGTGTCTTTTCTGCTAGGTAATTAGTGGGGGTCTTCTTGAAAAACATCGATTAAAAACCTGGAAAACATAAATATGAAAGTAGAAATAAAAATAAAAATGAAAGGTATCCTTCTGGATATCATTCAAACAAGCTGTCAATTGCATTATGGCCGATTTTTCTTTTCTTTAAAAAGTTTATTTTTAAAATTCTATTAATAATATATGTTTCTCATATAATTTCCAGTAGTTAACTAGTGTGGGTTTCCTAGAAAAAACGCTAGCAAAAACGGAATATATAATGGTTAGGTATGATTAAGGGAATATATTTTAGGTTATTCTGTTTTTAATTTTTAATCTGCCGTAACAAAGGAGGTAACACCCTGATATTACTTGGAGTCTTATGCAACTTGTACGTTTGAAATAAACTTGCTAATATAGGATGCAAAATGAATTGTGAAAACACTTTTTTAAGTTACGCCATCTATCTCTCCCCAAATCCATGTTTAACCCCGATGGAACATAGAAATAACTCATTTATTGAGTTATATCAAATCAACCCTTATACTGTCTTTATCAATTAGGATGCCACAGAATCAATGATTTTGTTAACCTACACACCTATTGAATAACGCATATCTAATACAGAAAGCAAGAGCCCCCCCCCCCCAAATGCTTAAGGTTCTTTTTTTATTTCATCGTTTTCTGGTTTGATAACAAAGCTTAGTTTTGATGATAAATAACTTTTCTCATTGCCACTACCTTATCTAAACAGTTGGTTGGGGCTCAATTCAGGGCTTCGGAGACTTTTCTGTGTTTTATCTACACTTAGTACGACTTACATTCAGTGTTGATCTCATTTCTCCTTTTATTTTTCTTAGTAAAATATTAATATTCTAGAGGTGATATTATAACTGAGCATGCCTAATGATAAATATTTAATTCATGCTAATTTATTTGGTACCGCTAAGTTTTTTGTTAATTACAGGAACACACATTTCGTAATTTGAAATGTAAAGAAAGATAAGGCAGAATTGTTTGGAAGACATGTATAATATATCGCGCACCAATTCCACACCTTATACACTATTCTAAAGATAATGAAATTAGATTTCTTAATATGTTTTATTAAATCTTAACTGGTTATTCAACTACATTCTAGATCTAAAGTGCACAGGTTATTTCCCCTTGTAAGTATATTAGTGTTAGCTTTACCTACTATACACTATTTCAACTCAAAATGGAGTTTATTACTAATTAAATCCCTAACCAAATTTGTTAGCGATGTAGGAGTTTTCTATTACTTTGATTAAGTTTTTTCCTATATGAACACCTGTAGTTTCTATACCTGTCCTGGAAGGTACAAACGGTAGACCCTATATAAATCCTAGTCCTCGACTCCAACAAACATTTATACACAACGCTTGAAAGCATACACTCACCACAAATGATACTCGTTAGTACATCTACACTTGCATTTGAGTTATAATGCCTGGTTAGAATTGTTGTTAGTTCGAGTCGTATCATTAGTACCATTCCTTGCATGATTCATATTTCTGTTATCATACCTAATAATCGATGAAGCAAGGTTTTTGGAGGTAAAAAAGCATACCTTTACAATGTTTTCTTTTATAACTTACCTATATTACTACCCATAGGAAATCTTTTTTCCAGGATACTATAAAATACTCTAGGGGTATGTGTACTGACTACACAGAGGTTAGGACCAAATAGCATTACGCCTATGTTTTTTCGACTCCAGTTATTTAGGTATTCGGTTGTTGGTTCCACTGAATAAGAGTTCTGATGTTTTTGTGGCATCCCGTTATTTTTGGTTCCACTATCGCTATTATTTATTCCCCTTTCCATGACTCTGTTGTATGAATCAAAACTGCCTATTCTTGTTATTCTCCCTCTATTTGACTCATTTTGGTCCAAGTCAGTTTTGGTATAACTATTTTTCCTTTACACCCTTATCTAGTTATGGCTTTATTCTTATTAAATATTATCATTTTTGGATAATGTGGTAATTCATTATGATATTGCAGAGACAATTGTTTTTTTTTCTCGAGTCACTTAGAACATTTAACTATATAGTACAGGGTATTGTTTCGTTTATAGTAGAGCTTGTAAGTATTTTTACTTAAATGTGACGTGATATCTTAAAAGTTGACAGTTATAGTAGTTGACATTTATGGATGTTTCTAAACCCAAATCTCTAAACAGATAATGCAGCATGTTTTCCTTTCCTTCACGTTTCTTACAGTTCAGTGAACAAACAATAAGGCACCATTACTATATAGTTCGCCCGACAACTCAGGCATTTTCTTATACATGTATATTATTTTCATTGTTCTTCGAACATGAATAACTTCAATATGATGCGTATGCCGTAACACAAACAATCCATTCTTTCTCTGGTGTGTTATCATGAAAAACTCAAAACTGACTTATATGGCATGAATAAAAGAAGGAAAGCCGTACATTGTATTTAATTTACCTTTTCTTACAGTTCGGTTTTGAAAAGCCCAAACAGACTTATATGATATAAATAAAGGAAGGCAAGCCGTATATTGTATTGTATTTACCTCTTCTAAACGTTAGGTTTTGAAAAACCAACACAGCTGGATAAGCGCGCACTAGCCTACAAAAGTCATTGCGTAACTGCATCGGCATTCCTAGTTAGGGGCGTCACAAGTAATTATCAATAAACAAATCATTATTTAAAGAGCGAAGGTAACTCCTGGAAAGGTTGACTTTCTCAGACTGAACATCCACACACGCTACACCAGGAGATGCATGTTGAGTTCCAGCATTACATAACCCAGAAGATGTTCTTAGTGTTTAAAAGCGACAATGTAATCGTTTTGAGTATCGCTGCATTAAACTACTTTAAAAGAGTGTGGTATGTCGTAAAGCGGGCAAAACGAACATTTTAATGTGTTTTGCCTCTAAATAACCCAACAGTGTTGATATGCCAGAAAATAGATATAACCGTATCAATTAAGATAGTTATCTTGTCTGCATTATCTGATCACACATTCAATATTTCTTTACATCGACTACTACGATATACAATGTTACAATATATTTCTGTCTCTTATACTTTCATTATGTCTTTGTTTCGCCTTGTTTTGCAGGATTTATTCAATTCTGCTAGTTATTTGTGTTCGTCTTTATTTACTCTTCTTCCTCTCCTCCTTTATTTCTTATTTTCCTTCCTATTATTATTACACTTTTGTTAACTTCTGTTCATTTCTCCTTTATTCATCTTTGTATTTTATTCTTCCTCTTCTTCCTATTTCATTGTTCTTTCATACCGTATTTTTCCTACCTCTTTTATCTTATATTTTATTGTAATTTTTTTTCACCTACTTCTCTTCCTTATTCTTTTACATATTTTCTTATCAATGTTGTTTTACTTCTGATTTTCTTTCTTTTTCTTCCAATACATTCTTCTTCTTCACTTTCAACTCTTCCGTTTTTTCTACTTCTTAAACATTTTATTCTCATTCTTTTTCTTATTTTCTCTTTCTATATTATTATTATTATTATTATTATTATTATTATTATTATTATTATTATTATTATTATCCTTCTCGTTTACTTTCTTCTCTCCCCCCTTCTTCCTCATCCTTTTTACTTTTCTTTTTTCATCTCTATCTTTTTTCTTCTTCATCCCGGGCGATTCTTCCCCCCCCCCTTCTTTCTATTCTAAATACTTTTACTTGTACGTGTCATTATTAGTATTATTATAAAGTTCCTCATTTCGGATTAACTTCTCTAATCTTTACTCGTTTTTCCATGATATACTTTAATTTCATAAATGTTTTTCTATAAGAATGCACCACACACACACACACACACATATATATATATATATATATATATATATATATATATGTATATATATATATATATATATATATATATATA
Source organism: Sepiola atlantica (assembly GCA_963556195.1). Lineage (NCBI taxonomy): Eukaryota > Metazoa > Mollusca > Cephalopoda > Sepiida > Sepiolidae > Sepiola > Sepiola atlantica. The sequence continues at coordinate 154,418,226 of OY744516.1, forward strand.
TACATATATATATACATATGTATATGTATACATATATACATATATATATGTATATATATACATATATATATATACATATATATGTATATATATATATATGTGTGTGTATGCGTGTGTCAGTGAAGTAGTGTAGGTTGAGCATATATATATATATATACATACATATATGTATATATATATATATATATATATATATATATATATATGCGAGTGCGTTCGTGCTTGAGTATGTATACAAAAATATGCATTATTATTATTATTATCATGATTATTATTATCTATGTATATACTGAGTTATTCATACCATGCAGGCAGTGAAAAGAACAGCCGTTGCATCTGTTCACCCCTCCCGTCTGATGCACGCCGCATCGAAGTAGCGTAAGCCGATCTAGTAATGAGCAAAAATGTATCGATTTCTCCATTAGATATTTCCATTACTCGAACGATTTACATTAAAATGCGACCGATATATCTCTTTTTCTTTTGCTGCCTGATTTCACTCATTCTTCCATTCCATCTCATGTTTTCTCTTTCGCTCTTTCGCTTGCTCGTCTCTGAAGAGCTGACAAGCCCGCCAGCCGAGTGTCCGTAAGTCTCTTCGCCAGTCTATCGAATTTTAAGAGCTCATCTAATACCAATAAGCATTTATTTGTTATAACTCAAACTTTTAAAGTTACGGATAGCCAAAATGCTCAACATTAGTCCTCAACATTAGCTTCATCTCATGATATTGAACCTTTATTTTTATTTTTTAATTGGATTCTTAACCATGTTTTCAAGTGAAACTGAACGAGTCATATCTTTTTGTTTATCTATAGATATCGGATCTAGTTTATCGATTATAAAAATTGTTATTGGTTCAAGTCGATCATATTGTCAGTAAATAATTGCATGTGTAGACGGGGAACTTATTTTATGTGAACTATATTTTATTTAATGCATATTACGTAATTGCGTAAAATCAAATGTGCCGATGATTACATCATATTAAAACGTTAGTTAAATGTAATTTTAAATACACATGTTTTTTGAAACGTTTTATATATTGATGGCCATTATTGAATGTTGATTTCCGAAGTTCGATTATGATATTTGAATGTTCTATATTGATTATGTTTTACATGTTTCTAATCTAATCGATTAATAAACACACACACGTATTCCTACTAGACACCCTCCTCGGATGTCTTCGATCTCTCCGTACATTGGTTAACCGCCAGGACAATCTAACATGAGGATAATACTCCTACAAGTAAACCATAACATAGTATTTCAAGCTATACACTTGCTCATACGAAGAATGGTGCACCTTCTCGTGGTGACGTTACTTTAAGTAACAACCCTCAGCTGGATACTACAACAGACTAGATGAATTTCTTTTCGTGGAATCCGGTAAGACCAAGAACCCACACAAAATATATACTAGTACCTAGTTTACTGATCAATTAGGGAGAGGAAAATGAATGTTCTTCACTTATTTACTAACTCAAGCTTTGTGAGGTAAAAGAGAACTTTAACTGAATACTTGGATATCTATGTATCTCTGTTAGCTCAAGAAAGCGGTTCCTTTTGTTTCTGAGAACTTCTACTGAAATAAAAAGTGTGTGTCTGTGTGCGTGTTAATCGAGTATTCTGTCCTGTCTAACTTTTATTTCTACACAAAAGAAATAATAGTTGCTAAGCTTTTGTTATCACCCCTTAATTTTGTCGGCTATTTCGATTCATATATATATATATATATATATATATATATACATATATATATATATATATATACATATATATACATATATATATATATACATATATATACATATACATATATATACATATACATATATATATATATATATATATATATATATATATATATATATATATATATATATATATATATATATATATATATATAATGGTAATCATCCAGGTAAAAACATCCACAGGGTAGTAATCCAAAGAATTTAAACCGGGTTTATAAAAAGTGCTCAATATCAAATAGAGCTTTATATATGATTATTTTTATTTACACATACATGTACAAAATCTGCGACACTGGCATGTCGATGTTATCGATGAACAGTTATTATAAACTGAGATCTCATCAGGCAGAGTTAGAATCCGATCTTAACCTCAGATAATATTTGGAGAGAATTAAGTGGAGAGAAGAAGAAGAAGAAGAAGAAGAAGAAGAAGAAGAAGAAGAAGAAGAAAAGAAATTAAGAATTTCAAAATTTAGGGAATCACGTGATTTAGGGCCGTTTAAATTTAAAAAGTTAAAAACTAAAATCTAAAACAAACAAAACAAATACAAATAGATAAATAAATAAAATAAAATAAAATAAAATAAACTGGAAAGAGAGACATATAATGAAGAGAGTAGATAGGTAGATAGACAGATAGAGAAGTGAAAACGTCTGTTGATTCAGACCGACAGCAGAAAGAGGTGGGGAGAGGAAAGAGACAGTTTTTACATATTACCCTGCATGTATCTCCCCCCCCCCCAAAAAAAAAACCAACCTTAAGTCCCAAGTCGTTTAATGGAAAATCACTCATGTTAGTCAATTTAACTTTTTCAGTTATTATATTAGTTTGCTTCTAACATTATTTAAGGGATCATCAGTTGTTTACCATGAAAAACTGTTTCGGGAATTTAAATGATATATATATATATATATATATATATATATATATATATATATATATCATATTGGTCGTGCTTTTTTTTTCAAGCATTGAATGATAAGTATTAAAATGACAATAAAAGCCCTTTACAATGCAAGACGAATTTATTTATTTATTTACAAAAATTTGTTTTCTTTTATCTTATATATTTTGGAGACATTCTAATCTTCAGAGATTTTTTTTCTCTGTTTTTATATAAAAATAAACAAACTTTTAATTTTGTTTATCGAGAAGACGTCCTTGTGTTGATACGACATATTGTCCGCTGTGATGGAATTTGCGGTTTATTAGTAGAACGGAAGTGCCAGGTATGCTGGGAGTTTATTTTCAAATATTGGTCGTTCTTTTTTTTAAGTATTGAATGATAAGTATTAAAATGACAATAAAATCCCTTTACAATGCAAGACAAATGTATTTCTTTTTTTAATTTTTACTTTTATCTTATATATTTCGGAGAATTCTTTATCTTCATAGATTTTTTTCTTTTTTTTTAATATAAAAATAAACAAACTTTTAGTTTTGTTTATCGAGAAGACGTCCTTGTGTTCATACGACGTATTGTCATTTTAATATATATATATATATAAATATATATATATATATATATATATATATATATATATATATATATATATATATAAATCGAAATAGCCGACAGAATTAAGGGATGATAACAAAAACTATTATTCCTCTATGTAGAAATAAAAGTTAGACAGGACAGAATACTCGATCACACACACACAAACATATACTTATATATATATATATATATATATATATATATATATATATATGAATCGAAATGGCTTAGTTAGAATTTAGGCTGATAAAAAAAACTTGGAAACTACTATCCTTGTTTGTAGAAATAATGGTAGACAGGACTAAATACGTCTAGCCACAATGATAGTACGTAGAATGATGAAACACAACGCTGCAGATGACTAATATATATATAAATATATATATATATATAAATATATATATATATATAAATATATATATATATATATATATATATATATAAATTCGATGTGTGTATGTATGTGTGTTTGTGTGTATGTGACCATAAAAAATTAGCGAATCTAGATAAAATCTAAAAGTGTATTCTGATGTAAAGTTCATCGGGAAAGTCAATGGGCGTATTTCCAAATCTCTAAATTCACTCTGAAGGTGGCTATGGGACAGATTCTGTCTGGGGGTCGATTATTTCAGCTATTTGCAGCTTAATTTAATTATGAATTAATTTAAATTAAAAATACAATTATATCATGTAGTCCTTTTTTTTTAAAACAAATTGCAAGACATTCCAGAATAAAATGCAAGTAAGTTCCTCAAATGTTTCCACTCGCAGTCGTAGGTTTGTTAGCACCGAAGCTCGAGTGTAGGACTGTTCACATTTTTACTGACTAGTGTTCTAATTTTGAATCTCGGAGTAAATGCGCTGGCTACATCCACCCACACTGGTGAGTCTTTGGATTACAATGATATTTATATAGCAGAGATCAATGATATTAGATCGTTGGATGGAAGTTGGTGGGAGTGTTCATGTATAAGTAATAAAAACAAGCAAGTTTTGTTCATTGGTAAATATTAATGGAAATAGAGATTTACTATGAAAAGTGGGGTATTAATTTTCGCACTTAACTTTAGGACTTCTATGTTGAACGAAATAGAAGCGTATGTACGTAGTTTTATTGCTCTAAGTTTATTTCTTACGAAACCTTGTATAAACGTATATGTGTATGAGTGTGTACTGGATTCCGAAGCCTCTATTAACAAGAAAAGTGTATACAACCATGTATTGGCTATTTATTTCATGAACCTAAATTCCTGAAGTATATATCCAATCATTTGTCTTAATTGTAATCATGTCGCTATTTTACCTTATATATTAACTTCTTAATACTATGAATTAGTATTTGATCGGGAATCTATGTTACGTTTATTAGATTTTAAACACCTGGCAGAATATGTACATTAATAAATAGTTCATTACATTGGTTTTCAGAAGTAGGGGTCAAACAACAACTTGCCAATAATTTGCAGAAAAACATATCCCATGAATATATAAGCATGGTTCTGTAGACTGGCTTAAAATAGAATCATTCCATTTAGGACTGATGACCAATGCTTTCAAAAAATGAGAGGTCCCAGTACAAACATGTTCAGGTTTCATCCATACTAAAGTGGAGCGTTTGACCCCCTTGACATTCAGCTGTAAAACTCTTCTACGGCACAATGCCACAGAATGGAGAGTGTAAAAATATTCACGATACATTCTGTAAAGAATTGGAACTCCACTTTAGCAGCGCGTCTCAGAAACATGTACAAGATTAACAACCGTGAGAAATAAGTTATATACTATCAACTATGACAAAACATATATATATATATATATATATATATATATATATATATATATATATATATATATATATATATATATATATATATAAAGTGGTGAACTAAAAGCGAACATTTGACACCGGACTTTTTTGCAATCGGACATTTGCTTGCATTCGGCAGATTTTGCCTTGTGTTTGTTTTCCCACAATCTTTATTTTACTTTTTCAAATTTTAAATTTTTGCCTTTGCCAACTTATCTATCCCAGCGATTTCCTCTGATGATAAGATTTTGATCTTTGGAAAGCCTAGCTTAAGGAAAACAATTAATTTGGATAAATTGCCTTTTTGCGAGATATACCTTGCTCTGAGCAACTGAATTGAAAAAAGATTAGCCTTTTGCATTTCTAATTCCTTTTCATCCTACTACCTATATATATATATATATTAACAAAGTTGAAAGTTATGCAGATATACGGATTGATAAGAAGTTTAAAAGAACAAAACATATACAGCTAAAGGAGAGGTTTCACAAATATCTATTTTTTCAATCATCCAACTGTCTGATGTCCGGATTATAAGAACACATTTGATATTTCGGGGGAATCTTCCCCTTGTCAAATATCGGCACTAAAGAAAAAATACGATTGTGTGGAATTCACTAAGATGGATGCCAGAAAGTAGCATATATATATATATATATATATATATATATATATATTAATGGCCGTTATATCTATTATTTTACTTATTGATCCTTATAGTCTATACTTCAATGTAGGTGGACCAGAGGTAGAATAGAAGATTGAAAATAAAGGGATTCTTCTTTTTATGTACCGAGTGTGTATTTCATCCAATCCGTTTAATTGAAAAAAAGTCGTCTTTCATTTCATCTTGCTTCATTTTGGATAGGTGTTCCCTCATTTTGGAACCACCCTTCTTTTCTTTATTTATTTGTAAAGTTATCTCGAAATAATAGTTCTTCGCTCTTTGTTTTTACATATCTGACGATCGTAAGTATTTGTTTGCCGAAACATCATATATATTGAATACACTTTTATTTATTATACTAAGTGTTTACACTCTTTTTTGTTAAAGGGTGTCTACTGCTTTTTACGAGGGAGACAGTCACTTTGTCCAACTAAAAAAACGACTAAATTGACTAAATTGATTAGCAATGTATTTCTATCAAAATAAGCGTCACAATAATCTCAATTGATTATTTAGAGGAATTCGTAATGGCCGACGTCTCATGAGCGATGAAAAGAGGCGCCTCATCTCTGTACAAAAAGCATTGAACATACAAAAATAATAACCAATAAAATAACAGTATATATATATATATATATACAGCCGTTTTTAACTAACAGTATACGTTTACTGTCTAAGTATAACTAGTTTCGATAGATCTACATAATACAACCATTCTGATAAATTTGCATGCTTGTTTACACATTAGATGCTTTAGGTGCTAGGGGAAAGACCGAATAAAAGAACAGTCGTGGAAGGAGAGGACTAAGATAATAGTGAAAAAGCGGAACAGAGATACTAGTAGTAGTAGTAGTTATTGTATTATTATTATCATTAGTAGTAGTAGTAGTAGTAATAGCTGAAAAAGAATACGAGGATTACGTATATAAATAAATAACATAAAAAAAGAAAAAAATGAAAATTGGAAAATAATACGAAGATGACGGAAATAAATAAATGACTGAAATAAAATAGTAGTCCGGATCATCCAAATCATAAAAAATATAAACTTTTATCTAAAAATTTGCGATATATATATATATATTGGTAAAGAGAGATAGAGGGAGAAAAAGAGAGAAATAAGAAAGAGAGAGTGGGCTACAGAATGTAGCGGTTTGAAGGAAAGAAGATAGTATCATTTAAAAGGTTGCTCACTTGGAAATGTACAATAATATACTTATGAAAATAAGTAATCAATCTTAATTCAATATTACGCTGACTTCCCTGGCTAAAGTGTAAAATTTGTCTGAATTGGATTTAAATGTTTCAATATGGAGATGACGTTCTCTTAGTGGTAAAAATAGTGGCAATGATACTACAAGTAGACTTATTATTAGGCTTGCTATTATCCTTTTATTCAGAGTACTGATAGTATAAACTAACGTCGTCGTAGTAGTAGTAGTAGTAGTAGTAGTAGTGAGTGAAGGAGAAAAAATGGTAGTAGTAGTAAATGAGAGATTAAAAAAATCGAGACGTGTAAATCTGTCGTGGATATACGAATGAGTAAAAGTATACAGGACAAAAGTTTTATAATCTTTTTTTACTATTTTTTTTCCTTTTTTCTTTTTTCGTTTCTGCATTTGAACCAATTTTGGTTCTGGAAAAAAATTCAGAAATCAAAGAGAAGGTAGGAACGCGAGCCAATGAAAATGGATTCAGTCCAAATGTTGTTCACAGTGCCTTTCGGCGTCCCCCATCTTCCCAATGATTCCCGTTCATGTGCTTCACTTTTCAACCTCAATCAATAACATATTTCGTTTTATTAAACTTTCGTTTCCCAGCACTTTCCCTCAAACTATTTCATCATCCAGTTCTTATCGATATTTTCATATATATATATACACATATATATATATATATATTGAGATAGAGACACTACTTATATACTGATATATGTAAATTTTGTACACATATATTTACTTATTGTACATGTAAGTAAGCAAAACATATATGTAAATATATAGTTAATATCTAAGTATTTATATATTTTTTGTATACGTATATATATATATATATATATATATATATATATATATATATATATATATCGACGCATGTGAGTGTCTTTATAACCTGCTTATTTCAGGGCTTTCCCCTCACATTCTTCGACATTCAATTCCGCGAGTTTGGAAATTCCTGGCTTCCAGCCAGGCCGCCCTAGTTTTCTAGTTCTTTCCTACGAAGTTAAAAAAATGTAACGAATCGAATAAAAGGAAGAAAAAATCACAAATCATCTTGTTGGTCTTGTGTAAAGCCGTTGGCAGAAAATATATTTTCACTTTACAACCACCACCCTCTCCTCTAGACTACGGGGTCATGGCCGATGTCTACAACCCATCATTTGCCAATAGTTGGCGCCCCATTCTGAACAAGGGTCTGTGTTAAGTAACAGGTCATTGTGCTTTTGTTTTGTTTTATTTTCATCTGTATGCTTGAATCAAATAAACTCCGTACACGCTATATTATGGCAAATTTAATTGATATATTTTTATTAGGGGTTTTATATTTTTGCTAGTATGTATAATTTAAGTTTTTTAGTTTACAAATGACCAAGCGATTTTTGACAATTTCTTGTTGACGTACGCTACCGATCCCCAACAGAGGAGAGAATGCTTTGAAGAGAGCCTCATGGTTAACGGACGTATACTACACTTCTTTGAAGGAGAGGGTAATGCCTAGGAGGATAATCTCATGATAACAGAAGTACTACACTGAGTTGGGCATTAAAGTATGGTACAGTTATAGATTAACAGAACTAATAGAATAGGTACAGCTTCAGAGAGAAACATTTTAATTCTCCATTAGTAATAGATGTACGAATAAAAATGAGTTTACAATGTGAACTGCTCCAGTGTAATAAACATATATTCAGATAAATAGTTTGTCAACTAAAATACGTTCGAATGTTATACTGGGTAATTAATGTGGTTTAATGTGTATATTTTCTCACCTCCAGTCTTTGTTTTAACTAATCATCATCAACAAGGTATCATGAACATTTCGATATCTAATGTATAAAGTCATCTCGTCTGATGTTCTAGTTAATACCTAAATAACAATAGTTCTGGCATCTAGCGATGATTTCCTTCTATCTTTTTAGCAGATTCTTTACACTAAAAAGAATAATTAACTTCAATTTACTAAAATAAATATTTATTCTAGCAGCTAAGATCATTATCATGGAAATGCTATTCAATAAAAACCTGAAAAATCTTACAATTCAAGTGACATAAGTTTTATTTAAACTTGAGAAAAGTTCCTATTTAATAGAAGTTAACTCCTGAGTTATCTCTCTTATATTCAGAAGTGCTTCTATCTTTTCAGGACTTGCACATTTTTTTTCACTTAAAAATTTTAATTAAAACGACTGAAATTATTCCCGGATTGCGCTATTTTAAAATGGTATTATTTTGCTAATTGTTTTTCTAGGAATACCTTCTGTAAACTAACATTGCTTTGAGACGTATCGTTAAAATGTTATAATATCAAATTAAAACGTGGTAATTTCATTAAGTTAGTTTTCTAACAACTTATGCTAACACACATTCGCCAGATTTGGTTTTGTTGTTTTGTTTTACGACATATCAACCCTTTTCTGGTCTTTTAATGCCGAATCTGGTCGTTTTGGTAAAAGTTTTCATGCTTCAAGATCTTTAAATGTTCAATAATTTATTCAAGGTGTTTTGTTTCTGTTTTGTCGAGGAAAATGGTTATATCTCTTAATTGTTTAGATGAGGATTAATAATTTGTATAATTTTCGTTATTCAGACTACATTTTTCATCTTGAGTGTAATCATCACAACGTTTCGGCCGTTGTAACCTTCGCCTTTCGGCAGATGTATCTCGCCGAACTCGGGAATATTTCTGTCGAACTCTGGAATCTGGACGTTGTGATGATAACACTCAAGATGAAAAATGTAGTCTGAATAACCAAAATTATACAATAAAATGGTTGTTTTTTCTACTGGCTTTGTATAACATGATTTAGTTTTTCAAAGAGAAAGGAAAACAAATAACATGCAGGTTTGGTGCATTTTGGGCCAGCACCGGGTATGTCCAGGCAATTTGATCTAGTAGCATGAGTAATATTCACGAGAAAAATACCATTTAAATGTTAAATGGTTAACAAAAAGGATTATTTTAGTATATTTCTTATATAAGAGGACTACTATTAAAAAATCGCCATGACACCTGTATTATTAGTGTTATTCTGATTGTGTATCTTAGTACAACGTGAATTAAGAATGCCACGCACAAATTAACATTTAAACAACGGAAACTTTACATATAATAAAATGTACAATATTCAAGGCAAAACAAATAATGAGGAAACCTATCCAATCAATATAAACTAATTACAACAAACTAGATTTATGTAGTTGTATAAAGTTTTCGTTTTTGTAAGAGTGTTGTGTGAAATCTTACTCAGTGAAAAAAGTAGAAAAGAGTTCAGTGTACTCTTAGTGTACAACTTTTGCGAGAAGATGATACGTTATATACAAATGGATTTTATACACAGCTTTTTCTAGCTGCGAAGTGAGAAATAGAATTTTTATATTGTCTTTTATTCAGCGACGGGTAGATGTTTAGCTCTTGTATATCAAAATGGATGCTGGTATTATGTGTTGATTTTAAAAGTTACGTGTGTTTCTTTTCTACTAGATCCGTATTGTTGGGGTCTTATCCTGACGGATTTCATACTTTATTTCAGACTTGGTTTGTGTGTATTTAGTTTTGATATCTATTCGGATTCTCTTTGTTTTCATGCTTATCTAGATCGGGCTTAGTGTATACTAAAATGCATTTGATGTCATCTAGTCCCGTTTCGATGAACCGTGTAGCTATTTGGGATTAGGGTGATGTTTGTCTGATATTAAGTGTGTGGCTATAAAGTATGAATGCCAATTTTGTTTCGCCCATGCATCAAATATTTCGGCATTTTACTCAGAATAGGTAATATATAAAAGTTTAGCTATCACACATAGTGTGCGTTTGTTATATTTGAATGCGTGTATTTCGGACCCATAAGCGTTTATTTGTTGGCTGCATGATGGCAGAACCGTTCTAAATATTTGATAGCGAAACGTTTTACCTGTCGCTCTTCAATGAAATAAAATTACATTTTTTTTCTCCAAAATATCCGCATCTATTAGAACCCAAATGTGTGTTTATGTACTTTATCAACAAACATCTCTTATCAGAAGTTACATTGTAAAGGTCATTCGTTTGTTGTTACCTAACATCCGTGCCTGAGCCCCTCAAGGCTAAGCTTTTATAAAACCATCATCCGAGTGAGTTTCCCAGTGGTATTATTGTACAATAGAAGTAACTAGATGTTTTAACTCGTATGGCAGATTTGAAAATAGCCGACGGTACCTCATCATTCTTACTTTCAGTACAACCATTTAGTAACTGCTTATTCGAAACATTTATTGAAATTCTGCGTAAAATCAGCGTAGAGTAAGCACATTATTTATAATTTTGATTCTTTTCTTGAGCTGCATAGTTGTCAGATGAGTTTCGCCACATGACTTAGAACATACCTTCCGCGCAACGGGCGGCCTTTCCATCGTGTGAACACCTGAGTGGATTAGCAAGTTATACTTAACTACTTGCTAAACGCGTCTTCAGACTGTATTTTGTTTACATAGATGTTTCGCCGTCCTCACGCAAACAGCGCGTGGTATTCACAAATGGTCACAGTAAATAAGTTTGGGGCGGGTTCAGCTTAGTGTACTCGGTTGTTAACTCGACTCCCTGTGTGCTAGTAGTAGTAGTAGTAGTAGTAGTAGTGGTAGTAGTAACAACAACAACAAACAACAGCAACAGCAACAGCAACAACAATGATAATAATAATAATAATAATAATAATAGATATCGTAAATTTTGGAGTGGAAATGATAATATTCATGAATAAAGAAGATCCATATATTAGTTTATCGATGTTGATTAAAACAATATAGGCGGCAACACTTTTAAATAACACCGGTGTTCCTATGATCCAACCATTGCTTCCAAGCGTTCTGGATATTTCCCTGTCACTAGACTTTAGCAATGCATGATCGAGAGAAATGCGATTGAACATCGTGCAACCCGTGCTTCACAATAAGCTAATCATCGCCCTTTCAAGAAATATCTACTTGTATTACATTCGAGTGAGTTGCTCTTTTTTTGCAACATGCATATTCTTTTCATATAATCGAGGGATTTGAAATAAATATCAGTACGTCTGCACATGTGCTTAGTTGGAGTTATTTTCAAATAAATACATAATTTCCTATATATTGAGAAATTAATTCGTGAGCTAATCTTAATATAATATATACATATGCATTTATGTATATATGCATATGTATATATATATATATATATATGTATACACACACGTATATATATATACACATACGTATATATATATATACACATACGTATATATATATATACATACACATACGTATATATATATATATATACATACGTATATATATACATACATACGTATATATATACATACATACGTATATATATACATACATACGTATATATATATATATACATACGTATTTATATATACATACGTATATATATACATACATACGTATATATATACATACGTATATATATATACATACGTATATATACATATACATACGTATATATATATACATACGTATATATACATATACATACGTATATATATACATACGTATATATATATATATACATACGTATATATATATACATACGTATATATATATACATACGTATATATATATACATATACATACGTATATATATATACATACGTACATATACATATACACACGTATATATATACATACGTATATATATATACATACGTATATATATACATATACATACGTATATATATATACATACGTAAAGAGGTGTACTAAAAGCGAACTTTTAGGAAAGGTAAAACCCTATTGTGAAGAGTATACAGCTCAATATCTAGGATAGAGCAGGTAGAAATGTACATACGTATATATACATATACATACGTATATATACATATACATATACATACGTATATATATATACGTACGTATATATATACATATACATACGTATATATATACATACGTATATATATATATATATATATACATACGTATATATATACAAACGTATATATATATATGCATACGTATATATATACAAATGTATATATATATACATACGTATATATATATATATACATACATATATATATATACATACGTATACATATATATATACCTACGTATATATATATACATACGTATATATATACATAGATATACATACGTATATATATATATATATATATACATACGTATATATATACATATATATACATACGTATACATATACATACGTATATATATATACATACGTATATATACATACGTATATATATACATACGTATATATACATACGTATATATATACATACGTATATATATACATAAGTATATATATACATAAGTATATGTATACATAAGTATATGTATACATAAGTATATGTATACATACGTATATATATATACATACGTATATATATACATACGTATATATATACATACGTATATATATATACATACGTATATATATATACATACGTATATATATACATACGTATATATATATATACATACGTATATATATACATATATACATACGTATATATATACATACGTATATATACATACGTATATATATATACATACGTATATATATATATATACATACGTATATATATACATACGTATATATATATACATACGTATATATATACATACGTATATATATACATACGTATATATATACATACGTATATATATACATACGTATATATATATATATATACATACGTATATATATACATACGTATATATATACGCATACGTATATATATACATACGTATATATATGCATACGTATATATATACATACGTATATATATACGCATACGTATATATATACATACGTATATATATACGCATACGTATATATATATACATAGGTATATATATACGTACGTATATATATAATATATATATATATATATATATACATACGTATATATATACATACGTATATATATATACATAGGTATATATACGTACGTATATTAATATATACATACGTATATATATATACGTATATATATACTTACGTATATATATATACATACGTATATACATATATATATACATACGTATATATATACATACGTATATATATGTACGTACGTATATATATATATACACGTATGTATATATAGATACGTATATATATATATACATACGTATATATTTATATACATACGTATAAATATACATACGTATAAATATACATACGTATATATACATAGGTATATATATACATATATACATACGTATATATATATATATACATATATACATACGTATATATATATATATACATACGTATATATATATATATACATAAACACATACGTATATGTATATACATACGTATATATATACATAAGTATATATATACACACGTATATATACATATATATACATACGTATATATATACATACGTATATATACATATATATACATACGTTTATATATACATACGTATATATATACATACGTATATATACATATATATACATACGTTTACATATACATACGTATATATATACATACTTATATATATATATATATATATACACATACGTATATATATACATACGTATATATATACGTATATATATATATACATACGTATATATATACATACGTATATATATACATGCGTATATATATATACGCGTATATATATATACATGCGTATGAATATATACATGCGTATATATATACATGGTATATATATATACATGTGTATATATATATACATGCGTATATATATACATGCGTATATATATGCATGCGTATATATATATATACATGCGTATATATATATATACATGCGTATATAAATATATATACGTATTTATATACATATATATACATACGTATTTATATATATACATACGTATATATATATATACATACGTATATATATACATACATACGTATATATATATATATACATACGTATATATATATACATACGTATATATATATATACATACGTATATATATATACATACGTATATTAACATACATACGTATATATATACATACGTATATTAACATACATACGTATATATATACATACGTATATTAACATACATACGTATATATATATATACATACGTATATTAACATACATACGTATATATATATACGGGTATATATACGTATATATATATATATATATACATACGTATATATATACGTATATATATATATATACATACGTATATATATATATATATATATATACATACGTATATATATATATATATATATATATATATGTATCTGTGCGATTGAAATATATGTATGCATATGTGCAATGAAAGTGAAGGAAGGATATATATATATATATATATATATATATGTGTGTGTGTGTACATGTTTGTGCGTGTCTACAGAAGCGTAATTATGTAATTTGATCGACATATCGCTGTATGTCAATATATATATATCTATAAATATATATATATATATATATATATATATATATATATATATATATATATATATGTATATATATATATATATATATATATATGTATATATATATATATATATATATATATATGTATATATATATATATATATATGTATATATATATATATATATATATATATATGTATATATATATATATATATATATATAATTTTAGATGTTTACACTAATCGCTTAATTTAATTCTTTTTCGTGAGAGGGGTTCTTCTTATTCTCTCTCTCTCTTTCTTTCTTTATCTCTATCTCTCTATATATACATATAAATAATTATATATATATATATATATAATTATATATAAGTGTATGTATATATATATTTATATATATATATATATACATACACTTATATATAATTATATATATATACATATATATATATATATATATATGTATATACATATATATGTGTTATATATTTATGCAGTAGACTATCCGTGATACACTTTTTAAACTGAATTAACACCAAACAAGGCAAGGTGCTTCTGTAGAAGTAAGGGGCTACTGAGAATTAGGATAACAGTTTTGTTTGTCATGCTTGATTTCGAGCTGTGCAAAAGATGCTTGTTCACATTTGTTTTAAATTTCCGCATGTCAGTACGCTTGAGGAAACAATGAGCAGGAAGGGATTTTTAAAGGCCGACTGCATGAGGAAAGTAGATATTTCAGTAGAAGACTGTCTTGCATATGGGGACCTCTACATTGAATGGATGGGATTTAGCTGATTGTCGTGTTGGGCGAGTGTATTTACGTCGAGAGGGCACGGAACACATTACATTGAAATAATTGTAAAACAAGCACAAGGATGAAACATTGCGGCAATGGGACAGGGGCTTTAGATTGGTGGATAGTGATAGACATATTAGATTAGCGGCTCTTTTTTGGACCTGGTTAAAGATGGGGATACCAGTTGATTGTGCACCAACCCAGATGTTACACCAATACTCTATGCATATGCAGATTGTTGCTTTGTAGAGATGTAGGATAATGTCCGGTGTGAGCAGTTTTCTAACACGGTAGACAGAACCCACTTGATTTTCAGCAGACTTGGCGATGTCTTCTATGTATTTGTTCCAATTAATGTTACCTGTGACTGTTAGACCGAGGCGCATGAACGTTTGACTCGCAGGTAGGGCGTTATGCACGATTGCAATCGGTGGTTAAAAAGAGTGTCTTGTAGTTATTGAAGTAAAATGCTTAGTCTTAGCAGCATCAAATGTTCCCATTTATTCATGCCTCTATTCAACTACAGCCATTGTCTCAGACATGTGCGCGCCCGTTTTACACTCATTACGAGATTAAGGAAGTGTGTCGTAAGCAAATATGCACATCTCAGGAACAATGTCTTGAGGAATGTGGGTTTTTAATTCAGGAACCCAATGATACCTAGATTACACCAGCATTCATGTCATGTTGTTAGGATCAACAGCCATCGAGTACAACCGTAATAATTTTTTGGTATAGGAAGGATAAAATTATATGAAATATTTGTTCAGTAATACGATATGAATTACTTTTTATGAGAAGACCTTTATACTAGACCTTGTCAAAAGCTTTGGATATATTAATTTATATTAGAGAGCTGTTTAATCAACATACAATTAGAAGACATGACAGGAATACATATATAACAAAGAGATGGGTGACGGGCACTTACTTATGCCTGATTACAAAAATAAAATTCCAATTTCTTGAAAAATTACTAAATCGGTTGATTGAAGTATATTTTCGAATGCATTTTGTGTTATTAAAGTATATAGAATAAAAAGCCTAATGAAAAAAAAACGTTGAGTAACTGCTATTGATTCTACTACTACTACTACTACTACTACTACTACTACTAATAATAATAATAAGAAGAAGAAGAAGAAGAAGAAGAAGAAGAAGAAGAAGAAGAAGAAGAAGAAGAAGAAGAAGAAAAAGACTAAAGACGAAAAAGAAGAAAAAAAAGAATACACGAAAACTGTCAGAAAATTGTAAAATGATATGGAACCTAAAAAAAGACTATATAACACCTGTAAAGGTAGAAGCACTAGGAACAGTCCTTAATAAAACAGGAAACGAGACTAGAGGAAACTGGAATCAAAGGGTGGATTGAGACTATACAACGGACGACAAGAATGCAAACAGCAGACAAATTAAGGAATATTTTTGAATGCGAGAAAACATCCCACATAAATACGAACGCTGCCCAGCTACATGGAAGGCGCAACACAGATTAAAACATATGTATAAAGAATAACAAGAAACCACGCACAGCAAAGGTTAATGAAACTGCAAG
Source organism: Sepiola atlantica (assembly GCA_963556195.1). Taxonomy (NCBI): domain Eukaryota; kingdom Metazoa; phylum Mollusca; class Cephalopoda; order Sepiida; family Sepiolidae; genus Sepiola; species Sepiola atlantica. Next base: position 154,435,917 of record OY744516.1, read on the forward strand.
AAATATCATAGACTACACCCCCCCCCCCCCCCAAAAAAAAATAATAAAAAACACACACACACACATACATACATCCACTTACCGTTATGCCACCTGCCTAGGCTGATACCATACACATGATTGTGAAGCGTCAATGAGGGAGGGCACGAAGCAGACCTCCACTGTAAGGGTCCGGATAGTACTGGGCCCTTGGGCAGGTTGTTGGCAACCAAATCTCGGATGACTAATGATTTTGGCTGGCGATAAATCAATGGTAAGCGGTTGTTGTTATGAGGCAAAATTTATTTGAAAATCACTGAAAATCTGGGAGACTTGTCATTCAGACTCCAGATAACATCACCGGTAACTGCCAGTGAGGAATCATTGATGACGGCCCGTGTTAAACTCCTAGTTAATAATAATAATAATAATAATAATAATAATAATAATAATAATAATAATAATAATGATAATAATAATCTACATATATATGAATACGTGTATATTTATTAATTCGTTGACCGTGTTTCTCAATGCTTTTATAGAAAATTAAATGTAGTTCGAACGTCTAGATCGATACTTGTTCGCTAAAAGCATAATGGACATATTCGTATGAGCTGCTTAAGAAATTAAAAGGTAAATCAATTTGTTTAAATCTAACAAGCGGGAAAAACACACAATATCAGAAAATATAAAAGAAAATAAGAAATCCAAAGAACATTTTTTAAGTTAAAAGAAAAACGTTTATCAAAAAGAAAGTCGTCCACCAATTTCAGTTTAATTTAATTTCCACTGAAATACATATTGAATAATAAGTAACTCGGATGTGCGCGCACGAATACACCGATAAGAGCACACCGTCGCCGGTGATTGTTAATAATACGCATAGAGAAATGAGTACGCCTACATTCGATCGAATGTATCACTTCAGATAGACAGCAGTGGGATGACACATCTGTGCACTCCTCGCACAAACTATATTTGCTTTTTATTATTCTCTTAAACGTGCATACATATAAGGACGAATGTGATACATACTAATAAGAAAGACGTGTGCCCGTATATCTGTCGGTGTGTTTGCTAACTATTGTAAGAATATTATACCCAACGAATCGTATGGTTCTCATGCACCGTTTGCTCAAATCGTGTGGTTCTTGTAGACTCTTTGACCAAGTCGTATGGTTCGCATTGTTCAAGTTGTTAGGTTCTCGTAGATCGTTTGATCAAATCGTAGTATTTCTGTAGCATGTTTGTTCAAGTCGTATGCTTCTCAGAGACTATTAGTTGGTACCCTATGATGCCTGTAGACTTATAAAATATATGAGTAAACATGCTGTCTGTAATTTCCTTATAATTTATGTAGTAGCTGACGTTTGTTTGAAGTTACCATCGTTTTTGCTATTTGCAAACTTTAAGGCTATACTTATGTTTGTGATGTCATAATGAGTGTTTTGACATATATTGTGAGCAATACAGGCGTATAGTAAATTGTATATATTATATCCCTTTCAAATGTTAACCGTTGTGTTTACTGTCAAGAAAGTATAATAACGGTTCAAATCTAATTCACAAAATAAATCCAGAGATATATCACTTTTGAATGTAGTAGTTGCAGTGCCCCCTCCAAATTTAGATGATTACATGATAGAATTGTCGCGACAAATAACACTGGCTGGAAATAATACATTACCTGATCATATGAGTGCACTGACATACATCGGTTATGATTAAACTCCATATACTAGGAAGAGTCATCAGAACCAGCTGGCCAACGACCGTCGCGAACAAACGCCTCTACAGTTTCTGTGCTGCAAGGCCCTAGGGTATTGTTATTCTTAAAAGAAGACTGCCATAGTTTGGCCAGTTAATGAGACTTTTATCAGAATGATCTGCAGGTTAAACATTGCACATATTTATAAAGCCTACCAATCGCCATACGTACGATCAAAGATTGCATAGTTTGAGTAAGTGTTATAAGCCACCAACCCACTAACAAAGCTTTACATTGAAAACGACTTTAACAAAGCCATCAGTATCCTTAAAGTTAGATGTTCCAACATTAATGACTGGAGCTCTGTTGTTAACAGCATGATGTCAAGCACGCTAATGCGCATGCAGTGATGATGATGATGATGATGATGCTGATGATGATGATGATGATGAGTTTAATCACTTCTTTCAGCCACATACACAATTAGGCACATAGAAGATAAATTACGCTTTCACATGAAAATTATGAAATCGGGATGTGTTGTGTGCAATGAATATAACTATTAAGGCATCCTATAAGTTATTTACTGATTTTAATTCTCTAAAATGTCCCAGTAAGTCAATCAGAAGGAATGTCTAAAAGAACTAAATAATAAGTTTATAAATTAACAAATGTCACCATGTTATGAAGCATATGAATAAATACATTATTTCAAACACATGTTACCAAGCACACATTACATAGCCGAAACTTGACTAATACCATACATACATGTTCTACCCGAAAGGAAGGCTTGTCCAGAGATTTATTCAAACAGAAATGAAGAAAAATACAAAGAAAGTCTTGCTTTTATAAGGGTAATTTAAATACCGAAAGTCTCAGATCATTAAAAAAAAAAATATTGTTTTATTCATTTTAAATTGCATCATTATTTGGTTTCAGTTTTCTATAATATATATATATATATATATATATATATGTATGTACATATAAATATATATAGTTATATGTATGTATACATATGTTTAGATATATGTGTGTAGATGTCTACACACATAATTTATATGTATATATATATATAAGTCATGTGTTTAGATATCTACACACATATATCTAAACATATATATATATATATATATATATATATATATATATATATATATACATATAAGTATATATAGGTTTCTATTAAACGATAATCTCTTAAAGGTCGTATATATATATATATATATATATATATGTGTGTGTGTGTGGAGGGGTTAAAATGGCAAACGGAAAACAGGTTAAAATGCAAGAGAAACACAAAAACAAGAGAGTTGACTTGTTTCGTGCGTGTTAGCGAACGTCTTCAGAAAAAGTGAAGAGTTGGAAACAATTTTATTTTGAAGGTACACACATGGGAGAAGGAAAAGATGATCCGATTGGACCATATGAGAAGACTTTTAAAAGTCTTCTCATATGGTCCAATCGGATCAAAATAAAATTGGATCCAATCGGATCCAAAATAAAATTGTTTCCATATCTTCACTATTTCTGAAGACGTTCGCTAACATTAAAGACACCGGTAAAATCTCTTGTTTTTGTTTTTCTCCTGAATTATTACCCGTTTTCCGTTTCTAATTTTCCACATATTTTATCTACCACAGCATGTCCTTTCCAAGCATTATCGTGTACCTTACCCCATATATATATATATATATATATATATATATATATATATATATATATATATATGTGTGTGTGTGTGTGTGTGTGTGTGTGGTTTAAATCCAAATGAAATGCTTTTTTGTTTCATTTGGATTTAAACATGGAACGAGATATCACTTGCCTTATTTGGCCCTGGAAGTATATAAAAATGGCCAATTTCTCCCTTTTCAATCCCCTTTAAGTGCGTCTGGACTCACCTATATTTTGAGCACTTTTTCCACACTGCTCCCACGCAAAGAGTTTTCCTCACATTCTACAATTCATTTGACTTCTTTTCAACGGGAATTTACCACCCGGACAATCTGCATATATTTTTCACGGAATTTTTCTTTTCATTCACTGGGTTTTTTTACGAACATTCCTTGAATAATAATTTTCACATTTTTCAAATATTTGAACTTTGTTTTTTTCGAAAGCCAACTTATCCATCTGTATTTCTCCTCTGATGATAATATTTCGATCTTTGAAAAGCCTTGGCTTAAGGAAAGAATAATTTACACTAGTTCATTACTGAATACACCTTGCATTGAACAATTGAAATTTTAAATAAATTTGGACAATCGTCGCATATTTATCACTCTTCTTTCTTCTATCTCTATATATAAATATATATATATATATATAAATATATATATATATATAAATATATATATATATATCAATATATATATATATATAAATATATAAAATTGAAATAAAAGCCAAATTAGCAATACAAGATTAATTTTTTTTTTTTTTTTTCTTACATTAATCCTATCGATTACAGAATAAAATCACCCCTGAAGAAGGAATTTTATTCCGTAATCGATAGGATTAATGTAAGAAAAAAAAAAAAAATTAATCTTGTATTGCTAATTTGGCTTTTATTTCAATTTTATAAACTTTCCATGCAATACTTAAAACTTGAACGAAAAACACACACATTACTCGACAGCGTGCCAACGCATCTCTCGTTCGTCACCGGTTTTGAATCCTACCGCCATTTCATAACATCAAGGCGATTACGTCGTACCATCTAAGACGTTTGTCAAATTAACAAAGAAATAAGTTTCTTTATTCTTGTTTTTTGATGAAAAAAAAAAAAAAAAAATGACTCAATACTGGTCACCCCTGAAGAAGGAATTTTATTCCGTAATCGATAGGATTAATGTAAGAAAAAAAAAAAAAAATTAATCTTGTATTGCTAATTTGGCTTTTATTTCAATTTTATAAACTTTCCATGCAATACTTAAAACTTGAACGAAAAACACACACATTACTCGACAGCGTGCCAACGCATCTCTCGTTCGTCACCGGTTTTGAATCCTACCGCCATTTCATAACATCAAGGCGATTACGTCGTACCATCTAAGACGTTTGTCAAATTAACAAAGAAATAAGTTTCTTTATTCTTGTTTTTTGATGAAAAAAAAAAAAAAAAAAAAAAATGACTCAATACTGGTCACCCCTGAAGAAGGAATTTTATTCCGTAATCGATAGGATTAATGTAAGAAAAAAAAAAAAAATTAATCTTGTATTGATAATTTGGCTTTTATTTCAATTTTATAAACTTTCCATGCAATACTTAAAACTTGAACGAAAAACACACACATTATATAAATATATATATATAAATATATAAATATATATATATGAATATATATATATAAATATATAAATATATATATATAAATATATATATATAAATATATATATATAAATATATATATATATATAAATATATATATAAATATATAAATATATATATAAATATATATATATAAATATATAAATATATATAAATATATATATATATAAATAAATATATAAATAGATATAAATATATATATATATATATATAAATATATATATATATATATAATGTAAGAAAAAAAAATTAATCTTGTATTGCTAATTTGGCTTATATTTCAATTTTAATAAATATATATATATATATATATATATATTAATATATATATATAAATAAATATATACATATATATAGATATATATATAGATATATATATATATAAATATATATATAAATATATATATATATATATATATAGTGAAATGTATATATATATACATATATATATATACAAATATATATATATAAATATATATATATATATATAAATATTTACATATATATATATATATATACATATATATATATATATAAATATATAAATATATAAATATATATATATATAAATATATTTATATAAATATATATATATATATAAATATATATATATATATAAATATATATATATATATAAATATAAATATATATATATATATAAATATATATATATATAAATATATATATATATATATATATAAATATATATATATATAAATATATATATATATAAATATATATATATATAAATATATATATATATATATAAATATATATATATATATATAAATATATATATATATATATAAATATAAATATATATATATATATATATATATATATATATAAATATATATATATATATATAAATATATATATAAATATATATATAAATATATATATATATATATAAATATATATATATATATAATATATATATATATATATATATATATATATATATATATATATATATATATGTATGAGTGCAGATTAGTAGTCTGAGACTGTAGCAATGCGATGGCGTTGCCGGAAGATGGAAAAAAGTAAACAGAAATAAACGATGAGAGAAAACGAATCTCATAACGATTTATTAATAATTTCACGAAAAACTGATTTAATACCAGAATAGTAAATAATGTCTGGTAAATAAAAAGTTCAGCAATAGGTAATCTTGAATTTTCGAAAGAAAAACTTTCATTTCAACAATAGAAGAACGAGAGGGTCGAAAAAAACGGGAAAAACCGGCGTCAAACCATTGAAACAACGCAGCAGACTATTGGGAGTTGGAACGCAGAAAATGTCAAAATTCAATTAAGTCATTATTCAACTAAAGTGAACATATTATTAAAATTTGTTTATTTATATACTAATTATTATAATTTTATTATATTTTGTTTCATATGATTTATTAATTTTTTTCCCTTTCTATTTGTTTTCCTTATTCAATTCTAAATTTAAATTTACGTGTCGGCCGTTATTATTATATGTGCAAACAAAGGGGGATAACTTAGGAACATTTGTCTAGAAATGAGATTTGAAACTTTTAAAGGAATTTAAATCAATTGTGGAGTGGATCAATGTCAAGGAGGTAGGAAGGAACCGTTGGAACGGAGATAAGGGGGAATAAGAAGAAACGTTGGAGAAGGGGGAATTAAGGAATAATAATATATTCACACATTAAACATATATAAAGTGTAAATATCAAAATACATATTTATTTTTATGTTAATTTAAGAGTATTCCAAGGGTATAATACTCCTAGAACTACATTTATATAAATTTATTCTATTTATTGATTTATTGATTTTTTGGAATTATTATTTATTCATATATTTAATTTATTCTTTTATTATTATAATTTCTGTTTCATTTATTTTATTTATTTAAACATTT
>OY744516.1:154447836-154462836 GCA_963556195.1 Sepiola atlantica
GACGCCCCAATATATGTGTGTATCTTGAAGGGTGGTGCTATAGTTGCATTGAGATTACTAATGGTATTAGAAGAGATTTGGGTTTGGAGATCCAAGTTATGCGAGGAAAGTTGATTGGAGAAGTGGGGTGGAGCGGATATGGGGGAAATGTGAGTTGGCCCATGAGCACTATTTATTATTGGGGGTGCTTGGTTAGAGGTATGGCTGTATAAGCGGGAGTTTAGAGTAGAAGCGGATTGGGGTTGCGGGGAGATCCGGAGTTCGGGTGGAGTGTGGGAGCTGTGATTACTCACAACATTGGTGGAGCGAGGAAATTGTTTAACAGTACAAGCGTATATTACGTCCTTCTGTACACAGTTGTTGTTAAGGGGACAATCTCTAGGTTTACGGCAGTTACAAGTGGTGAGGGATGTGGTGGGTGGTTGCTGTTGGATATGTTTGATTTTCCTATTGTTAGAGGTTATGATAGTTTGTTCAATATTGGGCATCGTAGAGTATGATATTTTAATAGAATTTTTGTTAAGGATAGTGCTATATCTGTGGGGGATGCTTAAAAGATCTGTCTAAGATTTGGAAAAATTCTTTAGGTATATTGGTTTTAACATTACTGCTGAAAGGCGGATTAAACCAAATGTTATTCTTTCTTCTAAGTTTTTACTTTGAAGGACCACAAAAATAATTTCCAAGAAAACCCTACCATCAGACTAATATGCCCCTCTAAATCCGACCTAGGCATCATAAGCAAGAAAATCTTGGATAGAATTATCCCTACCTTGAAAGAAAAAATTCGTTACACTCTTTGGCAATCCTCTGATGAGGTTACTACCTGGTTGCTTAACCTCATTGATAAGTCTAAACCTAACTTGAATTTCATAACTTTCGACATTAATAATTATTACCAATCCATTTCCCCTATCTTACTTAACAAAGCATTAATCTTCGCCAAAAATAATTCTGACATTACTGACATAGAGATTAAACTAATAATATTAGCCAGAAGATCCCTACTAGAATTTGATAATAAGCTTTGGACTAGGAAGGACACCCCCAATAACTTTGACATTACCATGGGGTCTTCAGACTCTGCCCAGGTCACTGACCTGGTAGGTTTGTACTTGATGAGAGAATTGGGGTTTAATTTTGGACACTTACAGGGTGGGTTGTATAGGGACGATGCCCTGTTTGTATCTGGGGAGAGATCGAGACAATATAACAACACTATCAAAAACCTGCATAACTTCTTTAAAAACTTTGGTTTGACCATTACGTTGGAACCTGAGAAAAGAATATCCAACTTTCTTGACCTTACATTAGATCTTAACTCGGGAACCTTCAGCCCATACCATAAACCTAACTTAACCCTTTTCTACGTACATAGCCTATCTAACCACCCTAAATCCATCATAAACTCAATTGTCCCCTCAGTATCTAATAGAATCTCTAAGCTATCTGCGAATAAATCTATCTTCGATCAAAATTCTAGCTTTTACAATAATGCTTTGCTTAACTCAGGCTACAATCACAAAATTAAATATAACTGCAACCCCCTTACTCAAGTTAACAAATCTTCAGGCATTATTACTCACAACATGACCACACACAGAAATAAAAAGTTTAACTCATCAACACCTAAGATAATCAAAACACACTCTAATAAGCCCATAGGAACTAAAGATATTGATAATCGGGTAGACCCACATTCGCATAAACAAAGAAAAAAACTTAGAAGAAAGAATAACATTTGGTTTAATCCGCCTTTCAGCAGTAATGTTAAAACCAATATACCTAAAGAATTTTTCCAAATCTTAGACAGATCTTTTAAGCATCCCCACAGATATAGCACTATCCTTAACAAAAATTCTATTAAAATATCATACTCTACGATGCCCAATATTGAACAAACTATCATAACCTCTAACAATAGGAAAATCAAACATATCCAACAGCAACCACCCACCACATCCCTCACCACTTGTAACTGCCGTAAACCTAGAGATTGTCCCCTTAACAACAACTGTGTACAGAAGGACGTAATATACGCTTGTACTGTTAAACAATTTCCTCGCTCCACCAATGTTGTGAGTAATCACAGCTCCCACACTCCACCCGAACTCCGGATCTCCCCGCAACCCCAATCCGCTTCTACTCTAAACTCCCGCTTATACAGCCATACCTCTAACCAAGCACCCCCAATAATAAATAGTGCTCATGGGCCAACTCACATTTCCCCCATATCCGCTCCACCCCACTTCTCCAATCAACTTTCCTCGCATAACTTGGATCTCCAAACCCAAATCTCTTCTAATACCATTAGTAATCTCAATGCAACTATAGCACCACCCTTCAAGATACACACATATATTGGGGCGTCCTCTTTCCCCATAAAGACCCGGATCTCAAACCATATATATTCCTTTAAAAATAGCAGCGATAACAGCACAGGCACTTCACTTTCCAATCTAATTAGAAACCTCAATCTCAAAAATACTCCCTATTCACTTCACTGGTCAATACTTAAAAAGTCCAAATCATATACCCCTGGAGCATCCCATTGCCAACTTTGTACTCTGGAAACCTTTATGATAGCTACTGCTACTAAATCTAAAAATATTATTAATTCTAAGAATGAACTTATCTCCAGTTGCAGGCATAAACGTAAATTCAGGTATAGCAACCATAATAATCCCCCAGACACCCCTCCCCCATTTGATTAAATACCCTCCCTTCATCTCGGATTTTCCCTCCTTACATCTCGAAACCCCTTTATGATAGTTCTAATTCCTGTTGTTCTTTAATCTCTACTTATATCTCCCTCATCCCTTTAACCTTCTCTTAACTTAATAAAATTACCCATAAACTTCGTTAGCTTCGCATTTCCCTTAGTTTTAACACCTTTCTTCCATTACCCCCTAAATCTTTCCACTTAACCCCCTTAACTGTATAACTTTATTTGGCTTTCCATTTTCTTTCCCGTTTAACTTCTTCTAATGCATTCGTCCGCTTCCCTTCAACACTTCCATTCTTCATTCTTTTCCCTTTCAACGTGATAACTAACCCACTCTATTCATATTATCCTAGCCCTTTCATTCACTTGTTGATTAGCCTTATCTACTCATTATCCCATTTGCACACCTCGATTTCGAACTCCTTACTGCTTCCACTGTGCACTCTAATTATTCTTCCCCTCCTGTTTTTAATTCTTCTCACTTTTTTAATAGCCTCGATTATTTCCCCCCTTGTTTTACCTCGCCCTTCGCATATTCTCTCTCAAACTACTCAACCCCCTTCCCGCCCTAGCTCTACATCTTTTAACCCCTATAGTATTTACTTGTAACTGCGATCTCCACTCTCCTTCTGGCTTAATCCTTTGTCACTTTTTAAAACTTTGTATATCTCTTACCCCTTCCAGCCTTCACTAACCTATTTTAACAATTTTTTTAATTAACATCCATATAACTTTTTTTAAATAAAATTTCAAAGTTTATATTTTCCCATATCTATTTGAACTAGCATCCCGTAACTGCTTATTTACTAACCCATCACCTTTTCCACCTCGGAGACTCCCATTCCGGATATCCTCTCTAGGTCTTGTTTTTTAATCTTAGTCTTATTTTAATTTTCATTCTTGAGCTCCAATCTTATCGACTTTTCCCTCATTCTATTATTAGTATCTTATTTTTAATTTTTTAATTTTTTAATTTTTTATTTTTTTATTCTTTCGGTCAATCCTCAATTTTCCCTGCGAGCTTAAGACTAATCTTATCTATTTTTCATTCTTTATTCTTTTATTTTCTTATTTCTACTTTTTATACTATTTTTATCTCTATTTTTTATCTTTACTCTTTTAATCTTTAACTCATTCTCCTAGTCCTACCCTTCATATATATTTGGCCTCATTGTTTATTTCTAAGGTCATTTGATTAAACTTCTAAACCCCTGAACTCTGTTCTTATACATATTCTGATATTTTAACCCCTTATCCTAACATTTGTTAACTTACCCCCACTCCTTTCTTCCCCTTTTCTAGTTGAATCCTAATTTCAACTTTGTTTCACCCCCCCACTTTCACACTCTTAGTTTTATCCGCATTCCTTCACCGCATCGCTCCCTTTCTCCTCCCCCCTCTCTTTCCTCGTACCCGTCCCGTTTCTCCTCCTACATACCACTTACCCGTTTCCTCCCTTGCCCATTGGTCGCATATTATACTCTCCTTTTCACTGTCTTTGCTTTTCTTCATTTATAGCCGGCTTTCTCAACTGGGCAGACTTTAAATATTCTCACTGCCCCTTTTTCCACTTTAAAACACTTTCCTTTGTCATCTCTGCCCGGGAAGTCTCTTTAATGGCGAATATTTTACATCTTAATCTCCTCTGACGCCTGCCTGCATCTTCGAATGTACCTCTTATTGGACTTTTTACCCTTCCTGGATTTTCTATTTTCGCCGTACCTGAAGTTGTGGCTTCTTGGAATTTAACTTTGAAACCTCTCTCATTACTTCTCGTGCCTCTAACGACCGACCTATCTACATCGTATCCTCTCCATTGGACTCTTCGACACCGGACCTTTTGGCAATCGGACATTTGCTTGCACCTTGGCACAGTTTTGCCCTACGTTTCCTTCCCTACAACTTTTATTTTATTTCATTTTTTCAAATTTTAAATCTTGGCCATTGCCAACTTATCTATCCCAGCGACTTCCTCTGATGATAAGATTTTGATCTTTGAAAAGCCTGGCTTAAGGAAAATTTAACTTGAATAAATTGCCTTTTTTGCGGAATGTACCTTGCTTTGAACTTTTGAATTGAATTTTGATTTGGCTTTTGCTTTCTCTAATTCCTTTCCACTCTCCTTCATAAATGTATAAATATGTATATATAAATATATATATATATATATATATATATATATATATATATATATATATACGCTGTCTTGTGCGTTGACTAATATAGTAACAGAAAATATTGATTAATATGTCATATATACAAATAGAGAAAAGGATAGGGAGAGGTCGAGAGAGAGAGAGAGAGACATACAGACAGACATACAGAGGGACAGACAGACAGAGACAGAGAAAGAAAAAGAAGATTACTATATATTTTTCCAGCACTATTAATGAAATTAAGTTGAAAACACATACGTTGTACATATACTTTCTTCTTTTTAAATTAATACTGCAACAAAAACTGTCATGATATCTCAAGTTGCATTTACTATACTAACATCCATTTACAAGTATACAAGTTGTTCATTCCTTTTGAGTAGAACTCCACTTCGATTATGCAAACACATTTGCGCCATGCTGACAAATGAAAACATAAAATATTCTAAGACGTTTAAATACATCGAAGCTAGAAAACCAGACATGATAATTATCAGTAAGAAAGGAAATATATGGAATAATAGTAGATTCCTAATCACAGCCGGCAACTGAAGAGGTAAATAAAATGACTGAATGTAAGAAAGCGAACTGAACGTACAGTAGTGGATATTTGCTGAATCCTTTTGTTACTCAGATCTGGAGAAAGCCACCGATGTAATAAACGTGAAATGACTGGTGTGTACTAGTTTGATAACTCTTTATGACTAGTAATGATAAAACTAGGTAAACCGATATTAGTATCGACTAATTATAAAATCAAACAATATCTGCATTTGCAATTATGTAGTTCTCATTGGAAGGAACCATGACAACAATTGGTAAGAACTCTACCATGAATCGGTATCAGATACATGAGTCTACGCCCACAATCTATGAAGGATTTTGTTCATGAAGAAAAACACATGTGTGCGTACAGGCGTGTGCATTGTACAGAACATGGCGTCATTTCTGTGTTCATGTCACTAGCGGAGAACGACGGAAATCAATATACAACACATATCAAAGCTAATATAAATAATATTAGTAAAAAAGCTATCGCTATAAGATCAAGCAATTTTCTCATATTGAAAATACTCTGCGATCTAAATATACAAACTAACTAATAATTGATCTGAATATACGGATCATTGCGTACATAAGAAACGACATCATTGTCATTGTAAAACAAGCTGGCTCCTGTAAAATGATCGATATCTTGATTTCTGGAATTCGCAATTTGGGGAAAGAATGTTTGAGAACATTGACTATCATTCTGACCTCAGAGTTGAAAAGTCAGACTCCGGAGCAAGAAGACGAATGTGTATCAATTGTTATCTGAGGGTTTTGATCAATCTAGATAAAACTTGCGGGACCTGGAATATCACCAAGTAAAACTGGTTAATGTCACAAAAACATACATCATTATCAAATAATAACCTGATTTCGAACAGTTCATATTCTGCGAAATCTGTGGACTTAACGACTTAATGGAAGTTACACAAAATAACATTAATAGGTTCATTAGAAACTCCATTGATACAGAATGAAAATAATGATATCCTTTTCTCTATAATAAGAAACAATGTATATTTATGTTTCGGAATTTTAAAAGATTAGGATTGATAATTTGTATGATTTGGATTATTCAGACTACTGTTCTAATCTTGAATATTATTCTGATACTCTTTAGGCCGATGGGACCCCCGACCGTCTCTTGGTGCATCTTGTCAAACTCGGAAATCTTTATGGTAAACTTGAGAATCTGTACGGAATTTCGAACGAGACACTTTATTTAATCCACGGAGGTAGCTTGTCTTGTTTTATCCGCAATGGCCGAGTAGAAATCTTAAGTAGTAATTTATCTCCTTCTCACAGCAGGAAAGTTCTGCATAATGGCAGGAAAGAGGGATTTGAAAAGCCATCGTCCAAGAGGAAGAGTAATCTAGCCAAATAAAAATTGCTTGGGGAGCTTCGTCGGCATTTCGCGGTAGAGAGGCTTCAGGTAATTAACAACAAACTAACCCCTTCTTAATAGACGAGAAGGTAAAGGCCTTAAAGCTGGACCTTCTAGAACTGCACAGGACTATACTTCAGACCGACAGAGAAAGACGCCATGCTAGTCATAGCATACCCAAGACTCTGCCACGCTTAGTTTAGCATGAAATAGTCACCTCGGAGCGTGATTGTATTCTTAGTATCGCCCGTACTGAAGATTGCGCTTTCAACATCCAGAAGACTGACATAGAGAACTGATCATAACTTAGCACTTATATCCGTTGTCCTACTCTAAAGTCTATTTACACGAAAATGCTAGCCAGCTTACGAAATTTCTTTAATGCTACAAATGCTCTACGAATATTACATCGGCTCCAGGAAAATAGCGAGGAAAGGACTAATAACTTGAAATATGTAACAGTATGTCTAACATATGTGAAGTGCATATAAGAAAATATACAAAGTATAGGCTGCTCATATGATATAAGACAAGAATGTCTAACATATGTGAAGTGCATATAAGAAAATATACAAAGTATAGGCTGCTCATATGATATAAGACAAGAATGTCTAACATATGTGAAGTGCATATAAGGAAATATACAAAGTATGAGCTGCTCATTTCATATAAGACAAGAATTTACCAATACTTCAATTCAGCCATCCCATGGTAGAAAGATGGGCGAGGACGACGTGACTTACATCGCAATTGCGACATGTTATACGCGGTGGAAAAATGTATCCGGATGTTTAAGCGGATGAAACATAGGGCCGCTGCATTTACATACTACCTGGTGGATCATGTATGGCGAGTAAATATAAGTTACTAATACCTGCAGAGTGATATTCAAATATCAGAAATAAAAGTCGGAAATCATGAAACTTACAAAAACAGCGCATATACAAGGTTAAGTATGTCAAGTGATGAGCAAATACAGGTACCAATATTTAAAAAAAAAATGAGCAGATACTAACATAATATTAATAATAATGGTAAATATCTATATAAAAATATGTGTGTACCTTCATGTGTACAAGGCTAGCCATTCTACACACATTAATAAAAAAAATGACATCTTCCGATCATCAAAAATGACATGTAACTAAGTAATTGATGATTATCATATGTCGCTGGGGTCAAATATTTATACTTCACAGATTTTAAAATGTAAGTATTACGATAATCAATTATATTTGTTTTGAATAAATGTTAACCAATTTTTTTCCTGCGGATGACGTGCGTGTATTATTAGTATTTAGAACTGTTTTCTTTCCCGAATCTATCTACACTGCTGTCTTAATTAAATGTTGCCAGCGTCCTTCGGAATTCTTGAATATACTCTTATTTGCATCGAACTTCTGATTCAATATTTATTACATATACAGTCATGCGTACACACACACACCCACACACACACACACACACACACATATATATATATATATATATATATATATATATATATATATATATATACACATATAAATATATATACTTATATACGCTTCATTTACATTCGTCAGATGATTTCCGAGAGTTTAAAGCCGGTGCGAAACATCCAGTAAGTTAGTAACAAATTGTTATATTTACAATAGTTGCATTCTGTGCGTAAATGTCGTAGTGTCTGTACTCGTTCGTGGCAAGCAGGTAACAACACACCTGTATAGGACGGTCACTATAGTTATATTTTTTGCGTAGAATTTTTAGTGTGTAAGTGTGTTTCTTATCAGGCGGATACGGGTATCATATTTTACATTCAGGTTTGCTTAAAACCAATTGAAAAAATATTAAAAAGAAAATGATATTTAATAAAAAACGAATTGAAAATACAATTGTTTATAACTGGGTCAAATATGTGTTTCCTTACGAGAGATAAGCGTACACTTTCTAATTTAGGAGTTCGAATGCAAAATACGATAATTTCATTCATTTTAGTTCAGATATTAAACGAATATATCAAATCTTAACGTCGACCGAAATCTCATTTAAATTGAAAGTAAAACAATAGCATGCCTATATCACATTATGTAAAACATAATTTGTGTACGTTGTAGAGTGTCGAAATGCAACATATTTTGTAGTGATTGCTTTGTAATCTTGACAATGGCGTCTATCGCGTTTTACATTGAAACTCTTTAATTATCTATTAACATATATAAAACCTATATTGTTATTTAAATCAATTCTTATTGCCTTAATTCCGTTCATTACGGGCTAGGATAAAAGTGAAGTATCCTTTCTGTCCCTGCTCACAAAATGAGGGCAATTTATTATTTCCTTCGATAGTATTTCATGGGAGCTGAAGCTCCAAACTACAGCTACAACTTATCTTCCGTATAACAAATACATGAGAGCGTGCTTACGTTCTAAGAGCGTTTGAAAGTGTCTAGCATAGTAATAAACCTTACCCAATTCTTAGCCATTGAGCGATTATACGTTTGCATCTTGGATGCGCTCAGTACGTAATAAAATTCTTTTAAATCTTGCACGCTCTTAAAACGTAATCACGCTCTCAGGTAGCATCTCACCATCATAGATGTTCCTTTTAAGTTGTAAATAACCGACCGTTAATATAATAAAAACAACAACAGTAAAAACATATTTTAAGAAACCAAAACTAACACCGCATGAAGATGATTTGACGAATCAAATCGAAAGTATTCTTAAAAAAATAAAATAAAATGGAACAATAAACCCACGGAAATTACATACAGCAATTTTGATTGAAACATCAAACAAATAAAAAAAAATCTTATCGAGGCACATACTTCCGTGTTATTTAATAATGTTTGCCTAAATGAAAATATGCTGCCTAAATACACACACTATATACACATATATATATATATATATATATATATATATATATATAGATATCTACCACCGACTTCCCTCATCCCGCACCTTGGTCCTGCGCTCCCAGTAGTGGCTACTACTTCTTCTCATCAACCCATCATGTCAACCCAATATTTCTATGTACTTGCATGACATTTTTCTTAAAATAATCATCCTAAGGCGGTTTCACAAATAAAGACAAAACGTTGATTAATACATAAAAAAACATCTTTTGATGTTTCCTTTTTAATTTCCCATATAATATATATATATATATATATATATATATATATATATATATATATATATATATATGGTGAGAGAGAGAGAAACACACTATCAAACAGACGGAGAAATACAGAGAGAGAGAAAATATAATTCCTCATGAAAGTAGAACTAATCGATATTTGTTCAACATTCAAGTTATGGACCAAGTGACACGTAGGTGTAATTAACATGTAACTAATTATTTGAATGTATGACATCATATTAATTAACGTCCTTGAATATAGACAGAAAATCGATATAAATAATTTTGAACTATTTTATAAAATGATTAATTACTTTATAAGTGCATTTACAATCAATTAGTTTATATTGGCAATCATAGAATTTAATAAAAAATTAAATTGTGTCATTGCGATGGAGGTAAGAATTGAGAGAAACTATCGCATAATAAAATGTATGTATGTATTTATGTATGATTATATATTTGAAATTTTGAACTTGAAAAAATGCTGTGGAAGACTTCGTTGTTGGTTCTGCAACTTTCATCGGGCTCAAGGCAACGTCCAATTCACTTAATTACTAATAGTATAAAACACAATACATCAATTAGGAATTTGCTCTGAAGAAAGATACATTGACCGAAATCTTGTTTATAAAATAAATAATTATTAAGCAGGTTTAAATTTAAATGTAATACTTTTTGCCATCGTCCGACTTTTCATCCAATTTAACTTGTATAATATGTAAACTCGGATATTATCGGTTGTTTTTATGCACATTGAAAATGTGCAATTATAGAGCGTAATGATACATGATCCGAACACTGATGAGAGAAGAGGGATAAATAAACGAGTATTCGTAGTAGCAGTCGCAGCGTAGGAGAAAGAGGTGAGTAAGCTGATTACATACACTAACGGAGGACATAAATAATGAGTCAACCATTAAACAACCGTCTTTCACGTCAGTCACCATGGCAACAAGGGTTTTGATTTTATAATGTGCATATAGTTATATAAAGCAGCATTTGAGAATTGTTTGTATTTTATTGTCACTGATATCTCGGAAGCTTATTTGTGAATTATCGCTAAACACCGTTATATTGAAAGAGATCCGTACCTTTATTTTCTTACTCCTATCTATTTACTTTCAGAATTTTTAAAGAAAAAAATCCATACACTTAAATGTAAAATGAACCAACGTTGCCCTAACGGTTCTGTAATATATTAAATACCTTTATTCATAATGTTGGCCTTTTGATTACACTGAGAGTGGAATTCAAACTGCAAATTCATATCAAAACAAGCCGCGCGTGGTCCCCCTTTGTATGTGACTCGATGTGGGGAGTGTAAAATGCAATAAATTTTGGCTATTTGGGGCATTTTTGACCCTCCTTTGACCCCCTGTGGCGCGAACCAGAATTTTCCTGAAATCAAGTAGGTTCATTTTATATCCAGACCAATTGCCTCAACATTTTGGCCAAGTTTCTGAAATATTGAATGGATGGATCAAACGTTATGGGAGAAAAGGGTCATTTTGGGGGCTTTTGACCCCCTGGGGGCGCGAACTAGATTTTTTCCAAAGTCCGCGATACTTATTTTCTATTAGGAACAATTGCCTTCACATTCTGGCTACGTTTCAGAGAAATTGAATAGATGGATGACAAGTTATGGGGCAAAAAATGTCATTTTTTGCCATTTCGGTGTCTTTTGACCATTGATGGGCTAACCAGATTTTTTTTCAATAATCGGAGAATGTCACATTCTAACCTGACGAAAGTTACAACTTCATGCAAAATTTCAGAGGAATTCAATGGATGGTTGCGGAGAAAAATCCGCACGGACGGACATGCCTCAAGACCCCCGATTTTATAAATCGGGGACCGTTAGAAGAACGGTAGTTTTATAATATACTGATCATGTGTATAGAATTAAAATCTTAAGTTTGCTAATTATATATTGTTTGCACAAGAACTTCTCATTAATTAACTATCCGTTCATAATGGTTTCTATCTCAATGATTATGTTGATGTTATCATAACATATAGAGTTCTATGAAGGCAGTTTGTTATATTGGTGATAGAAACTTCGCAATTGTGTGAAAAGTGTATTTCCAGTTTTTCAGCTCAATTAACTTCGGCAGTAAGGATCCGGTTTTACACTATAGCGAACCAAAAAGATACGAGACTGAGAATATCCATCCACTCATTCTGACATTTAATTCAACCATAATGCATTTCGGTTCATTCATGCAGAAGTCAGGTATTTTATTTTTTGTTAAATTTGAAATCAAAAAAATCCCCACCCTCGAAATCAGCTCACACGCACGAAACACGAGAGCAAACAATACTTTTTATATTTTATTTCATATCATCGATAAAGGATCAACATTTTAACAGTCAACGTTCTGTTGTTTGCTTTTCTTTTTACATTTTCTTCATCTTTCTCGTGAAATTCTTTAAAAAAAGGTTTGCATTCATTTTAATATGAATGATTGGACTAAGATTTAAGCTATTTCGTCCGGTTTCATTTACATAAGCCATTTTACCTCATTAAACACTTCTGTCTGCAAATCTGAGAATATTAACTTAATCCAGTATTTCTGTTTTCTTCGCCATTATGGGCTTGTCTGACCTGAGCATATCTTCATCAAGTATTTAGCACATTTGCAGACATCTCAATACTAAAGTAGTTATCTCTGAACACATGAAACACTTTACTGTAAACAGCATACTGTGTACATTTCTAAAGCAAATATTTAATAACAGACCTCTGTTCAAGCGTGGAACCCTTTCTTTGGTTTTCATGACATTTTTTTAGCATCAAAACAAATATTTATTTATAGAAATATTTGCTATGAAATATTTTGCTATAAACAAATAGCAAAAAAGCAGAGTTTAGATGTATGGAAAGTATACCCAAAAGACAATGAATTTTACGTTTAAAAATAATCACGGTGTTTATTAGATTACATATGTTAACATCTGTCATAAAATGTATTTTGTCTGAATATTCACTGCTGCAAAATATTGATTTCTATTACACACACACACACACACACACATATATATATATATATATATATATATATAATATAATTTTTCAATTCTTTTATATACTAGCTGGCTTCTCTGGCTCGAACTCGCTACGCGGACTTGACTACCTGAAATACTTGAAATATTCTCATTTATTCATATATATAAAGATTACCATTTTGATAGTTTCGATACAAATGTTTCTTTTAAAAGTGACAGTAAAAAAGAAAAGTAAGAAAGAAATCTGCTTTTTAACTTAAAATGTTGAAATAGATCGCAAAATGTTGAAAAAATGAAGTAACATTTGAACACAAATGCTTAATAATCATCAAGCTAATTAAATAAGATTGCGAAACTAAACTATTTGTAATATTAAAATCAAAACAATAATTACATTTTTAAGCAATAATAAACAATAGTGTATTAATAGAATATGCTTTTATTTAAACCAATATGCAAATTAGTTTACCTGCGACTGATGTGCATAAGCACTATATAAAAACAGATGGTGTGCATATTGTCAAAAGTTGAATTATTTTAAATAAGATGTTCATGGTTATAACCTTAGTGCGAGAAATTGACGCAACTTCCGTATTTATTTATTAAGATATATACTAATATCATACAATAATCAATGTCAATATTTTTCGGTATTAATGTTAAAAGTACTTAATATATGTGTATTGCTTAGTGGTAGTATACAAATCTACTTATGTGAGTATAGCGCCAATATTGGCAACGCTTTTCGGGGACTTCTGGAGTATAGCGCCCTTATGGAAAACGTTTTTCGGGGGCTTATGCAGTATAGCGTCTTTATGGAAAACGCTATTGGCTTGTGCAATATAGTGTTTTTATGGAAAAAGCTTTTCGGGGCTGGTGCAGTATAGCACCTCTATGGAAAACACTTTCTGGTGGCTTGTGCAGTATAATGCTCTTATAGAATACGCAATCGGGAGCTTGTGCAGTTTAGCACACTTATGTAAAAAACTTATTTGGGTCTTGTGAAGTTTAGCGCCCCTATGGAAAACGCTTATTTGGTGCTTGTGCAGTAACGCGCCCCTATAGAATACGCTTTTAGGGGGTTGTGCAGTTTAGCGCTCTTATGGCAAACACTTTTCGGTGACTTTTGCAGTTTAGAGCTTCTATGGGATACGCTTTTAGTGACTTGTGCAGTATAGTGTCTTTATCGAGAACGCTTATTTGGAGCTTGTGCAGTATTGCGCCCTTATGGGATATGTTTTCTTTTTCTTCTTTTAAATAAACAGGGGGGGGGGGCAAAAGAACCAGTTGGTTTCTTTGATACGACAGGGGCGCATTATATGAGTTCTTTTTATAATAGTGACGCTACATGAATGAACTTGATTTTTAAAATCTTTTATACGACAGAGTCGCATCATTATGAGCTTTTTCTTTCATAATAGTGACACAACATAAATGAACATGATTTTGGGGCGCATAAATATGAATTCTTATGTATGCGCACCAAGGTGGGGATAGGTACGTATATAGTATGCGTACCGATACGAAGATATGTACGTATATAGTAGGCGCACCAGGGCATAAATATGCACATATATAGTATGTGCACCGGGGCAGAAGTAGGTATGCATATAGTATGCGCACCGCGGCAGAAGTAGGTACGTATATCGTATGCACACCGGGGTTTAGATAGGAACGTATGTTGTATGTGAACCAGGGCGAATATAGGTACATGTATGTGCACTAAGCCGGCGATAGGTACCTATATAGTATGCGCACCAGGGCGGAGGTAGACATATATAGTCTGCTCACCGGAGCGGAGGTAAATATATATAGTCTGCTCACCGGAGCGGAGGTAGATATATAGTATACGCACCGGGGCGGAGGTAGATATATAGTATGTTCACCGGGGTGGAGGTAGGTAGGTATGTATATAGTATGAACACCGGGGTGTAGCTAGGTACGTATACAGTATGTAAGCAGGGCAGAGGTAGGTACGTGCATAGTAGGTGCACCGGGGCGGAGGTACGTACGTACATAATAGGCGCATTGGGGCAGAGGTAGGTATGTG
>OY744516.1:154467836-154477836 GCA_963556195.1 Sepiola atlantica
ACAACACATACCACAAGGTTTCGAGATCACCCGGGAACTTTCAAGCACAGGAATCATCCATCAGTAATCACCTCGTTGGTAAAAAGAGTCGTTCTGACAAGTATTCCGATGGGTGGTTTTCTGTTTTACATAGTGCCATGTCGAACTACCATCTCAATATTATTGAGGCGTTAGTTATTAACAATTCTCGACCAAACCTGTGTAGACAAAAGTTTTTGGAACATCAGTTGGTGATCTTTAATGATTCAAATCCATCATAACGTTGAGTAATTTACGTTATTTTTGTTTTTCTTTTCTCAATCGTTTTCTCCAACTTAAACAATTTGCCCCCTCATATCTCATTCGATTTTATTAGTTTTTAATGTATCATTCGGACGTTTCCTCTTAGAGGGTCAGACGGTAAGGCCTTAAGGACAATTTTAGCAATTTTCCTTTTTTTACAACCGCCTGTTTCATTGATTAAAAAATGTTTCCTCTGAAATTTATCCTACGATTTTGTTGTACGCGAAATGTACTTACACACACACACACACATATATATATATATATATATATATATATATATATATATATATATATATATATATATATCACCATTTAAGAAAATAATTACAATTGCTGGTGAAAGTACCATGCTAAAACTAGAGTAAAGTGTTCAGATGAATCAAATTAATTAGTGTTATTACTATATATATATGTGTATATATATACATATCTATATATATATATATATGTGTGTGTGGGGGGGTATTAGTTCGTGTGTATGCGTGTGTTGTGTTTTCCTGAAAAGTTGTTTAATTGATCCACTATAATAATGATGTAATTCATCGTTTCAAATGTGTTTACATCATTGACTACACCAGTAGGACTACTTTGAGACTGAACAACAGAGTTCAACAATATATACCTAGCAAAATTTGTGATATAATCTTCGTATTAACCGACGATCTAGAAAAATAAATACGGGCTTTCCGTGGCCGAGCATGTAATAAAAAAAAGGCGTGAGCAATGAATTTCAATATTTATTTATTTATTATTTTGAGGTGTGCTCATTCATTATTTCAACTGAATGTCTTGGATACAATCTTCGTTTATTCAAGAGAACCGTTCTTCTGTGAAGAGAAGATGTGTTTCCAAGGAGTAAGCGTGGTTGGTGTCAAAGTGTATGTATAAAGTGATTTTTTATTTTAAATATATTCCAGTTGTGTTTTCCTCTATAATCCAATGATTCATGACTCTGCAGAGTTAGCGCGATACTCGTCGGCTTTTTTCACTTTCAGTCATTAACAAAAAAATAATATATCTTATTTTCATAATTGCAGTAGTAAAATTATGTAACCCCCAAATAATGATTATATATATATATATATATATACACTTATATATATATATTCTTATGTATATATATATATATATATACACTTATGTATATATATACTTATGTATATATATATATATATACACTTATGTATATATATACTTATGTATATATATATACACTTATGTATATATATACTTATGTATATATATATACACTTATGTATATATATATATACTTATGTATATATATATACTTATGTATATATATATATACTTATGTATATATATATATATATATATATATATACTTATGTAAATATATACACTTATGTATATATATACTTATGTATATATATACTTATGTATATATATACTTATGTATATATATATACTTATGTAAATATATATACTTATGTATATATATATACTTATGTATATATATATACTTATGTATATATATACTTATGTATATATATATATACTTATGTAAATATATATACTTATGTATATATATATATACTTATGTATATATATATATATACACTTATGTATATACATATATATATATATATATACTTATGTATATATATATATATATGTATGCATATATATATACTGATGTATATATATATACTGATGTATATATATATATATACTGATGTATATATATATATATACTGATGTATATATATATATATATATACTGATGTATATATATATGTGTGTGTGTGTGCATGTGTGTGTGTTTGTAGATTTATGTATCCTCTCTTGCGTACATGTTTGGCGTCTTGTTCGCGAACGAGTTGTTTTTATACGTTTAAGGGAGGCGTAATATTAGCTGCATATTCCTCTAGTTCACGCTTTCACCAACTGCTATAGTCATCACAGCAGGCATATTTTATGACAGAAAATAGACAATACGAAAAGCAGTGATAAAGTGTGTCGGTCTGTTATTGTGTGTCTTCCAACTATCTTACGATATTAGACTTAAAGTGGGGAATTTACCACGAATGATCTCGTCCGGTTTTAATTAGTACAAAGAAAGTTAGTTTTGGTATATAAACAGATGCTATTGAAATACCAAATTTCAAGTGAACACATTTCTACTTATGAATTTAATGATATTTAAATATCAAATCATGCAGACTTCAAAGACTGCAATAACGCCAAGCATAGTTAATAAACTGGCCGAAGGTGTATGCGACACTTTTACTATATAAGACCAATTTTCATCTACTTAACCTCGAAACAAACCTACCTTTTTGACAGCAAGAAGATCTAATATTGAAGTTATAAAACATATATTTGGCACAGGCAGATATATCACAGATAATAAAAAAACAGCCGTAGAAGTACACGGTTTCTCAGTAAAAATTGACCCATTTTTAGGTGTGTTGCTCTGCTAATATCCATGCTATGTTTCTGTATATTTAATGATTGACAGAAAAAAGAATAACATTTACTAATCGTTTAAGATTTTTGTTAATAAAAGGCAGTTCACATTGTGATGTTTAGCGATGACACATACCTTTCTCTGTCAGCCTACGACAACAGTAAAAGCAGTGTTATGGAATATAAAGCACAGGATAAAGTCTTTTAGAGGGCACTGCAATTTGAGGAAATGATCCGTATTGTTTGCAACCTCGAAACATTTCATTATCGGATGGATTTGGGTTAATAATGTTATTAGCAGGTTAGTGACGGTCAATAAATACCCTGTATTTTCTTAACATATGCTTAGAAGGCACTCGCTGGCAGTTGTGGTATTCGACGAAAAGAGAACTAGTTACAAGACGGAGTAATTCCACAAACATGTAACATCACTATGGAGTGACCGAATCGTCGCTTTGCAGGTTTACTGATGAGCAAACACTGCGTACAAGAATGACCACCACCCTAATATGATGGAAACTGACTAGACTTCTAAGTTTTTTTGATTTCAGATAAAGTGTAAACAAAACAATCCAGAAACAATTGCAGAATTCAAGGTTATAATCAGTGAGCATTCCGTTATATATCAATTGAAGAGTGTTTCTGTGGAAACAACAAGTAGGCTCGACGTCTCCTAGTATGCCATCAACGGCGAATCACACACTTAGAACATATGTAAAATATTAATTTCATAACAAGGCATATATAATGTATATATAATATATGATGTTATTGTTATCGTTGAGCGTTCAAGTAGTAAATTCAAAGATGTCTTATCTGTCTGGTATCCCTCTTCATGCGTAAATCGGTGGCGTTCATACTGAGACACCATACATCCATGGTTTCATTTTACTTCAGTGTAAGTTTTCAGAATCAAAGATTCCTTTTCTGGCAGCCAAACTCGGATTCTCTATAAGATACATAGATTCCGAGTATTCAATCAAGATTATCATCTACCTCTTAAAGGTTGGGTCAGTCAAGCAGTGACGGGCACCAATGTTACTCTCACCAATTGACAACTTAACTATTATATAGTGTATACAAATTGTGATCTTTTTTTTTTGGTTTGGTTCGATTCCAGATGAAAAATTTACCTAGTCTGGTTGACTACCCAGCTTAGTGCTGTTACTTTGGTAACCATCACTATGGACCAGTATATAACCGTGTCGAGCGGATCTTGTATTTGGGCTCTGGATACTATGCTATTTTTAATATTTAGTCAGAATGTAAGTATCTCTATGTCAAGTTGTCCGAACAAATCCTTGTGAAGAAAGACCGAAGCCACTCGGGAGGTAATTCAAACTATAAATCACCGCGTACGAACAACCCTATTTAAATACCAACTTCGGTGTCTATATTATCAGAATGATGGCAGACACATAGATCTGAAACTAAGTCTTTTTTTCTTGATTCACGTCATTAATTAATCATTACAATTAATTAATATATTTAATTCTAAATTAATAGCCAGGAATATTTACCAAGATAGGTTAAATGCACAACTTGCGGAGTTAACTTATTCTGAAGAAATTATTATTAGATCGTCAGCAAAAACAACAACTTCGCAATCGATTATACTTGGCAATAAAAGACTCTCTCACACCTGTTGTTTTTAACATACATAAACGACCATATTTATACACTGGTAAACCTGTGATTATTAGAAAGAGAAATACGACTATCCACTTTCTACTATTCTAGTACATTTTTCAAATAATACATATTACACTTTGTAAAATTATTTTTTATCTTTTTCAAAAATTAGTATCAACACGGAATGTAGCATAATATTAGTTATCCATTCTCAGCGATATCAAATACTACAAAAAAACTGGAAATCTTACGATTGCTTACAAAACAATTCTCATCAGTAATGTATTTTTTCATTCTATTCATATCTTTAATATTTTAAATATTTTTCATCAATCAACTGACATCGTCGAAAGGTCGAGAAGCTGCGATGTATGTTCGGTTAGGTCAAGGCAATTATTATTTAAATGTCGGCGAGACAGCCAGAAATCTCGACCATCAACAGGACCTCAAACACAACACTCCCACAAACGCACTAGTCATGCATAAGAACACGTTTACCCATAATTTTGACCATGCAAACTGCACCCTCCTCAAGACTGACTCCTCTCTCTCACGTTGCAACTTCATTAAAAAACGGCAAAACATAGGATAGAAAACACGAAACAGGATGTGTTGGGCACGTGAGTAACTATTTTCAAAAATATGTGGCGTGTGCGAAAAAGACGTTAACATGAGAGATGCTTTTAGCCTTGATCATAGGGTACTTATTATTAAATTTAAAAAGGTGTATAATGTACATTTCTCAGCAAAACAAATAATGCATTTCTTCGTATTGGAGAAATAAAAAAAGCCTTATGGAAAACATACATGCATGTAAATGATACACCGTGTTCGAGACCAATTTGTTTTTTTCTTCTATATTCGGCCATCTCTAGAATCATTTGAAGTATTTAATAGTGGAAAAGGGGGGTTGGTAGCTTTTTTCAGTGTACTACTGGTTGTTTCGATAGTTGGAGATCGTGTACAATAGAAAATCACCAAAAGGTTAGAAGTAAGTGGCATGCATACTAATGATTAGCACCGGTTTAAAAAATTCGTAAAACTTAGTTGCTTCTCAGTGACCATTGATTACCTTGAAGGTCGCGTGATGCGAGCTGAAACAATGAATCTGATGTGTTGAAGAAGAGCTACCAAGAAATATTATGCCAGGCGTTCTGACTGTGTCCGCACGACGCAAATCGTCGAGAAGCTGCGATGTGTGTTCGGTTAGGTCAAAGTAAAGCAATGAAGACCTTGACGAGAGAAATGGGTGCCACAGTAGTGCTTATGAAGGAAACTCTGAACGGGAACCTCCGTTACTTCTAATATAAGAGTTCCAAAGGTCAACTACTGACCACGAAGGCTAAAAAAGACTCTTTACGAAAGACAAGAAAGTCTTAAGCAAGGGAAATCACCTAGTTAAGCCGAGGGTCCCTTGTACTTGTTGGGACGAGTTGCAGATCCCGTAGAACAATAGGTGACTAGCTTACAAAGAGAACAAAACAGTGCCTAATGAATATTAAGTTACTTCTAATTGTGATAGTATGTCGGTGTGTTTCCAGGAAATACCATGTTATGCACCGCCACATATTAAAAATTGGACTCAAATTCAAATATGTTTAATATATTGTGTGCTGTCTACTGTTGTCTAACGAAGGGGGTGAAAGAATGGCTGTAGGAAGTCAATACGGGTGGCAGATTTACACAGGTCCGAGAAAAAAATGGTTATCTGAGACCTTCCTCGACTTTAACAGTCAGAAAATCTCCCGTCCAACTCGCTTGATTACAACCACATGAACTATTCTAAGTTGCGAAAGACGCCACACTTACCCTTGCAGAACCGGGAATTAGCTGATTGGTATTGTCTTGGCCTTCGGGGCTTGATTTACGCCGGTCTATGGGTATGTCCTGTGTTGTTCTAGGAGGTCAACCCTTCCAGGCTTTGCCTTCTCACCCTTTGAGAAGGGGTTAGTTTATTGCTAATCGCATGAGGCGCCCCTACTGGGGAATGCCGACGGAGCTGCCCAGACATTTTTTAATGACCAGAGCGCTCAAATTCTCAAGCGCTGGTTTTTAAAATTCAACTTTCCAGACCTTGCGTCACATTTTACCGTGAATGCCGTGTGCTACTCAAGACCATTGTGTACATCTTCTTCGAGAGACTTGTATTCTGCAAACATTCTTAGAAAAGATGAACTCTTTATTTTGAGAATAACTAAATTATTGGTCAAGACGTGGCGTTTTTAAATCTTTTCCCAAAAGCCGTCAACTTTGTCTCAAACACCCTACATTTATTAAAAATACAGATTTTAGATACATTTTCAAGAATATTAATTTTTTTTTAAATAGTGGACATTTTCTAACTTTGTTAAATTTTCATTATTCTTTTTAATGTACACGTCGGTTCTACATAAAATCATTCTATCAACTATATTTTTTTAATAAAAAACTTTTATTAATATAACGAGTCGTGTCCATCTTTTTGCAATTATGTTTAAGCAAAAATAAATGATTCCACAGATTCACTTTGATTACAAAACTAATATATATATAACACACATACATACTGTTTCGCTGTATGACAGCTGTTCACTGCAGCTAGACAAGTTAGAGCCTCAAGCCGGGATGATCCCCAATAAAAAGGATAGAACACATGTGTCTGTAGATAATAACTTTCATTCATATATATATATATATATATATATATATATATATATATATATATATATATATATATATTCTTATCTACAGAAAAATATGTTTTAATCTTTTTACCGGGCATCATCAGTGTGGAGGGTGATTGCTTAACCACTAACACAATTCAAACACCTCAGACCCAAGTCAATATTTAACTTTTGTCTAAAGTAGATAAATAGATAGATAGATAGATAGATTAAAAAGATAGATATGAAAATAAATTACACGATGCATCATCAAGTGAAAGACCGTCGACACAGAATGTATGAAAGAAAAAAACAAAAACATAACTAAACACAGAAATAAATAAAAATCAACAAGAGAGTAACCTGTTTCGTTTGGATAAACGAACATCTTCATATGAAGTGAAAATTCGAACTTTATTCAAAAACGGCAAAACATAGGATAACAAACACGAAACAGGATGTTTTGGGCACGTGAGTAACTATTTACAAAAGATATGTAGCGCGTGCGAAAAAGACGTTTATAAAAAAATGAAAAGAAAAAGAGAAACAATGATAAAATGCTGGCTAAGGAAGCAGTGTTCTCAGAGGGTGGATGGGGCAGAGTCTGGTGTTGAGTAATTCCTTAGTGTTTAATTCTTTTTATAACTGTATATCATTATTTATAGGTCAGGTTTTAATAATCTATGTTATGAGGTGAATATGCTCATAAAAGTAGTTGCTGTAATAATGGATGGAGATGAATACCAACATCAATACAAACTTCTACTAAATGATGACAACATTTACACAAAGGCAACCTGATCGCAGATACTGAATGACACAACACTTCAAACGCGAACATCACCCCAAACTTCCAAACCTTATGGTCTACCAAAATCTCACAAAGCAGATATCCCAAGTAGATTCATCATACCCTGTACCGGTAGAACACCACATAAATTAGCCATAAAACTAGCCGAAATACTCACCCTACTCTTTGGTTCCATTAGTCCAGAATTTTAAAAACATTATGGAGATTGCTACAAAGACTCCAAGGCGTCTATATGATAAACCTCACCATGGGCAGCTTAGATATTTAATCTCTATACACTATTGTACCATGAATTCAAAAATTGAACTCCAGTTCACCAAAATAATTAAATCATGTCATTTAATCACACAAAATGCTTTCTAACGACAAATAATACAAATAAACATTTTGGTTGACTCATGGGTACACTTCATTTTTCTCTTAGAATTTTAAGAAAACAGACTTTTCAAATCAATCCTACCCCAAAACTCGCAGCACTTAAATATATTGGTGACACACAATTTATCGAGCCAAATAACATTAGTCTCTCTGACATTGTCGACAAACTCAATAAAATTGAACACAATATTTTCTTCACCTCCGAACTAGAAAATAATCACATTAGCAATACAATATTAATTTATTATTATTATTTTTTTTACATTAATACTAGTAATTTCGGAATACAAGTGCATCATCAGGGGTGATCAGTATTGAGGTGTTTATTCGTTGTTTTTTTATGAAAAAAAATCACTCAATACTGGTCACCCCTGACGATGGGATTTTATTACGAAATTAAATAGATTAATGTAAAAAAAAATTAATCTTGTATTGCTAATGGCTTATATTTAAATTTTATTGACTAACCCTGCAATACTTTGAAATTGAACGACCAACCCATATTTTATATATATATATATATATATATATATATATATATATATATATATATATATATATATATATATATATATAACTAGCACATGTTTTTAAATATGAATAAATAATGTCATATTCAGGTACATGTGTTCGGCGCATTGCATATATATATATATATATATATATATATATATATATATATATATATACACATATACATACATAGTATAAATTCCTTTATGGATACTACAATTATTGGATCGCAGCTGAAGCATGTATGGACATATGAACCCAAAAAAGTTCGTATAAATAGAGGAGTTTATCTTATAATAAAGCTCCCTACAGTTATTGAGCACTATTTTATAAGCACTGGTGTTTAATTGAATTAACATCTAGGAAACCACAGAAATGCATCATTCACTATATATATATATATATATATATATATATATATATATATATATATATATATATATACATATATATATATATATATGTATATATATATGTATGTGTGTGTGCATGTATTTCAGCTAAAGTTTTAATTACAACCATCGAATTATTTGAATATTCAAGGTATTTGATAAATTATATACGGTATGGGTGTGACCTTAAAAAAAACATCCAGTGGTGAGACCTTCATTTTGGAGCTGTGGGTAATGTGGAGTTGCCCCTTAGATGGCATTTCTCCCAGGTCCACTCTGGCCCGGAGTGGTAGTACCTGTAAGGGTCCATCTATGGGTCAAATTGAATCAACTGGCGCTATTAAATCAGTATGTCTGACGTTACTGATTTCCTTACTGAAAAATGCACGAAACATTGAGTTTTGCAAAAAAGAAAAACAATAAAACATTAATCATGTTCTGCAAAATCCAAAACAAAAGACAAAAATTTTCCTCCCTCTCTCCGCTATCCCGTTTATCCCTTTCTCCTATTTCACTCAATCACATATCATGAATATATATTTAAACATATAAAGAATTTGACTGATAAAAAACTTCACTGAAATGGACGTAATTCAGCATTAAATAACATGAAAAGGGTTGATATGCCATAAAAAACAACAAAATTTTACAAAAATGACCAGATTACACATTAAATAACTCGAAAAGGATGAATATGCCGTGAAGCAAAACAACTAAACCAAACAGCATGAATAAAAAGTTGTACATATAAAAGAACTTGACGCATAAAAACACTTACAAAAATGACAGAATTCGGCATTTAATAACCGGAACAGGGTTGATACACCGTAAAACAAAACAACCGAACGAAACGAAATCAAAGTGCATGTTTTTTTATATATATATATAATAGTAATATCAGTATATACATATATATTTAT
>OY744516.1:154482836-154487836 GCA_963556195.1 Sepiola atlantica
AGTAGAGTTTGTACAGTGTCCAGACAAAAAAGAGTGTTTCGAAGAAAAGTATTAAATACGGAAATACATTAATAACATATTAAACTGCACATCATGTAATGCACAATAAAAGAAATTAAACAATAAATAAAATACAAATACATCAATAAATAACAGATTCAATTAAACCTATTTTTACTCCCGCCAATACTTAAATAAAACACCTAAATTAACAAAAATAATACAGCAAACATAAACCCATGAAGACGATCGCGAAGGTCGAAAGTGCTCGGGTTTGACGATAACATAACTCACACATCAATAATACGAAAATTATGCCAGAGATTTGTGAACTACACCGCAGAGTAGAGACACACACATATATATATATATATATATATATATATATATATATATTTGTATGTGTGTGTGTATATATATATATATATATATATATATATATATATATATATAGTGTGTGTGTATGTGTGTGTGTGGGGGGGGGGTATGTATGATGTGTGTATAAAAAATCGGTCAAGACAGTATCCACGGTGTACTTTCTTGCAAATTATGAATCCCGAGATAGTGTTCCGCGTAAAATACACCATAGTATTAAATTACAGCAATGTAAGAAAAAGCTCTACGATCCATATGAAGGAGAGTAATGAATATATTTCGACCGACATAACGTCCTCCTCTACAAGCCGAAGTCGCTGTGTCCGTCGAAATACATTCATTACATGTTCTAAATTAAAATTATTTTGGTTTTTTATAAAACATTTGTGATATATATATATATATATATATATATATATATACATATTAAGTCCCTCTCTATATATATATCATATATATATATTATATTTATATATGTATAGTATATATATATCATATTTGTATATATATAGTATATATATATATACTATATTTGTATATATATAGTATATATATACATATAGTATATATAGTATATATATACATATATCTTATATACGTATAAAGTATATATGTACATATATTGCATATATATATCTATATAGTATATATATGTATATATCTATAGTATATATAGACATATATTGCATATATATATATATATATATAGTATATATATATATGTATATATCTATAGTATATCTATAGTATATATATATCCATAT
Source organism: Sepiola atlantica (assembly GCA_963556195.1). Lineage (NCBI taxonomy): Eukaryota > Metazoa > Mollusca > Cephalopoda > Sepiida > Sepiolidae > Sepiola > Sepiola atlantica. The sequence continues at coordinate 154,483,976 of OY744516.1, forward strand.
ATATATAATATATATACAGTATATATAGTGTATGTATATATCTATGCTATATCTATAGTATATATATATATATAATATATATATATATATACAGTATAGATATTGTATGTATATATATATATATATATAGTATATATATATATATAATATATATATACAGTATATATATTGTATGTATATATATATATATATATATATATATACAGAGAGAGGGAGAGAGAGGGAGAGAGAGAGAAAGAGAGTGAGAGAGATAGAGAGAAACAGACAGACAGACAAATAGAGACATAGAGAGAAATAGATGTGTGTGTGCGTGCACGCGCACCATCCGCTTACAGTTTATTACATAATATGACTCAAAAGATGATGTACTCTATCATTTTATTGACATCTCGGTATTTTAAAAGTGTGTTGGAAGTACGGAAGGACATTTTGCCACCCTGTAAATGATAAAGTTAAAAATTAAATAATGTACCAATGTTACTAACCGTGTTGTATAGAAAATATATTCCATAATGCATAGTGATCGGTTTATTATTTTATGAATGAATTCTTAACAAATACATTATATATATATATATATATATATATGCTTTTTTTCATTTTCCACACACACACACACATATATATATATATATATATATTTATATATATTTTATATATATATATATAACAAATATTAAACTAAACTCCAGTGATCAAGTTTTTATTGTCAGATATATTACCGAACACAAAATATAAAATAATACAATGCACTCTTTATCTACACTTAACCCTCGTAAACTGTATACCCCAGCTCATGCATATTGTGGACCTTTACACCTACTTCCCACCGATGTAAACATAAATAATTAATGTCGTCCTTACAGCATGCATCCTGAAAAAGCCTTAACATCGTTTCAGTCGAAATATCGATTGATAGATGTGTTCTAGTTTGATTATCTTCGCTTTATTCTTTATTTTCATGTTACTTAACCCACACCCACACATGTATATATATATATAATAAAATATGATACTAAAAGTATAATGTTTAGAGAATTGAACCTATAGTGAAATGGTTTCAGCTCAATATACGAGATAGAGCGATTATGAAGATAAATGAAGGAAGAGAGATAAAGATGTGCGGATGACAAATTTATTTCATCTTCGATTGTTTAATACAAGGTGTACTCGATATAAACATGTTTATTTTTATTTCCTTAAGCTAGGCTTTTCAAAGATTAAAATCTTATCATCAGGGGCATTACATAGATGGATAAGTTGGCAGGTAAATAGCCGAAATTAAAAATTTGAAAAATGTAAGAAACAATATAAGGTAATGGAAAGTGAGATTGTGTGTGTAAAAAGGTTATCGTCCAGTTGGGTAATGTCCGTTGTCAAAATGTCCGGTGACGAAAGATTTAAAGATGGAGGGGGAATTTCGTGGGATCTGCGTTAAAAATGTTCAAAGTGTGGTAAATCCAATAGAATGAGGTTCAATTCAACAGTAAATAAAGCACTTATTCGGATGTAATTTGGAGAATTAGAGACATTTTAAAATACTTCCGTGGACCGCGAATGAAAAAGGTTTATAAGAATTTAAGTTTTAAATGTTGTATATATTTCAAGCAGTCAGCGAAAAGTGTAAGTTGTTATTAGATCGAATCTAAGGAATGAGAGATAATTTTGCTGGTTGAAGACGAAGCCAGTAAAAAGTTGAAGAGGGGGTGTGAAATCAGAGAAGCGGAGGAGGAGGTTAAGTGGTTTGAACTAGAGCCGATGCTGGGAGTAATAGAAATTCATTCAATTTTAACCGGGCTTATATATATATATATATATATATAAATATATATATATATATATATATATATATATATATATAGATAGATAGATAGATAGATAGATAGAGATAGAGAGAGGAAGTTAAAGAGAGAGAGAGAGAAAGAGAGAGCTAAATAAATGCGAAAGTTGTTCTAAAAATATCCTACCTATATACACATTAAAACAGTTACACTTCTGTAATTCTATAATACACCATAATATTTTGAAATACCGTATATATAGTAAACTACAAACGCCCACAAACATATTTAGGTATTCTGAATTTCCATATTTATTTTTGAAAGGTTCCAATGAATTTATATTGTGTAATATACATTTGTAATTTGCATAGTCATATGATCTTATATATACGCACTTGATTCGTCGATAATAACACGAAGAAGAGATACTACATGTTGATCGTAGCCAAAAAACAATGAATGATGAACAATTTTTTAATGTTAGCCATATTAAATGAATGAATACAAACTCTGATGTAATCTATTATTTCATTATTTTTTTTTACCGAGGCTAGGTAGTTTTGTATTAAATATGTTGTCATAATATCACCATTCATGGAATTAACACATGTTTAAGGGGATAATCCTCTGAAGTATTACATCTTCTTGGTAATGTAGTATACGTTCTGTTGTCATAAAACAATTCTAAAGAATTACCCTCGTTTTTATTATTGGGGAGGGGGCGGGCGTTTAGTATATGTTCTATTTCTATTGTGCCATACTCGCAGACATTACATTCTTCTTTTATGGGGTGATCCTTCCAGGTAGCAACACTTCTTTTTGAAAGGGTTGTAGTATCTGTTTTGTTGTCATAATAACATCTGACAAGGCATTGTCTCCTCTTTGCGTGTAGTGTAGTATATATTCGTTCATCATTATACTATACTCTAAAGCATTGCCACCTCTGTTTTTCTTTGGGATAGTGTAGTTAATTTTTTATTCGTCATCATATATTCATTTCAGTCATTACTTCCTGATTTGTGTGACATGTAGTATATATTCATTGCTAATGATACTATCCTTTCAGGATTATCATCTCCTTTTGTTCGTTCGAGGGGGGGGGGTAGTGCAGTATCGGTTCTGTTGTCATAACATTATTCACAGGCCTATTTTATTTGGTGGGAGCCGGTGGTTTTACTCCGCCATGATACCATCTTTTCAGTCATTACCTCCTTCTTTGGGGGGGTCAGTGTTGTATATGTTCGTTCACCTCAATATCAGAGGGAGCATTGCTAAATATATGCTATTATTACATACAGATACATATATACAGATGTATATTAATGCCGGTAGAAGTATTCGAACACTATTACCATGCCACGTTTAACTCTGCAGCCTTGTATCCAACCCCTCCGCAAGCATGAATTAGCATGTGAAACGAAGAGACTTAAGTTCTATGTTATTTCTAGTCGTGGGGCAAACACGGTGAGCTAATCAACAGTATTCAACGGCGGGACGCTGGATTTTTCAATACGCTTAGAAGTACAAGTTACTACATTGCACTATCTATTTCGCATTTATTAGTATTTAACGAAATACTTCGCGATAAAAGGATTGTATATCTTACCCTATAAAGATAAGACTAAGGGGTACAGGTTTTTCCCCGGAATGTAATTTAAGCATTTTGCAATATTTAACGAATGTTTGCTACAATTCATTTACTCTTGGTTGATAATAAACTAATAATGCTTAATAGCATAGCAAAATTTATAGGACATCAATGATTAGCATTAAATACATTTTTTTCTATGTAAATGTTGTTTCTGTGGTTTGAGTCAGTGCCCCTGATGATGCTGGCTTAAACAGAGCTGAAAGGGAAAAATACGAAATACCAATGTCTTATATACGACATGAAAAGAAACTGGAATCTTAGGAAGATCCCCATCATCCCAGTATTTATAACAGCAACTGAACTAATGAAAAATAATGTAAAACACTACCTAGCGAATATACCCGGTGAACCGAGTGCAAGGGAAATACAAACACTTGTACTTAAAGTGACAGTTAGAATTTTAAAATTATCTCTCGGCTGGAGTTTCTG
>OY744516.1:154492836-154535336 GCA_963556195.1 Sepiola atlantica
CGAATCGGGAGGGTCTTCGCGGAGACCCATCCTGTCGTTGGCAAGTTCGCACCCATCTGCGGGTAGATAAGGTGCCAAGTACGTCCGGCCGTAATGTTTGCCCTCCAGGGTGGACTTCTCAGGTAAGCCGTATGTAAATTGGTCACACGATGCCGACGGTACGCCCGGGTAATAGCGGTGGGCCGGCGGTAAAGATGTGTAGGGATGTATGATGAGTTTTTAATGGGGAGCAATATATACTATATAAACATATATATGTATATATATGAAATTATTTATGAGATATATATATATACATATATATATATGTATATATATATTTTTATTTATTTATATATATATTTATATATATATGTATATATTATGGATACGATTTATTTTTTATGTGTTTTAGGGTATTCTAAAACCGATGGGATAGTATGACTAAAAATGATTAAAGAAATTAAAAACCACTTGCGTGGTATAAATACATATATGCATTTATATCAGGTTTTTTTTTAATATACAGGTGGGTAGCAGGTCGCTACGAGAAATGGAAGGTTGAACGAGATGCGCCGTACGGACGAAAAAGATGACACACCTTGCTGGTGTTTTGAATCAGGTACGAAACGGGAAGATATTGATATATTTTGTGGCGATTTTCGCTGTGGTGGAAGGGAGGAAGGTGGTGGTGTATATATATATACATATATATATATATGTATGTGTGTGTACATATATATATTAAATATATATATATGTTGATGTATATGTGTATGTATGTGTTTTTTGTTAGGTTTTTAACTAGGCAATGCCGAGTAAGGTTGACTAAAAGAAAATCTTATACAAAAATTAAACTCGGAGATTTGTAATGAAATATTTAAAAAATTGGAAACATGAAATCGAAATCCAAACTCAGAAATATCAAACCGAATCGATCGAATACACAAATACACAAATTAATAAAACCAAGTAAAAACATTGATGAGCAAAACTCAGTTAAAGCAAGCAAAAGAAAGAATAAAATTAGTTTGTAGAAAAACAGAAACACATTAAAACGAAAACAAAAACCACGAAAATCGTATGAAAAGTAAAGTTAGAAAAATAAACGAATCCAAGATTGAGAGAATAATAGAATGCAGAAAAAAATATATAACGGAAGATTAAAAAGAAAGAATAAAAGAATAACGGAATGAATAACCGAATAAACCTAAGACTAACAAATTAAAAAATAAAACGGACCAAAATTAACGAAAAAAAAAACAGAAAAAGAAAAAAAAAATTATATTTGAATAATGATTACTCAAATGAAATACATTGCCGTATTTACATATATATTCTTTTAAAGTGTATTATTTATCTGTAATGTTTGTGTGTGTATGTGTGTGCGTATGAAATGTGTGTGTGTGTGTACGCGTGTCACAAACTTTTGATGGGAGACTTCAAATGGGGTTAGATCGAAAAGGTCGCTCTCAAAGGATTCGATAAAATCGCTGTGTAAAATATCCAATGATGATTTTTTTAACTTTTTTACGATTAAAGTTGTTGTTGTTGCTGCGGTCGTTGTAATCGAAATAGTAGTAGTAGAAGTAGTAGTAGTAGCTGTAGTAGTGGTTGTAGTAGTAGCAGTTGTAGTAGTGAAAGTGGAGAAAATATCTTATTTTAGATATTAACTTCGAGCTGATGTGGAAGGTACTGCATTCATCGTCTTGTAATCCACGGGTACCTGCTCTCCGACTTAGGTATCGAACTTAGAGTAAGTACGAAAATAAAAGAGAACTTGCTTTTATGTATTGCTCTCTTTATTATTTTCCACCTTTCATCTTTCTCTGGTATATTATAATAATAATAATAATAATAATAATAATAATAATAATAATAATAATAATAATAATCGTCTCTCTTTGTATTAGTAGAAAGCAAGCTATAAGTAAGATTTTCAAAACAAAACAAAAAAAAGCAATTCAAATATTCCAATCAAAGTCTTTGCATATATATATATATATATATATATATATATATATATATATATATATATATATATATATATATATACCCTACCAACGATAAGAACAAAATAGTATATTTGTTTTTTATAGTCTTTTCATACTTTTTTTAAATGCCGCTTTTTCATATTCAACTATTCGCATTTGTAAAACAACACTAATTTTGTTAACTATCAGTGTGTTTTTTTATGAGACGGCATATCCTTTTACCGGACTTCGTGCTTCTTAACGCCGATTGTATGCAGGGATACAATTATACACCCACACACACACACATATATGTAACATATCTACACTAAAATGTATAGATATATAGGTATATGTATATATATATATATATATATATATATATATATATATTTATATGCACATGTTGCGTTTGGAACAAGATAATTGGAATCAGTTGCGAAATTTTAGGGTGCGTTTAGCATTTTAAATTTCTAACTTCAGTTCAAGAAGTCAGTAAAAATGTGTCATGTCCAAATATATGACATCTTTTTATTTTTTGAAGACCCACATTTTTATGGGTTGTTTTGTTAAACAAGAACGTGCAACTGAATAAAAAAAACCCGGCAAAGTACAGCATTTTTGTCACCTGCACGAAAACCTGTAAAGGTAATGTTTACTTAATAAGCATGCATCCCTGCGAAACTTGATGTTTACTTTTTTATATGCTCAGCACACGTCGAATATATATATAAATATATACACATATATGCATAATAATGTATATGTATTTATTATGTGTAATAGCAATTACAAACCCATCATATATATATATATAGACTTTTTTCTGTTAGAATAGGTATTAGACATCTCAAGTGAAACTTTTATACACACCTATAAACATATGAGTCAATCATATGGTAGCGTATAAACACCTATATACTAGTAGCTAGTTATATAAATGTCCGTTTATGGAATGACTGCTATATATATATATATCAATACAAATCAACATTATATATATATATATATATATATATATATATATATTAACGGTACTTATAAATAATATTGTTTACTATATAAAACATTATATTAAATTGATTCGAACAAGCGGTAGAGATATACGTACGTGATTCAATACTGCTTATGTACATATATATGTTGTGTGTGTTTACTTAAATATAAATAATTGATACGTAATATATGTTATATATAATTATGTATATATATATATATATATATATATATATGTATATATATATATATATATATATATATATATACCTTATGACATCCTATCAATTAATTTAATAATGGAATAATCGTATATCAGCTATCTTTCTAGAAACATCAATCGATTTATGTATATAAGTGAGCAGCTTCCCAATATTTTAGGTCCTAAAATTTTGATCGCAATCACTTTTCAAAAAATAAATAAGTTATATCGGTATACATGTATATACATAAATATGTATGTGCACATATACACATGTATATATATGTATGATTTTGCTTGTGTTATTACATATATATGCTTGTTAGCGTACGGAAAATATATATTCTATGTTTTTATACAAATATAAAGATTTATATGGAAATATAAACATACCACTACTTACACACACCCACACACACACACCCACACATATATATATATATATATATATATATATATATATATATATATATATATATATGAGAGAGAGAGGGGGAGATATTTATAATATTAAAATATATTTAAAACATCACCATATTTTTTTTATTATTATTGGTATAAATTATATATCCATATATATATACATCTATATGTAAAACACACATTCATAGAAAATATAGTTATTAGCATACATGTGCTTTTTGTCTTTGCGACTTATCAGTGTATCTAGATTTAAAAGATGTATATGTATATATGCGTGGCTAGAGTTGTGCCTTTATTCATCCAATTGTATGCTTGATAATATCCAGTTTGCACACTGATTTCGATAATCACTACGTGTGTTGCTACTTTATGCAAACATTTATATCATTTGTGTAGATATGAGCGGATGCATACATATATATATCTGTATATGCCCATATATGTAGATGCATCTATCCATGTAGATAGGTGATCTTGTGCTTTTAGAGTATGTTAGAAACTTTAAGTGAATGCATATACATTTATGCATTTCTTGATACACACACACACACACACATATATATATATATATATATATATATATATATATATATATATACTATATACATATACATATAGTGTGTCAGATTGTATATGAAAAGAAATCAAAGAAAGTGCTCGATCATATAAGAGAGCTAATATAATTTATTTAGATACTGTATATTACATATTTTAGCAATGTACCGCGATATCATCCAATATATATATATATATATGTTTACAAACAAGTATGTGTCTATGTGACTGTTAGTTAGTATATACAATTCTGAATCATATAAACTACGGTACGGTACAATAAAACGGTGTTTTCTAACATGAGAGAAAGTTTTCCGAATGTGAAAAGTAAAAATCCGGAGACCGCGTGCACGTTGTGACTTCCATGGTCGATTGGAATCAATAGACTGTTCTGGGAATCAGACCCGGGTAATTCGTAATAGTGTGGTTCTCTTTTCTTTTTCCTTGTTTGTTTTGTTTTTAGATCTGTTGTCGTGTTGTGGTTCTCTTGTGTTGTTGTTGTTGTTGTTGTTGTTGTTGTTATTCAAAATGGATTTGTTTTTGCGTTGTTTTTGCTTGTAGTCGGCTTCCTTGTTTTGAAAATACAGCTTTACGTAGAATCCAAGCTTCCGAAATTAAGTATAACAAATCCTAACAGCTCTCCATCTTTCTCTCACTGTCACGCTCTCTGTTTCCTTTGCAAGCGCGCACACACTCTCTATATTATATATCTATTTATCTATCTATCTATCTATCTATTAGTTCCTTCCTGCTCATTTCTCTTCGAAAATGCTTGTTTCTCTTTGTCCTTCTCTCTCTCTCCCTCTCACTCTTTCCTGTTCTCTTTTTATCCGTTTCTTTACTTCTCTTTACGCATTGCTATTATCACCCTCTGTTTTTTCTCATTTTCGGTAACAACTTTTTTCACTCTCTTTCTTTGTTTTTCTTTTACTTTTCATTATCAGTTTATTATTATTATTATTTATTTATTCATTTAATATTTTCAAATAATAACAATTATATTCGGAAACGCTCTCTTTCCACCCTCTCTCTCTCTCTGTCTCTCTCCCTCTCTCTCGTTTCACTTTCTGTCACTTTTTCTTTCTTTGTGTCTCTTTCTCTCTCTTTTTTTCTCTCTCTTTCTCTCTATCTCTCTCTTTCTTTCTCTCTTACTCTCTCTTTCGCTTTTTGTTTACTATATCCCAGCTTCTGTATGTCGCTGGCTTTGTTTGTCATTTGAAGTGTTCGGTCGGTACTTCCCACTCCTCTCCGTGATTTCAAACAAAATGCGTTCACTTGCGCGACACGCACGACGTCGTGCACACACGCTGACACACATACACACACCAGCACACATCGAGGTAGAGTGTGGGGGAACTAGTACTGCACAGTTCTACTTATCTAACCACATGCACATAAAGATATGCGTACTTGCATTTAAATGGATATCGATTGATTTATTGATAGCGATTGATAGCTGTGTGTTTCTCGGCTGAAAATGACGAATCTTTTCATATTTGAAAAACAAAAGAAAATAGCCTCATGGGAAACATAAGAGCAGTTATATTATGTCTTAAAATACGTTTTAATACTTCGGACAGTCTTCCGACCTATTTCAGAAAACACATTTTGATTTAAAAATGGATTAATATAAAATACTTAATAAAAAAGGACGTCTTCAAATTTCATTACTCTTATTTTAATTATACTTTGATGACAGCGGCGTATCTAGAGGCGTGAAGCGGCCTCATGCTGATATTTCAAATCCCACTTTCCCGACCTTGTGCCACATCTTACCTTGTGGGAGGTAGATAAATATCTGCAACGTATCTATCATTTTCTTCTTACCGCCAAGTACAAGTAATTTGTATTATTGGGATCATTCGAACTAATATTCTCATCTTGGATGTTATTCCCACAACGTTTTGGCCGATATAACCTCCGTGCTTTTTCAGGTGCGTCCTGTCAAATTCTGGAATCCATACGGAATTTCGTACATAACCCGTCATTTAATGCACGAACGTAGCTTGCCCTTGTTTCGTCACCTTAAGTCTTAAGTAATTCGTAGTTGTATTTATAACTTTTTATGACTAAGTATTTATATTTTGCACCAAGGGTATTTATGGACTTGAACTCAAGAATGTTTACGTCGAATTCGGGAATCTCCACGGTATTTATAATAAGACTCCTTATTTAATCTACAAGCGTAGGTTGCTCTGGTTCCGTCAGCCATGAACTCTTACGTAATTCGTAATTGTTTTCTTAGTATGCCCATACTGAGGATTGAACCTACAACCTCCAGCAAATTGTAACTTATAACTTATTAAACTTAGCACTTATATATGTTGCTCGACGTGTCCTTGCGGGCCATATGAGAACAGTAGTTCGAATAATCATAATAAAACTAAATTATCAACCCTTATCTAAAAAATTTCGAAACATAATACAAATAATTTGTTCAATTGCTAAGTCATGTTTTCAAAACGAGATCTGAAAAACAACTTATACAATATAAAATTGTATTTATACACACATTATTGGTTACATATGTGCATATATGTTTGAGCTAAGATTTGATTAAAACTACATTTTCTTCGGTCCATTTAAAAAAAACTGAACGAACACGATTTTAGAAAATTACATCCTTGCATATCGTTTTGGTTCGAGGAAGTAGACGATGACAGTTATTATCGTCTCAGGAACAGTTACTTATTCATATACCCACACATCCCTAGACTCGAGCGTATATGTATATACATATGAACACACACCCATTTTCCCACTCATGCCTTCCCGGTTATCCAGCGCTTATTTTTTCCTTTATCCTTATGGTACCTCTTTATCCCAGCGAGCTTTTTAGACGTGTTGTCTCTACTTATGTCTACTTCAATTTTTAGACCACACACATTTATTAGCCTTTTTATAAAAGTCAAACCTCTTATACATATATCGATTAAGCACATACACACCCTAACCTATATACACACACACACACACACACACACCCACACATATATATATATATATATATATATATACATCTATAAATACACACATAATAGAACATACACAACACCCACACACATATATATAAACACATATGTATATATATATATATATATATATATATATATATATATATATATATTCATTGTTATTGATTTAGCCATGCTGATGACGACACATAGACAGAAACACGTATCCATGGATTATTTTATGTACGTATAAATTAATTATATATATATATATATATATATATATATATATATATATCAACGAAAAATAGGTCATATAAAGTTAAGGACGACTACAAATGCAATCTTCTACACTAGTCTTTATTATTTAATAACAATCACCTATCAAAACATTTACATAAATAAATTATATATATATATATATATATATATATATATATACATACATATATATATATACACACTTGTAAATACATACACTTTAACAAGACCACATTTAGGGAACTTTGTTCCCACTTTTTAACAAACATAAGCATACAATATATGTATAATAAAAACACCCACTTGAGTTCAGATATGATTAATGTGTATCTATTTTAATATAAATGTGTACTTTATGTCAATGTGATATGAATATATTGCATAACAATGACTAGAGTATCATTTTATAAACCAAACGATTTCATTATCACATCACTATAATAAAACTCTCTATGCATGAGTGGATGAAGTGTGTGAGGTGCGCTGAAGAAAAATTCCTACCAGTAAAATACATAGCCCTGTTGTGCTCGCATACCCTTAATGGCAATAAAAGTGTAAACATTTGGGCATTTCCTTGCTTTTGTACATTTAGTGTATATGAATTTTCATCTTAACCCTATTAAGGGCATATGATTACCGGTTCTTTTTTCTAAACTTCTGAAAGTATTCTAAAATTGTTTTTTTTTTAAATTAAATGAAAGATTTCGTCGATATCTACACTTTCAGAGACAATAAACAATCAAATATAGGCTTACCATGAGATGCTATTGATATTTTATTCATTACATGCAGTTAAAAAATGAATTAAATCTTTATACTAAGTCAAACTGGCCACACCTCACACTTAGAGTATAAGCAGCGTTATGGCATTCATGTGTAGCATGGTTAATAGAATATACCAAAAACAAACATAAAATGGAAATACTATAATAATTCAAAATATTTCAAAAGACTCAAATCATTGTGACCCTCTAAAACTTTTGTTACTTACTGTAGTTCAGCAATTCGAACGAATATATTTGTTTTCATTTTTGAAAAAAATACATTAGCGACAAGGGCATTACATTAGCGACACGAACTTTTTAATATGAACGAGGATCGTCAATAATATCTCAAGAATAATACTGTTTCTTTGGTTTAAGAGAACATAAAGAATCGTTTTGTGTAATGCTATTTCAGTTCCGTAAATTATCAGGACGAAGTAGATTCAGCCATTATTTTCAATACTTATTTTTATCGACAAAATTGTCAGGGAATCTTTTGTGTTTTCACTTATTTTTTAATGTTACAACAACTAAGTGCTACGAAATGCAATAACATTTACTTTTTTTATAACTTCTGAAAGTATTCTAAAATTGTTGTTTTTTTTAATTAAATGTAAGATTTCGGCGATATCCACACTTTCAGAGACAGTAACACATCAAATATAGGCTTACCATGAGTTGCTATTGACATTTTATTCATAAAATGCAGTTAAAAATGAGTTAATCCTTATACTAAGTCCGACTGGCAACACCCCACACTTAGAGTATAAGCAACGTTATGGCATCCATGTGTTGCATGGTCAATAGAATATACCAAAAAATAGAAATATTGTTTCCGCTCTTCATTTTAGTGTAGGAACAAATAATCCCCCCCCCCAAAAAAAAAATACACCACAAAATTGAAATACCATAGTTATATCGAAGGTAAGTCATGCTGGTGACGGCTTATAGCCAGAAACCCGCGTTGATGTCTAACTTTTATGCACGCAAACACTAATTTGTAAATTAATTATAAAATGTCTATACAATATATTGGTCTATAAATAAATTAATTAAAAAATATATGCAAAATTATTATTGATTTGAGGATAAGCGAAACAACTAACAAACACAAATATAACCTAAGCCATTCCTTTGACTTCCTCCTCCACCTTTCCCTCCTCCCCCAATGTTTTCTACGTATGCCTCGATTTGTTTTTGCCTGCCTACTATTTTATTCCTCGTGTTTTCCTTCATTCCTTCCTTGTATTTAAACCTGCTGCGGATTTGCCTGTTTTTGACAGTTACGTCAAATGCTGATGTGAACATATTTTCTTTCTTTCTTCCTTTCTTTCTGTCTACTGTTCCTGACTTGAATTTTTTACGTTTTTTTCGTACGCGTCTTGCACAATTTGCATTTCTGTTAATTAAAGTTCTTACTTCTAACCGCGGATGGTTGCTTTCTTCCAACTGAAATATCTTGGTAGATCTTTTATATGTGTTTGAGTTTATATTTTGGTTAGTCTGTTGTTTCGCTTATACTAAAATCAATTTTTGTTTTGCATTTCGTTTGAAACGTTGTTTCTATTATCTCTATTATATATATATATATATATATATATATATATATATATAATATACTGTTAAACACAACATAGTTATCCAGTTAAATTATTCCTGTTTTAATCGTTTCAATCTTTCGTATAATCATTTAAGTTGCATAGTCGAAAAGACTAATAAAGTTTGCAAATGCATCACGGGTACTATCGATTGTACGAAGAATAATCTTCGGGTGACATTTAAAACGTTGAAAGAAAACGTTGCAGTAAGCGAGACACTGTGTATTTTGAGTAAACAAAGAACGGCTGTGAGTGTAGCGAAAATAATTGAATTTGTAAAATACCATGATGAAGGTAACATTTTCTAATAAAGGTTGTGTTATATGGTATAACTGAAAACAAAAGTAGGTTTGAAACAGCTGTACACGAATTAGATATCATTGTGTGTACTCTGTATTTCAAATATGATTTTAAAGTAAGTAAATCTTTAAATAAACAAACACTAACACACACACACACACACACACACACACACATATATATATATATATATATATATATATATATATATATATATGTATAAATATATCGTTTATTATAGGCGTTGACGTTCTTATAGATGCATGAAAAATATATCAGATATTTGTTAATCCATGTGTATTTATGTTTCAGATGCGGAGATCCACAGGAAGACAAGAGTATAAGAACACAGCTAATTTATTATTTCGATGTGCTGATGTGGCCGTGTGGTCTAAGGTTCTCTGAGAGTTTAGAAGGACTCACTGAGGCGCATGATCTAATTCTGTTGATGGTTCAAATTTCTCCCACATGCTATTTCGCTTGTAGTTTTTTGGTCAACAGAAGTACACATAATATATATATATATATATATATATATATATATATATATATATATATATATATATATATATATATAAAGATAGATAAAAGAAGAGGGATAAACTGTACTAATGACAAATCTATTTCAACTTCGATTGGCCAATGCAAGGTGTACCCGGTAAAAACATGTTTATTATTCTTTTCTTCAGCCAAGGTTATTCAAAGATTAACATCTTATCATCAGAGGAATTTCATAAATTGATAAGTTGGCAGTGGAAAAGCCAAAATTCAAAATATGAAAAAATATTAATGAAGAATGAGAGTGTGCGTGTGAAAAGGTATGGGGTCTGTCCAGTTGGTAAATGTCCGTTGATAAAGTGTCCAGTGAAAGGGGATTGAATTTACTTCATTTTTGAAAATTTTAAACGCTGTCTTAACGAAAGCCCTTCTTTTCCATCTTTAAATCTTCTTTCACTGGACACCTCATAAGCGGACATTTACTACTGTACATACCCCATATTTTTTTCACACGAAAACATATATACATGGAATTATACTAAAATAATACACTCCGATTGCAACATAAAAAGAGTAAAAATTCTTGAAACCTTTTACATAAACACTAAAAATTCGACAATCCATAATGTATATTAGGAAACTAGTAACAACATTTTAACTTGTCAAGCATAGTAACTAACATTACAAAATTCTTAGACGTAAAGCAATCATAGGTTTGAATATTTAAGGTGCTTAGAAGGTAATCACGTCTGTATGCAGCATCTCAATATAATAGACGTTCATTTAAAAGTTGTATGTTATTAGCCATTAAACAAAAATCAACATAAAGCCATAGTTTTAAAAGCACTAAGACAGACAGCGCCTGATGATAACTGAAATTGTAAGTATTCGCGAATAAAGGGAGGCGCGAGAGCGCTCTATCCCTTAATAGACTTATCGAATGGCCTATGCTGGAAATCTCATTTATTTGATGAATCATAACTCAAAAACAAATAAACCAAATTAGATAAACTTTGCACAACATTTTTATTTGATAGGTTCTATAAGTGTGTAGAATTTCAGCATCATTAGTCAAAGGCAACCCAGAGATCCAGAAAGTTCAATCATGAAATCATGTTATCTGTGTGTACGTACGTACGTATGTGCCACCCTGTATCTCATAACATATTTGATGGATTCCGCTGATCAGAGATAGAGGTTCTAGGATCTAGTTGATGGCATTTTAATTTCTGTTTATCATATACCTTAGTTTTCAAGAAAATACCAGAATATATATATATATATATATATATATATATATATATATATATATATATATATATATATATATTCCATGATAAATGCCAGTATACTGAAATCATATGCCATTAATAGGGTTCAGATGAAAATTAATATACAATAAATGTACAAAAGCAAGGACATTCCCAAATGTGATAATGACACCGCTGGGTTTATATGTAGTCATATAGTAGAATTTATACTATACCATGCGCCGATTGTGGAAAATATATTTGGCGAGCCACAACGTCCGTTAAAGAAACGAATCTATGAACATAATCGTGCTATAAAAAAACTCTGATACTTCAAATGCCTTATGCATCCACATGATTTCTTTTGGTCATCACTTCAATACACAGAGGGTAATTTCAATTAAACATATACACGACACTAAACTCCGTCGTCTACTATAATCATGTTTAATCCTACGTCATTATAACACAATCATTCAAAGATCAGGATTTTATAATATTGCTACCGTTTCTGCTAGATCGATTCTAATAGAAATGAACTTAAATCAATATGACAAGGGATAACTTTTAATCTAAACTAGATATTAAAGCCAAGGGTATTTTATTACTCATTATTATTAGCTATTAGCAACCTAGCAAACACTTAAATTTAGATATTTGTTAAATTGATTTATAAAATAAGACTGTAGAATAACTTCTTTGAAAAAGTGTAAATTAAACAATATAAAAAATAGTTTATATACAAACATTAAAGTTTGAATTCTTTGCTCCTCGCAGAAATTTAGTCTTTTTTTGTTGTAAGTTTTCCTTTTGATGTTTGTCAGTTCCTTTTCTCTATTTGTGTCTTTCTTAGCGTTATTTCCTTGTTATTTTTCTTTCTTTCTGTCTGTCTGTTCATGTTTGTTTCTTAAGTTCTCTCTTTTTTTCAGATTTGGAATTGATTTATAGATGAGGATTAATTGTTTGTCAAAAAAACTAGCATTCTCATTTCAGCTGTGATATTCGATCCACGTAACCTCGGACATTCTTCAATTAATTTCTCCGTCGGGGTTGGCGGTTTTACAGACGATAATAACTAAGATTACCATAGATTAACACTTCTACTCGGTTATGACTGGCGGAACGAGAACAATCTACCCCTGGAAGTTAAATAAAGGGTTCAGTTCGAAATTCCGTACAGGTTCCTGAGTTTTACTAGAAGGTTCTAAAGTTCGAAAAGATGCCCTTGAAGAAGGTCGGATATTACATCTGCCGAAACCTTGTATATATAACACCGAATATAAGAATGGTAGTCAGAAAAATCAACATAATAGAAATGCCAGCTTGTTTTTCGATCTTACTTGAATTCTACTTACGTTTGTATCGATATTCTGTTTTCTTTTTAATCAATATATTTCCGCCTTCTTTTCCCTTATCTTTTCACTGTCATTTCGCTTGTTCATGCTTCGCAAATTTCTATCACGTATTTAGTCTTGTTAGCGCTTTCCCTTATGTCTTTGCTTCTATCTACTATTCTGTCTTTCAGTTAAGCCTTTGTAAATGGTGCCCATTAATTATGAATCTATTAACGCAAAACAGCTTATATTTACTGTGAAAACATATGACAAGCCTTTCATTTTATTAGCTACAAAGAAATAACCGCACACATCTTCTCATGCGATGTCTCTGCACACATACCTTATAGCTTCATTATTTTGCATCTACGAATCAATAAATAGTAATAACAAGTCTTATTTTCAATCCGTTATAATATCCGATTCCATGTAAATATCTTATTTCGCCGATCTTATGCATTACTGAATACACGTTACAGCGACATATGTATTCCAGTTTGTCCAAGAGATTTATAAACGATAGAATAAGAAGAAAAAAATATTATATTTCCGAGAGAAAACTGGAAAACATCTGTACAAGCGGATGTTAAAGTAATGGAAATGTATTGGGAAATCTTCTGTATACGTTTTCCAATTGTTTTTATTAATAATACACTAGCTTAAAAGTACACCACGGGTGTCTTTTAGTATTTTTCGATGGGCGGTTAGTGTTTTATATGATATTTGGATTAGAAATTTTAATTTTTTGAGATCTGACTCCGAATTGGTACATGCAATTAAACACAATAGTTTTGTAGACTAAGTGTTAATAATAATAATAATAATAATAATAATAATAATAATAATAATAATAATAATAATAATAATCATAATCAAACCTATTATTATCATTATTATTATTATTATTATTATTATTATTAATATTATTATTATTTATTAACTAGGACTTCGCACACGACTCATGAACAGTGCCCTTTCACTGGCATTGGCGATGGTGTTCTTTAAAGTTTAATAACAAGTGTTCTCAGAGTGTTTGTACTCTCTTTCGATATCTGTTGCAAATCGGTTAGCGTTCTCGCAACACATGTGTACTATTGGTTTCTCGTGGTTAACGGCTTTTGTCTTTCTTTGGAATTTGAGATGCAATAATTAAGGGAGGCGCGAGAGCGCTCTATCCCATAATAGACTTCGAGAATGGTCTAACTCAAAAACCAATAAACCAAATTAGTTAAAACTTTGCACAAAAATTTTATTTGATAGGTTCTATAAGTGTGTAGAATTTCAGCATCATTAGTCAAGGCAACCCAGAGATCCAGAAAGATCAATCATGAAATCATGGTATCCGTGTGTACGTACGTACTGCGTACGTACGTATGTGCCACCCTGTATCTCATCAACTATTTGATGGTTTCAGCTGATGTTGGGCAGAGATAGAAGTTTTAGGGTCTAGTTTATGGCATTTTAATTTCTGTTTATCATATACCTTAGTTTTCCAGAAAATTCCAATAAACCTTAAAAATGACCATTGTATTGAGGCATAGTAGTGACATTCCATGATAAATGCCAGTATACTGAAATCATATGCCCTTAATAGGGTTAAGATGAAAATTCATATACACTAAATGTACAAAAGCAAGGAAATTCTCAAAATGTTTACACTTTAATTGGAATTAAGGGTATGCGAGCACAACACGGCTATGTATTTTACTGGTAGGAATTTTTCTTCAGCGCACGTCACACACTTCATCCACTCATGCATAGAGATTTATACTATAGTGATGTGATAATGAAATTGTGTGGTTGATATGTAGTCATACCCTTAATTAATAACAATAAAAGTGTAAAAAATTGGGAATTTCCTTGCTTTTGTACATTTAGTGTATATGAATTTTCATCTTAACCCTATTATATATATATATATATATATATATATATATATATTATATATATATATATATATATATATATATATATATATATATAGAGAGAGAGAGAGAGAGATAGACAGAGACAGAGACAGGGAAAGAGATAGAGATAGATATATTTATGGGTATACATTTATACATGTGGAAGGTTATGTATTACTATATGTTTCAGACCTAGTAGACATTTGAAATTTAAATAGTTGATGATAACTGTAGTTAACACGTTGTGACTGTTTAACTACTTACCCTTCACTACATTTCTCGTAAAATTAGGCATTTAGTACGTTCTTTCACGTACAAGAAAGCTCTCACTTTCACTTGATTCTAAGTGTTCCCGCCTAATCGCATACAAATACATGAGTGATATGAATCTGGTCATTCCCATGAGTTAACCCCGGTCGTCTCTCCGATTACTCTCGCCTTTGTGTCAACAATATATTAATATTATATTTTAATAACATAAATAATATGCACTGAACTCATAAAATGTTAATCGTTAGATTTTTTAAGAAATAAATTTGTTGCGTAAATGTATTGTGGGGGGAATCATCCTCGCCGCTTTAATGAACTAATCAAAAAGAACTATACATGTTGTATGTATGTTACTCCTGAAATAAAAGTTACAAAAATAAATTTTGAGGGTATTCTTATTTCTGGTTGAGTGTCGTTTTCCTAAAGTACATGCATTACAGTCATCATAAATTAATTAGTTCAGAAAGATATGAAATATAGAGGATCAATTAAAAACATTATTTGTCTTATTTCTCCACCATTATTATCCTAATGAGGAAAATACATTACGGCTGATGATAGGAGTTGGATTAGGGTGCATTCCACAACATAAAGAAGAGAACGGTGGCTGCCAGAAGTAGGTGACACATCAATAACCGTAGTGTCGGCAGACAACTATTACGACATAATTGATAAAGAGACATGAAGCATAATGTTCTTATTATTACTATTCATATATTTTCACATAGCATATTTATTTTTAAACAGAACACTGACAATTAATATACATAATCTTTTCGAGGATTAATACTGTGATTCAACTTCAAAGATGCCACCCATACTTTGAAACTATTAATTTACAATATATTTCTTTTTCATCAGAGAAAATAGAACACGCAAACGTTTACGTATTCTTTCCTTCTATTGGTTATTCTTGACACTCGCAAAAAGCGGAAAGTTAATTTGTGAAATAAAAAAAAGTAAATTCCTGAGAAATTTGAAATGTTTTTTTTTATGTTTTTCGTTTTTATTTAAGAGAGAAAAATAAAAAAAATGAATTAATTACGATTTAAAAACATATGTGTCTATATATTTTTGTAATTTATAAAGCTTTTGTAAATTAACACGCTTAGATGAATGGGGTTCATTATTCTGAGATATTATATCATTCTGAACAAACTACATGCAGTACCCCCAGGGAGTAGGTAATGTCTAAGAGGATGATGTCATCGTACCCCTCCTCCCCCTCCCCCCTCCCAAAAAATAAAAGTTATGCCTGGGAGCATGATATCATTACAACAGAATAGAGAGTACACTACCCCGCTGCCACAGACACAAAGAGGAATATAATCCTTGAATGATTGTATCTTTAGGAACGAATGTATATTAGTCTGTCTTCCTCTCAAGGAAAAGGGGAGGTAATGCTTGGGAGGAATATATTATGACGAATGAACATTTAATACATAGAATTAAATAAGCATAAACCGTATTAATGTTAATATAATTAGGTTACGTTAAGAAATATTTAGCATATTATTCATTACATGACATTAAAAACAATGACAACTTCATTGTTCACGTGAAACGCCGGAATGAAAAGTGTAATGAAACATATAGTTGCCATTTTTATTAAAAAATAAGAAATATGCTAACCAAGGAAGAACGATAAGTACCTTTCAGTGTTTTCTAGTTAAAATCATGTTTTTCAACTTGAATACTAGTTCTTCCTTAGCTAGTCTCTTTCTCAACTTATGTAGATTGCGACTATATTTTCCCGACCTAATTTTTATTTCGCAGTTTCACGGGTACACTGAAATTTGGCAAAAAATAAAACATTAAAAACTATAAGTTTTTGTTGTTTTACTTAAAGCATGGTTCAAGTTAAAAACGTATATACGTTGTTCATAAAGAATACCGACATCTATTTCACTATAAATAATTTACGTGACTGAAATATGAATTAACCACGAAGAAGAAAAGAAAAACTAGCAAAGCTGATTTTTATTAATTAGTTATTTATTATAGAGATGTTTATAACAAGATTTATTAGAAAGTGAAATAAAACTTTAGATAAAAAATGTTCTTACACTTTAAACAGAAAATTCAATTCCATAGGTTTACATTTTAAGTGAAAACCTATTTACTTTCAGACTATACATATTAATGATTTTTGATGAAAAAATGTTCACCTCTTACAATGGAAGACTGTCATCTTTTCCACTTGTCAGCGATTTGGACGGAAGTTTCATGTAAATTATCTCACTTGAAAATGAACTTCGAAAATATGTTCAACTCTATCTATTTTTCTAATAAAATATTTTAAAATAATTTTAATAATAATTTAAATAATAATACCATGAATAAAACGATATCGCTTATCGAAAAATGTATATAGAAGAAATTGTATATTAGGAAATAATTATTCATTAGAAATTTAAAAATAAATAAATATGTAAATTAGAAATATCGTGATTTGTTTGAGATGCATTAAAGTTCCTATATATATACAATATTTGAAAATATTATTGTATCTTTAGAATGAAATAAACCTAGTCAGTTTTGATATTAATATTTTTAGGATAGATGAAAACAACGTTCGCATTTATTCATATATATATATATATATATATATATATATATATATATACATATGTGTGTGTGTGTGTGTGTGTGTGTGTGCGTGCGTACGGGAGTAAATATGAAATGACAGTTTCATACCGAATGTGAAATTGGTTTAGCGAATGTAGAAATGTGAGTAACCAACTTGCAGAAATAATGACACGAACACGTCATTGCAGTTGGGACAAGGTTTTCCGGTCGATGGTTGCAACCATATTCGTTTGGAACAGAAACTATATTAGCAAAAACTCAGCAATTTATACAACAAATGATAGAAAAGAAAAAAAGAAAAAGAGGAAGAAGCAGTGGACGTTAAGAGTCAGGAGTATGTATTTAGAAACTGAAACCATATTTGTAAAGTATATAAAGGGCGGGGGAGTCGAAGAGAGAGTCGATATGAACTTTAGTCAGAAGGAGGATGTGAAGGAGGCGGTATGAATATATAAAACGTGGTTTGAACTAAAACAAAGACTAAGGAAAACAAAAGAAATGAAGGAAAACGGGATGCGTACAAGGACGTATGCGTATACGTGTAGAGAGAAAGGCAGATAATAGGAGAGTAGGTAGGGTAGTTAGTAATGCCCATAATTACGTGTGAAAGGTGAGATCTGGGTAAACTATATAAGGTAGGGAGCAATTAGGTGCACATGGTTATAAATGTTATGGTGGGAAACTATTAAAATGAATTACTTTAAATTAAATAAAATAAGACATTACAATAGATAACGATGCAAATTGAAAGTAATAAAAGAAATAAAAATGAAAATAAATACAAATTAATAAAGATAGGGAGAACGGAGAAAACTAGAAAATAAATAGGAATTTAGGAGGGAGAGATGTTAAAGAATGTTAATTATCTATTCTCGTATTTCCTTAAGTTGTGCTCAATAAGGATGATTGGAGCTATGATGTTGGAAAGATGGAAGAAACCCGACTGTTGTATGATGTGATTGCTGCATCGTAGAATCGACATAGATTCAATTAAGTAACGCAATTAAACATCGTGGATGTATTTAATTGTTTTCGCCTTAGGCTTGTCAAATGGTTTATTATGAAAAGTCATATGGTCGACCAACGCATTTAAGTTGTCGGCTGTTATGGTTATATATACTTTTTTGTACAGGACGCAGAGAATAAGTCCACTGGAATGTTAAGAGTATTTTATGAATATTTGATAATCCGGGTATAAGCCGAAACAATTGTATGCCGAAAGTGATAAAAACAATTCTCTGAAGATATGTTGATCTGCCCTTTCTTACATTTGGTTGTGGTTTAAAATGAATAAAAATATGTTATACAATAGCTCTAGCCTCGCACTATTTCACTATAAAATTAATGTATGTTATTACAACTTTACATTCGAAATATAAAAAAAAATGTAAATAGGAACACGCACACACACACACACACATATATATATATATATATATATATATATATATATATATATATATATATATTCTAAATCTATTTTAATAAGTAACAAAGCATAACACATATCAAACAATGAAGTTAATCTTAATTACGGTCTAAGTAGCCCCTTCCAAGTCGGAAAACCTAAAAGAGGCCAGTTAAAATTATTTTCTGCTATGTTTTAAGTTATTCGTCATATATATATATATATATATATATATATATATATATATATATATATATATATATATGTGTGTGTGTGTGTGTGCGCGCGTGTGTAGTATGCACCCTTATTCTCTGTCAAACACGTCGAAAATAATGATTTTCAGACAAGCCTACGTAATGGTGTTTCTAAAAAGACAAAAACAATAAATGTACAAAGAAAAACATAAGAAAACCAAATAAAAAGCATGTTGATATATAGAAAGTTCGTGGCGTTTCGTCGACGCGTGTGTATTCTCGCCTTTACATTTTAAGGTTAGAGATCGAAACAACATGGCTTCATGTGCATAGTAGCGGGAGTACGATTTTAAAATACGTCAGCGGAACTCGGTGTAGCAGTAGACAGAACAGTTGTTACAATTGTTAGAAATTGTTAGCGTCGTAATCGTACGCTAAACTTTTACCACCAACTCAACGGCAGAGAAACTTCCTTAAAAAATGCTGGCAGATAGTACAACCTCGTAAATCTAATAGACATGGATAACCAAATGTTATTGTGTGAATATGTCATCTTGTTCTTCAAACAAAATGCGATATGCGTTGCAAGCAAAACGCCGCACAGTATTTATTCGAATCCTCTCATCAGTGCGTCATGTTAGACAAGGTTTTCTTTTAAATGTGAGAAGTCAACCTTCACCGAAGTGGCAATATGGGCCGTCAAATATAATCATTTAACCCGTGAGCATTTTCCAATGGCGCCGCCCCAGGCCAGACAGAATAAGCCTATCTCACTTCCCTTAAAATAATCGGCGGATTCTTGTGAAGATGCGTCCTCAGCAAGAACTGAAGGCTAAAATCTACGTTAGCAGATACTTCTATTAGGATAAGAGAACATCTTTAGATCCAAGCTGGTTCGTGTTGCGTATTCGATTAAATAGATACAGTCACATACTATGGGCAGGTTAAATGTGGATTTATGGATGTAGTGGCGAACGTCACCCACTATAGAATTAACTATACCGGTTCTATTGTGTTACTTTATCTAATAATATGGTTAGGAATAGTATACATCTATATATATCGTATAGTTACAGGGAAAAGTCTAAGTTTTGTTTAACTGTTTTGTTTATTATTGAGGTCGCCGCTTATCAAATCCAAAAAACACTCGAGGATAATGGTTAGGCGGTAATTAATGTCAGTCGAAAAATTAAGAACACGATACGAGTACTTTCATTTCTCAATGATATTTCCTGCGTTTGAATTCTTTTGAGGCTTGACATGATAGGGATATTTTGACATTGTAAATGTAGCCATTTGCAAAGAACTTCTGTCTATGGAAAGTCTGCCTGACCCGAGACACATGAAAAGAAAAAAACATTTTTTGTTGTTGTGGTAGAAAACAATTTGGTGTGGATGTCTTGCAAGAAGGAACTGGAAGTCAGCCGATCACTTTCCATGGAAATAACGACATAGAGAGAGGCTAGCAACGTCGCTTCTTTAAGACAAGAATTGTCGGGACATGAATAGATTGCTACCCCGATATTTCGAAGTTGCTTTTGTACACTTCTAAGGCAAAAAAGAATGCTTTGTGCGGAAGCTCCTAATATTTGGCAGCATTATTCCCGCTTTGGACGTATTTGACGCTTATATGAGTAGAAGATTGCATCTGGAGTCAGGTACGTTGTGGAGCGGTAGAATGATGAACATTTTTTCCGACAGCTTTAGCAACAGGCTTGATATACGACGTCCAATTAATGTCACGAGTGAACGTCATCCCTAAGAGCTTATCTAAAGAGGAGAAAGCCATTGATCTGAAAGTTGTTTCTAAAACGAGAGAAGCTTTGTTTTAGGGGTGTTAAAAGTAACATCATACTTTTTCCCACTATACTACCTGCTCCAGGGGAGGTTACAGTGGCACCGTGGTTAACGCCATAAACTGACAACTCGGTTGTGTCAAGTTCGAATCAAGTTCATCCCACATAAACACATTCATTTAGTGTTTTGGAAACCTTCAGGTGTTACCTCTCGTAAGTGCCTGATATATTGGTAGAAACGGTTTCTAACCTAAAAGATACGCGGAAACCAATGCCAACAATAGGATCACCTGATTAATGCGACATTAATAAATGACATACTCCAGGTACCTGGAGTCAGCGATAGCATGATCTCCAGTGCTCTCCGAGGTGGAGCCATAGACAGTGTTGTCGTCTACGTATATGTAAACGAATTACCCCAGGATATGATTTGGAGGAGAATTAATGTAGATCAGGAGGAGTAAGCGTATATTATCAATTGATACAGTTCGAGTAAACTGCTTCCCCAAGAGGGCTGCATATGAAAAAAGCTTGAGTTTAATTTGATATACCCCCTTATTTAATTTATCTTAGTGGTGTATTCATCTTAGGCGGGTTGAGTCGGTTTCCCTCCAATCGCATTTATATCCCAGTCAGACGAAATGATTTTGAGGACGTTAATTTTCTGCATTTTTTTTGTTGTTGAGAGGTATCAACGTCCTTCAACATACAGAGTATGGGATTCCCAAATTATCACTCACCTGGTACTGCCAAGGCTCAACGGCACTTTATATCTAACAAGAACCGGTATGTCAACGTGATTAAGTGGTATTTAATTAGGTGTTCATGCCTCTCTGCTATTCAGTAATGGTCACTGTTTGGAGTGAGGTGCTGTCAATTAATCCCTGAGAATATAGTTATAGTATTTGCATTAAACTAGGATTGGCATGCTGTAAACACGTCAAATCAAACCAAAGTAAACACCCTACTATACGTAGTTGGTCGTCTCTAAACTGTATTATATTTAATCCTAATTTATCCGTTTGTTCACCACTTAAAGGCTATTAATAATAAGACTATTACTCGACATAATTAAACAAAAGTTATCACGTAGCGTTATTGGGGTGTCAGGGAGATCATATAAGATGGCAATGTTAATAGTGTATATGCTACCTCTATTACTTCTTATAATAAAAAAAATGAACATCAGTAAACCGTAATAGACGTTGGAAGAATTGATCAGAACTACTCAAACTCTTCCTTGAAACACCTTTGGAATACTGGATGTGCCATGCGGCGTAATAACACTATGGCATAACTACTACCATTAATACTACTACTGCTACTACTACTACTACTACTAGTAATAACGCTAATGTTATTAAAGTAATAAAATACTTAAACGTTTTTAGTAGAAATGCACTACATTTAGCATGAAATGTCATTCAAATGATGGGTTGTTACATACCGCGCAGTCTAAATTAAAATTATGTATACTATTATTAATATTATTGATAATAATAATAATAATAATAATAATAATAATAATAATAATAATAATAATTGGCCTTTTGACTGAGAGTGTGTATCTGTTCCGATTGATACTACACTCCATAGAACGGTATCGTCTTGGCCTTCGGGGTTTGATTTACGGCGGTCTCTAGGTTTGTCATGTGCAGTTCTAGGAAGCACGCCCTCCAGGCTTTGCCTCCCCTCTTTGAGGAGGAGTAAGTGTATTTCTTACTGCCTGAGGCGCCCCTACCGGAGAATGCCTACGGGGCTACCCAGGCATTTTTGTAGGCCAGAGTTCTCCACTTCTCCCCCGCTGGCTATTCTAATCCCACTTTCCCGACTTTGTGTCATATCTTACCTTGTGGGAGCAAAAATGGTGACAACAAGTTTCGCCAGATTTCCAGTACTTTCTGTTTCTTTCGATAACTATTAAAAATCATATATTGTTCTCGCAACATTCGTTTAGCATTGGTTTCATGCTGTTAACAAGCGGTGTATTTCCTGGAATACAAGTGGCTATAAGCCTCAACAAGGTCAAAGTAGCCCCCTGCCATTCCAGTGGAGTTCTGCATGGTGATAATTCTCCTCGCTCTTTCCGTTCTGCTTGCCCTTTCGAATGTAGTATATGTGGTACTAAACGATTCTTGGTTAACCACTATGTTTAGGTTGGGGCTGGGGATAACAGATTACGGGACTTTTGTCACTGTGCCAATGCCAGTTCCATGTGATTCATGTAATATTCATTCTATATATTCTAATGTACTTTTTTTTCAAATAACCTGTAGTTGATCATGGTTACTTCGTAATGTTTGTATATTTTCACACTTGAAGACCTATCTTAATATTTCAGATGTGTTCATCAATTATGTATCTTGTATGCTATCAATCTCATTTGATTCCTATGTTTAAAAGCCATTTTCCAGTGTTGTTCGAAACTGTTCTCAGTGTTCCTAAAAGTATTGGTATTACAGTAATTATCTTCTTGTCTCATATTATATTCACCGCTTTCGAAAGTTTCTTGCAATTGGTTTGTCTTTCTGCCTCTTGAATCTGTGACATACTGGGAAAGCGAAATGCTCATTTTGGCAGAAATTATTCTTTTCATCACTAATTATCACGTCCGATATTTTTGTTTGAATGATTTTGTCACTGTGTATTTCCATGTTCGCGGCGATCTTATAATTTTAGTTTTCTACTACTGGCTCCTGTTCATGTCTGTACAAATGCCTTACATGTTCAAAATGCAGACGTTTGCATAATTCACTGGAAATTGCCCTCCCAACGTGGAGATGCCTGTTTTTGTGTTACATTTGGGCTAACTTAAAGTGATTCCTCGATGCGACTCCAAATTTAGTCTTTATTAATACTATTATTGACATACTAGGAGTTTTAGACGACATAAATTATCAGTGATTCTTCACTGCGATGTTCCGTGAATTCTGAGTAACAACAACCCTAACCGTAACCTGATTTTCAGCATTCACCGCCTCTTTCGATTACCGTTTCAAATCAGTTTCCGTTATCGACACAGTCGTTTACCATTAACTTCTTGCTGGTAACAACCGTCGACCCTCCCTTCCATTGAAGTGGAAATAGGCCTCCCCAAGCTTCTAGGAATCTCTATATTCTTTCAGTAGGAGACTTGTTTGTGCTCTTCCTCCTACATCATTAAATCTTGCTTGGTCCTTCGCGACCACTTTGCGTGATGCAAGCCGACGCCGTTCCCTACAAATATGTGCGCATGTTTTATGGGGGTATGCCAGGTTGTAATATGTTATCGGACAATAATATAGCACATTTTTATCGATAGGATTGTTTCAAATATGATGTCTACCAAAACATCCCTAGACTGTAAAGGGTCATGCCAGCCAACAGTGCCAAAGTAATATTGTGTAAGAGTTATTGAGAATTGTACACGTCGTATATAGGTATGGCTATCATTGTGCGGCAACAAAAATACTGTTGGGAAATCATGATTAGAAATTGGTGGACAAGTCAGGCATAGACTGGGTTTTATTTGTACTAAATGTGTTCGATTGCAGAGAGGTGTGTGAACTTTATTAACGGTCACATTGGTAGCAATATTTCAGTGTCCCCTTTAGTTACCTAAATTACCTACTGACATGTTGGTTACAAAATAGCGGTGGAATGACTTCACTTATCACTTTACACATCAAGTCTGCTTGAATTCCCTGAATTTTAGTGAGCGTATCATATCCCAGAACACATTAGCATACTAGAAGCTTGAGCTAATCCGCTTTACTAGGACGGGAATGTAGCTGTAGTCGAGTGAGAATTAGAATGCCACTAACTCAAACTGCAGTGTGTGAATTTTAATAGTCGTACTACGATTGCAGCAGCGATGGAGTCCCTAAAAATCATATATAGTTGTAAAAAAGAACAAAAATGTGACATTATTTGCTTTCAAGTGCTTTGAATGCAATACATACACGCAACTGACGACACTTGCAATACTTAATACGTTTGTATTTCACTCGTCTTTCCTTCTTTCTATTGCTTGTGCATGTGCAGTGCTGTTTATTGTTCACGGGAAAAAGAACATTCCAAGGAGTCCGATTTCTATTTAATAATGTCCCAAGGGAATATTCCGTGAAATAGTCTCGTTTTCTACTTTTATTTTTCAAGAATAGGTGGTGATTCAGACTTACCGATTTGGAAGGAGAATAGTCTATATTTTCTTAAGAACTTACATTTTTGTTCTCTCTTTTTTGTATCTATATTTCTTTTTGTACTTTTTATATTTTGTTTTGATTGAATAAATCTGTTTTTCTTTCTTTCCTATAGTTATGTCACATTTATTAAATTATTCCTTTTGTTTTTGTGTTTTTGTATTGCATTCTATTACATTTCATTTACTAAATAATTTATTTAATTACAAGTTTGGTATATTTCGTTATTTATTGTTACTCATATTTTCTTAGATGGTCATTAACTTGTTAAAATCTTTCATTCAGTCGTTTCACTTGCTTTCTATTATTAGTTTTCATTAATACATTTCTCATATTAAAAATTATTTTATATTTGTCATTATTGTTTTATTTCAATTTAGTATTTACTATAATTTACTTTTATTATTTAAGCTTTATTTATTTATGTTATTTGTTTCTCGTTTTATATTTGCATTCAATGTTTAAACCACTTTCCTTTAATTGTTAAAGTATTTGGCAACTTAATTTCTATTCTATCTTCTTTTTTACTTTCTTTTAGTAAGTCTATATATCTTAGATGTTTCATTTCAATCCTTTACTTGTCGTGTGTCTTCGATATTCCAACCGTTCTTTCTCTATTACTTATTTTCTTTTAGTAAATTATGTCTTCAATGTTTTTCATTGCTATTTTTATCTAATTTCGCATTAATATCTTATTTCATAAAATCGTTATCAATTTTTCTCTAATTTATTGTTTCTTTTCTCATTTATTTCTCTTGTTGTCACTTGTTAAAATGTTTTGATCGTCGATTAATTGAAATTCCCTGTACTTTACCTTCTCGATAGTTTATTTCGTAAATTATTAATTTCATTATTGCGCATTAATTCTTTTTGTTCTCGTTGTTTTTTAGTAATATATAGTTTCTAATATTTTCTCTTGAAATCTTTCCAATACCTCGTATCTACTTTTAGTATATCTAATTTCTAAAACTTTTATTTGATTGCTATTTTAATTTTATACTCTTCTCTTAGTAATTCAGAATTTGTTTTATTTCATATCTGTTTATTTAATATATCATGTGTTTCCTAGTTTCGTGTTCCATTCTCTCGCATCCTTTTCTCACTTTACCATTTTAATTTGTTCTTTTCTATGTCTTCGTAGAGAACTAAGTTGAGAAATACAACTATCAGAATTAATACAGAAATTTTAATTTCTCAAATGCTGTCGTACTTTTTACTTTCTTCAATTTTATTCTCAAAAGTATGTCAGGTGAACTTAATTCGAGACACTTTCACTCGCCATTTTCTCTAGTTGAAAGAGGTCAACAACCGATATCAGGGGTTTCATTTTATTATCCAGAGATCAAATAATTTTTCGCTATTTTGAATTTATAATATGGATGCTATCAAGTTACAGAAATCATTATGTGATATAGCTGATATATTGCAGGGAACTTATATTTATATATATATATATATATATATATATATATATATATATATATATATATATATATATATATATATATATATTCGAATGCATTTTTATTAGAAATTGCTATTGGTTATCTGGTTTTCTCTGCCCCTATTGAGTATACTTGTTTGCCAATTAAATGTACACATGGCGAACACAGCATGAACAAGATAAACTAATTAAATCCCAAATGCTCTGATATAAGAATCGTCTTAACTAACTTCTAAGCAAATATTTGATGAATGAAATAGGATTAAGAGGGAATCAGCGAAAGACCAACAAGACGGCGCTACGCGAATTACTTGAAAAGACATATGTCTTAGAATGCATAGGTGTTATTTGCATCGTGCACACGTTGATTGTAGAATGCGAGCATTTTTCAGGTCCATGTTGATGTAAGTATTATGTCCTCCAAGTATGTAAGAAAATATTCCTACCGTTGGCTGGTCTTAAGGGTCACATGCACACTAGCCTGTTTATGACGAATGTGTCTATGAAAATACAAGAATCGAATACATAAGGAATAGTCGTACGTGGCAGTCGAATAAAGTTATATTGAATTGCCACTTTTGTCAGAATCCCTTTTATTTTTACAGATTGCATACGGTATTCATTACTTCCCACACTCAACGATAGAATGTGAAAAGATCCAACTGAATATATATTTATTTTAGATTTAAGAAACGAATGAACCCTGACTTCTAATAGTTACACTTCAAACGCTTCTTGTATACAATAAATCATTTTAAATAGGAATTCGGTGTCAGTATTAAATAATAAGTTTTGAGTTGCCGTAAAACAGACACTCGAAATGACATAAAAGCTCGAAGTTGATCTTAATAACTGATTTAAAAAATGAATGAAATAATTTATTTCACTTTTTATATAAGAGAAATTACACATTAATCGTTTTGTAATAAAACTATGAACTTATGTAGGGCGCACACATGCTTTATTTACAGATCCAGGAAAGAAACAGGATTAGTTTATTTTTTTAAGCAAACCTTATCTTGCGTATTTGTTGCATAACATTATTGGTGTATTTGTTATTTAAGTTAGTTTAACTCGCGTATTTGTTGTTGTTTTTCGTAAGTTTTACGTCGATTAATTGTTTTGTTTCTCACGATAAAAGAATTAACGTGCCCTCTGCCCCAAAATGCTAGTATATAGTACATATTTAATTGTGTTTAACGCAAGTACGTAGTTAAACAAATATTATTATTGAAATAATTTCTAACGCTATTGATGATGTTTAGTTATTCATTTTTTAAATTTTGATTATCGCTTATGTTTGAATTCATGTTTTGAATCATTATGTACATCATAATTTATGACGTCACGCTTAAGTCAAAATTATTTTGTTATGGTGATGTCTTAAGCTCTGCTCTCCATATATTAAAAATAAGTCAGTTGGTAGTACCTCAGACTGCAGATCTCAAGATTTCGCTTTCGATTTCCGGTTATGAGAATTTATTTACTATTGATACACTATTTTCCATTTCTGAAATTAGTTAATATTTCTGATAATTCGAAATAAGACTAATACTGTAATACATTTATTACGTTAAAAAAAAACTGTAACTCATGGAAAACATCTAGACTGACGTCAGACGGACTACATCTCTGTTTATAAAGAAGATTTACATCGCATGTTACAATAGTAAGAAATCAATTGCTATTGATAAAATAAATGACTTACTACGCCCAAGGACAACGCCAGGCAGTACTGCTAGTTACTAATATACGTCAAAATTCTTCTCATACAGAGTCAGATGATACAATAGATTAAATAATGTATACTATAGTATTTAATATTTAAGTTAAATAGATTGTGACCCAGTTGATATAATAACAAGTTGCGCGTGCTTGGTCCCCCTCTGTATGTCACTCGATGTGGCGAGTGTAAAATGCAACAATAAATTTGGGAACTTTGGGGCATTTTCGACCCCCCTTTGAACCCCTGGGCGCGAACCAGAATTTCTCGTAAGTCAATGATGCTCGTTTTATATCCAGAACAATTGCCTCTACATTTTGGCCAAGTTTCAGAAAAATTGAATGGATGGATCAAACGTTATGGGAAAAAAGGGTCATTTTTTGCCATTTTGGGGGCTTTTGACCCCCTGTGGGCGCGAACCAGATTTTTTCCAAGGTCAGCGATTCTTATTTTCTATTAGGAACAATGGCCTCTACAATTTGGCCAAGTTTCAGAGAAATTGAATGGATGGATGAAAAGTTATGGGGCAGAAAATGTCATTTTTTGCTATTTCGGGACCTTTTGACCCGCTGGGGGGGGGGGGGGGGGGGGGCTAAGCAGTTTTTTTCAAAAATCGGAGAATGTCACTTTTTAACCTGACCGAAGTTACAACTTCATACAAAATTTCAGAGAAATTCAATGGATGGTTGCGGAGAAAACTACGGACGGACGGACATGCCTCAAAACATAAGTCCCCCGATTTTATAAATCGGGGGACCAATTAGAGTCTTAAATCTCCAGTTGAGGTATACTAAAGACTCACATAATTGTACTTGCTGCCCCTGGCTAAGGAATAACAATTATAAGGTGAATATAAAGGATAAGTAAAGTAATCCTGCATAAGTGTGGTGCCCTATTACGCCTCGATGTCGTAGTATTTTTGACTAGTTTACATTTTGTTAGATTCTAGGACTGAGTCAAAAGTATCCTAATCGTTTAAATGTTGGCATCGATGTTTATATATCTTTAAACTATTTAATTTTTAAATATAGATAGATAAATAATTATATCATGTTAAATTTGCTAACCTATTAGCATGAAAACAGGCGTACCCGAACTATGAAAAGAAGAGGGAGTTTGAATGCCTACTAAACACTATCTTGAAGTGTATTTGGACTCTCTGTACAGGGTTTATTCATGTATGATGAGATTTAACCCGACGAGAAAACCCTGGCCACTTATTCAAAGTAAGATAGCAATTGAAGGCCAAATAATATCCACTCGGCATAAACACTGACTCATATAATGAATGCTAAACCTTCCCGTAGTGATGCGTCCTCATGTAATATCACTAAGGTAGATACTCCACCAAACCTGATAAACCTGTAATTTAGCAGGACCAATAGAAGACCACGACAATGATACACTATAACATAGTCAGGTTATTAATTAAGGAGTGCGCAAGTGATACCCTTTACTGTTTTACTTACTTCAGGTTGCTTAACTGAACACTTTAATATCGATGCACCTCATGAATAAATATTGTGTTAGACCGAGTAATCGGTTCCTTGATTTCTGAGAGCTAACTGTGCTAAAAAAATTGAAAATAATCACATTGGTGACGGACGTATAACACGCTGATCTACGAACATCAATATTTGTACTCGATATTTTAATTTGTTTAACCCTTGCTTTTCAACGAACTTATTTTAAAACAGTATATTCTACCAAAGCGAATAAAAATCACCAAACTGAGATCATCAAAAGTGTAATTAAATAATGCTACAATATTATCGTCATTTACACACTATTATAGTTGGAAAAAGTACGAACTCCTGACCCTACTACGCTTACAGTACAATCGCTTATTGTATACAATAAATCGTTTACAATAGAAATTGTGTCACGGTATTAAATAGATTCGAATATTTCGAGTTGCTGAAACGATATTGTTGATCGAATTTGATAAGAAACTCCATGCGATTTTCATCATTAACTAATAATGTGTAACACGCTCGTTCCAAATACGACGTTTCATTACGAATTAATATCCAACGAACAATTTAGATATCTCTTTACTTGAAGAAACTGAGCACCCGTTTTGCGTCTAGCCTTAAGAACATCCTCAGGATTTGGAAGATCTATTTAGTTCTACCTTCGAGACCAGAGATTATAATTCCAATAACGGCCTGCCTGTCCGTAGTACGACTACAAAATCAGGTAACTTTTTAATCTCAAGAGTTTAAGTGGAATAGAAATGTGCAACAAATATATCCATATTGTCTGAAGTTTATTTTACTTTATCTTGTGTCATATTCTATTGAAATCGTAACATCATATTAAATACTCGCTTTAAGACTGCCACTGGTGTTAGTTTATATACCAATATCGGTAACCGTTATAATTTCACTGAATATGATGAACGTAGAAAAGTTTTGGTCACTTCTCTGTTCTTCTCCCTTGTCTTATTTCCCTTTCCTCAACCTCGTCGACTTCTATCTCAAATTTTAACTGTGTCTGTTATTTTGTCCTCTTTATCTAGCGATTTAAAGTGCAATTTCAGTTTTTTATAAAAATTAAAAATGAAAGAAGTAGGAATAAAGATGCAACATAAGTCAAGTATATTCGGAATATTAACAACATGTAGTAAAGACACAATGATAATACACACACACAGACATATATATATATATATATATATATATATATATAATGAATAACATTTCTTTGCTGATAAGATTTTTGGTGTATTTTTTAATTGTTTATATACTTTTTTTTATATTTTATGCGCTAAGAGTAATATAATTTTACGGACTTGCATTTCTGAAGTTCCAAGGAAATAAAAAGTATATTAATATATTCCTTGTTTAAACTAGTTGATGATTGAATGTATATTGTCTTTTTCCAATTTTTATTTTCATCATGAATTCTCTCTCTCTCTCTCTCTCTCTCTCTCTCTCTCTCTATATATATATATATATATATATATATATATATAAATATATATATATATAAATATATATATATATATATATATAGAGAAGGAGAGAGATAGAGAGAGAGAGAGAGATACATGTGTGTGTGCATGTTCTTTTTGTATTTTCATATATGTTTGGTTTTATGGCATCTTTTTCATTCTTAAAATTACATACGAGTATAGTGCCGAAGAACAAATGTAGTAAAATATTATGAAGTTCATTTTATATCCAGCTTTATAATTGTTTTACAATAAAGGTTACAAATTATGTAAAAAGGTGCAGCAATTTAGACTGAAAATTAAAGCTATATGACGCACACTAATGAAAATTGCTCTTTGACAGACATGGAATATGGTCTGTTGTTTTAATTCACGTTGGCTTCAATCGCTTGCAGAAAACATATCGTAGAACGAAGTGTTCATCAAATTGTAAGCATTATCTACTACGCATTGGTCGCTTGCCATATCTTACAAAATAATTCACAAATTCTATTGCCTACTGTATTTCCTTGATGTGTGTGTGTATGTGCGTGTTAGATAATGCCCACTACGATTCGATTCAAAGGAAGAACGATTAGAACGTATACGACTGATTAATGCCTAAGCGGTTAACAATTGACCACAGTGAATAAAGAGTAAGTTGCTTTCGAGAGCTATTCATGGACAGTTTGCTTGTACTTTCTTTGCTGATAAATCTACAGGGGCGTTGACGCAGAACGCAGTGCTTACCTAAACAACTTTTATGGATGTCGGGCGAGTAAGCAATATGATAGCTATGATCTGCCAATGTTTCTCTCACTTTAGTCGATGGAATACTTTAATATACGTCTCTAACGCTGATTACTGTAGTTGTCTTATTAATCCTTTTCTCGTGCTGATGAATCTTCAATCTAAAGTCATCTTCCCGTTTGTTGATTGAAGACAGAGATGACGACAAAACGTGTGGGTCCAGCAACAAATGGGTGCACTTAGTTATATTCGCATCAGAGAATGAGCCAATATATATATATATATATATATGCAAGATCCAAACACAGTTTGTTGATCACTTTCAACTGCTCGTGTCAAATACCCGCCGACTCGGTATTTACAAAGTTAAATTCATCCTTAATTATTAGCTAATTCGTTGTGGCTGACGGGGGAACGCTCTTGACTACACATCAGTGGCAATTTGTTATCGGAGTGCGAGCACGCTGACTGTAGAGAATTTACTTCCTGCACTGAAGATAGCGTTAGCATGAAACATCGATGTTTGTAGGTAATAAATAATTAGTATTTATTCATGAATATTATATATATATATATATATATATATATATATATATATATGTGTGTGTGTGTTTGTGGGGGGGAGGGTGTATTGCACATTCAAAGCGTTTGCCTCTCTTGCAACAGAAGAGTCTGTGATTCAACGCGACAGTTTGTCTGTGATGACTAAATATGCCCTGATCCTCTTCGTGTTTTGCTTATTTCAGTAACTGAATTCGCTTGCTACCATTACTCATCCCTATGAGTATAAGATGCTATTTGTAAATCTACCAACATTTTCTGTAGTTGTAGTACAAATAGTAGTAGTAGTAGTAGTAGTAGTAGTAGTAGTAGTAGTAGTAGTATAGATAATTGTAATGTAAGTCGTAAATATTATCCGTTGCTTTGTTTATTATGCAATAACATTAGTTTCATTCACTCAATGTTCATGTTGTTGCCTACTTTTATATAGAAAAGCATTGTATTCGTTTTACATGAAATTCTATTATTACAAAGACGACGAGACTGACTGTCCTTGAACTTTATTGCCATTAAATTGCATAAATTGGGTGTAGGTCATAATCTTGAATAAAGGCATATTGGCTATAAAAGATTAATTTCATTTATTGAATAGAAAGAGACTGAATTGTCTGTTACTATACTTATTGAGATCAGATAACGATCAAATGTAATTGCATACATGTTTATATATATGTGTATGGTACTCATATATATATATATGCATATATATATATATTTATATATATATTTCTTTCTCTTTCTATATGTATGTATATATATATATATATATATATATATATATATATATATATATATATATATATATATATATATATATATTCTCAGAGATCGAGAGCCGATAAGGGAGGGGAAGCTGTTTGTCTCAAATAATAGGATATCAAAAAGAAATGGAATGTAATACACTTTACTAAATTAAAAACATTGCAACAAGTATATCTTATACCTTTACGCGCACAGCTACACACATAAACGAACGCAACATCATACACTTGCAATAACATAGACATATTCATTAATATATATTTCTAAATCCCTCTTTTTCATATACTTGAAAAATGTAACTCGTTGGGTCAACCCATGAGTTTGAGTTATATTGTTTTGATCAGGCAAAAGTGAATTTACAAACTCAGTTTATTAGAAACAAAGAGACACAATAAAAAATATACTGCGTATGTGTGCTACACATATGTATACACATATTTACTTTCTTAATAAATATTATTGCTTTTCGTATATATTGGATCGTTCTAATCTTGTTATTCTCTCATTCTTTTATCAATATTGACTTTTTTCTAATGAAACGAGATTGACAGAAATGAAGTAGGTAGCCGATAGATTCTAAGCTGGGCGGCAGATATTGTAATATGAAATAATAAAGGAATAAAGGAATTGATAATTTTATTAATTAATTAATTTATTTTTTATTAGAATATTCGTTAAGTGAGAATTTTAAATAAATACGCTATTCATTGATTCGATATATTCATGAAAGCTTTTATTTAAATAATTTACGCGTGGTTCTAATGAGTAGGGGTTATATTATTTTTATATTTATATACAATAAGCAAAAGTATGATGTAAGATAATCTTTTACTTTTAAAAGTATAATTCGTTTGTGAAGGGTAAATTGAGAAAAATGAAAATAATGTGTATAAGAAACAGCCGCCATCTTTGATTATGTACACTTTCCCTTTGCACCATTTTCATTCATAATTAG
Organism: Sepiola atlantica; assembly: GCA_963556195.1. Taxonomy (NCBI): domain Eukaryota; kingdom Metazoa; phylum Mollusca; class Cephalopoda; order Sepiida; family Sepiolidae; genus Sepiola; species Sepiola atlantica. The sequence goes on from OY744516.1 coordinate 154,527,399, forward strand.
TAAATTCAATATTTTGTCGAATAAATTTCTATTAATATCAATGAGAATTATTCTCAACAGTTAATTGATCATATTTGTATATTTTAAGAAGACAAGATGCAACAATGTAGATTAGTTTTACTTTTCTTAATGGACAATGCGTCAGTTATGCAGATTTAAAAAATTGAACTACACTTTTATTAGTCAGACTTCTTTATAATTGAATATTACATAATATATTGAACTTGCTTATGCTATAGGTACGAAATGTGTTAGGGAAGAAGTCAAATAAATGTTTTTTGTAATAATTAAATGAATGGATATGTGAAGTATTGTTTTTCTTTAATTGTTGATGCTTATGATCAAATATATATTCATTTGTTATTATTATTATTAGTAGTAGTAGTATTATCATTATTAGTATTATCATTATTAGTATTAAAGATTTATATATTGCAAAATTCTTAATGCAATTATTATTGCGTGGGACTATGCAGTAAAAATAAAAGAAATAAATTGCTAATAAAATTTATTTTCAGGACACACAGTTAAATGGTGGATTAAACGATATATAATCCCTTTATTATTCAATTTTTGTTTTTTTAATTTCTATTAGGTTATTTAATCTTAGATTATTTTTAACATTTTCTATTCTATTTTTAATTAGTGTAATGTTTTTAAGCTTATCAGTTTTTCCTATTATTAGATACTTTCTGCTTTTTATGATTAATATCATCAGTATTAATAATACCATATGTATTCATTTGGTTATCTATGAATATGTTATCAGATAAAATATCAAAGCCTTTGTCGGAGTCTCATTGTTATTTTGCTTTAATATAATCTTACCCGCATGTCAATAATTTAAAATGTATTTTTACAGTAATAAGCTACGCTTTCAGAAATTTGTTTATTAACAGATACTTTTAGAAATCTATAGGAATTGTTTGGAATTATTGAATTATGATATATTAAGGGTTATACATAAGTATGATTGTGCTGATGTTGTATTGGAAAATTATTATTTTAGATCTGAATGGTTGTTTTAGAACATATTGTTAAATACATTTTGCAATTCATTTTGTTTTTCATAGATATCCATAGACGCACGTATAAAATATGACACTTCTATCAAGCCCTCTAGTTAAACAATGAATATATATATATATATATATATATATATATATATATATATATATATATATATATATATATATATCTGTGTATGTGTGTGTGTGTGTTCCTTACAATAATAATTTACCGATTACATCCGTGACAGCAAATAAGCTGTCAATCACATTAAAATGTTGGAATTACTCTGTTGCTATAAAGATTTTAAGCCGTCTTGCAAAAATATTATTTAATATTTGTTAACATATGAAATATAATATATTCGTCTATGTTTTATTGGAACTTTAAATAGACTTTCTTATGAGAATTGTTTCGCATATTTTTATATAAAGTAATTTTATATGATTTATAAAAATAATAGTCCCAAACATTTATTTACTTTCAAACAACTGTAAGGAACTGTCGGTATAACATTATTTTCAGATTATTTATGCAAGCTCTCTTTCTTTCTCTCTCTTTCTCTCTCTCTCTCATATATATATATATATATATATATATAACGTTTTCCAACGAATGCTAAGTCTACGATATCTTGGATTTAGTTAGTGTCTCTTGGAATTTAAACTGCATTTTCCTTTTTCTTAATTTGTTTAAAATGACTCAACGCTTCTTTAGACGATATATTGGATATTTAGATCTGCGTGGCTAGTTTTCCCTCCTTTTATCTATTTGCCTAGCTGGTAACTAAGGTACTTAAGCTTTTTTTTCAATGCAACTTTTATTCCTCAATAATTGTATAGCTAGCTACCATATCGCAGAATGGTTCTTGGGTGTGGTGTTTAGATAGTATTATTATTATTATTATCATTATCATCATTATTATTATAATTAATGTTATTTGATATGCACGTTACCATATCACACGGTAGTTTTAAGGGTAATATATTATTATTATTATTATGATTATTATATTAGTATACTATTATGTATGTATATGTTAGTGAAATTTAAACTGAATTATTTTTACACTTGATTATTAGGGAAATGCCCGTTTGATCAGTACCATGGAGAGGCATAAATATTATAACTGTCCTGTTTGTAAATCTCCGAAACAGTGACATGGTAAACAGCTGATTATCCCCGTTTTAATATTTCATGCTTAAGTTAAAGTCCCTTGTTTTTGTTTCACTGTTTAATACTTGAATCCCCTTTTTTATTTCTTATTTGTTTATTCATAAATTTTCCAACGAATGCTGAGTCTGCGATATCTTGGATTTAGTTAGTTTCTCTTGGAATTCAAACTGCATTTTCCTTTTTCTTTCATTTGTTTTAAATGACTCAAAGCTTCGTTAGACATATATATATATATATATATATATATATATATATATATATATATATATAGAGAGAGAGAGAGAGAGAGAGAGAAGAAAGAGATAAAGAGAGAGAGAGAGGAAATGAGAGGGAGGAAAACAGGGGAAAAAAGACGAGCTGTATTTAATCAATATTAGACAGATAGATGATGTATAAGATATCGGGGTTTATATAATTAGATTTGGATGCGTCTGCATATTGTGCAGTGAGGACTGCATACGTGTGTTGACATATAATGTTCCTAATTGATCACTCATCTATGATAATAAAATGAAGATATAAAAAGTGCAATATAATCGTGAAAGCAGACATTACCTGCCGAAATTACTATATAATGATTCAAACTTGAGGCTGAACGATTACAAAAGACAATTACCGATTTCCGATCCAACAACCTAATTGTCGCACACTGCTTACAGTTACCGAAAATCCGCCTATTCAGAACTCGAGCGAAAAGAGCCAAATTGACTAAGCGTGGAACAGAACGATTTGATCAAAAAAGTAATAATAGACGAAAGTAAAATAGAATAAAGTAACGTTTTGAAAATATATTAATGACACATAATTGAGGGCACTCACTCTAATTAGTAATACATCGTTTATTAAATTAAAATTTAACAGGAGAGGCATTGGAACTCATAGACTTAGTTTCATACTAGTATAGTACTCTAATCTTTAACATTCTTACCATATTTTGTTTATTACATGCTGTCTATATCTTTCTACTATATTCGTATAACCTTTCCCTCTCTTCTATAATCACACACACACACATAAACCTCCTTTTTTAGTCTAAAGAGACAATGTGACACCCTGTAAGCGTGCCTGGGCGGGTCGTCTATAATGAAGCAAAAGAGAATTACCCTCTCTGCCTCTCCTTAAACAATATTGATTTAGTCAAGTTTCAACTTGAAGTCTTTCACGACTGATAACAGTAGTGTGATCAAAATATACATGTTAGTGTATTTCGGAGTTTTCCTTCTTTTAGCAAAGTACAACCACCGAATATTGAGAACCTAGTTATTATTCCAAAGCTTGGCCGAAGTCATATATACATTTATGCATTTCCCAAATGTGGTAGAGAAATTGATGATGTCAAAACTCAAATGCGACACACCTGCCTACACTCAACACCGCTAATCACTACACCACACCACTTCCAACTTTACCGCACACGCAAATATATAATATATATATATATATATATATATATATATATATAGAACAGATATTTATTATATTCCAATAACCATGGTTAGTTTTATTACTTTTATTTTTTTTTTTATTTTTTTTTTTCACATTTCCAAAAATTCCAAATTTCTGTGAGATATATTTAACGGTCCGTTTCATTTGTTTTGTGCCAAACAACGTTTGTATGTCAATATCGTCTCTGCAACACTACAAAATCATCAGAAAAAGTTCACAAATAATAAGAGTTCTTAGATTAGAGTGTCTTGAAAAAACACCCACATCATACATCAGTTTCATTTTGCATCATATTTTGCTCTGTTATCAATAATTGACAAACATTGAGCTGAATCTTCTAAGGAGACTACAAACTAAAAGGATCTGATTATATATGATTATACATATATTGTCTTCAATAATTAATTATATATATATATATATATATATATATATATATATATATATATATATATATATAAACTAAATCATACTAAAGTATGCTCATGTTATCAATCCTTATATCTGGCAGAGTTCATAATAACATGTCTATTAGTTTAGGAGTTTATTCTGTACAATACAATATATATACACATATACATATACGAAACCTTACATGTGCACCCTCTAAATGATTACATTTACAAAGAAATGAGTATCCATGTTACCCACAGTGTTGCCTAGAATATATATTTCAAAACTCATAAGTATGCGGGTCATTAGTTTAGGAGAATATCATGTACATTCATATATATATATATATATATATATATATATATGTATATATATATATATATATATAGATATATATATATATAATTTCGATGAATGCGTTTACGTGTGTGTTATCTTTGTGTGTTGCCTATAGGAAAAATGAGTGAATATACATGAACTCTAAACGTATATGTTTATATAAAGTTGATCGGTGAAAAAAGTCGGAGTGTTGCATAATCTCTAAGTGCACGATAATTGGCCTATGAGGACATACGGTGTGTATGTCCTTAGAACATATATTTTTATGAAATTTAAATCCTAACTATAATTTTTTGGGGGATGGCAATGGAAGTTGTCACAAATCTGTAGGTGTTCTCCTAACCTAAGTGAGCTATTAGCACCTAACTTACGTTAAAAATTAAATATATTTCATTTTGTGAAATTTATATCATATGTAGAAGATTCTCCGGGAAACACAATGGAAGAAGTCTAGAATCTCACTATTACCCTCTATGTGCCGCATTTCAACGTGATCCCATCTATAGTGACCCATGGGGACATAACCTCCTTAAAACTCTAAATACTTATATTCGATTATTCTCATGAATGCATATTTAAAATTTGACTTAACAAATGTCTGGATTGCTACGTCTGGAAAGTATCAGATTAAATCATTGACTGTGTAGATTTGATTTTACTCTGATTACATTTTCATAAAATTATATGAAATCAAAAAATACATTTAAAAATTTAAATATATATATATATATATATATATATATATATATATATATATATAAGAGGATTTAATGAATTGGAACATTTCAATTGTTCAAAGAATTAGAACAACAAGTCTAGTATGGCGTACGGTCGTTTCCAAAACATTCTGGAAATACTTAATTTTTTTATTAAAAAAAAACAAAAAACAAAACCAATCCAGGTTAAGTTTGTATCTAGGGAGTAAACATCTGGAGAATCACTAATATGTTGATATAATAGTGTTCAATAGTAAATATAACAATTTATTTATATTAATATTATAGCTTTGAAAAGCTGCGATCTTATCAGGTTGTATACCATATGTCTGTTTTTGATTATCAATTTATTTAATATTAACAATTTTAAAAAAATATCAAGGTTATTAACGCTAATACGTACTTATAGCAAAATAAATTAGTTTAGATCATTTAAATAATTTCTAACGCTATTGGCATTGTCTACCTATTCATTTTTTTAATCATAAATTATGTTTAAATTCATGTATTATAAACACGACGTAAAGTCTAAATCTATGACGTCACTCCAACACCATAATTTGTTTTTAATGTAATGTTGTAAGTTCTATTTATTAAAAAAATCAAACCGCTCAGTTAAAAGAACGTCAATCTGAAGATAGCATGATTTCGGTTTCGAATTCCGTCATTGCGTTCATTTTATTTGTATATAATTTATTATTTGCTGTTAGTTCAATATTTCCAATTTCTCAAAATATTTCAGATCTCGGATATTTCGAAATTATACAAATTCAGGAATATATTTATTACGTTTAGAAAACATTATGACTGTCAAATATATATATATATATATATGTGTGTGTGTGTGTGTGTGTGTGTGTGTGTTATTTGTCGGTTAATGTAACTATTTCCTAACTTTTTGTCCGAGGTTTTCTTTATTCACCTTACAAATTGTACAAATATCACAAAGTGTTTTCCTATAAATTATATTTCTTGTTCTTATATCAGTATTATTCCAGTTAAAAACATACAATTAAAACATACAATTTGATTATAACTTTTCTCCCTCCCCGTTCTTTTGTCAGTCAAATGTGCACAGATCATTACCCGAAACGTTTAATAAGTAATCAAACGCAGTCCATACAACATATTATTATTAGTGATCTCATTGTTTTTGTTTTTTTTATTCACGGCTTATTTTGTCTCTTTGGAGTAACTCTTGGTTTTGATAAGCGGTGATACAATCGTAAAGAATACTATTACAGTTTATACAAGTTTGGAAACTATTTATTATTTATACAAATAATTCACAACTTACAAATCCCGACAGCTACTCGAAGAAAAGTGGGAGAATTATAAATAATTTACCGGATGATATAATGTTGAAAATGACTATGTTGCATTCTGTAGGGAAACTTTGCCGCCTTAATGTGTTCCACGAGCGGAAAGTTTTTCGAAAGAAACTTTGTTCATGAAATTTCAGTTTGATTCTCCGTACACAGGATAAACAATTTATTTGCATTGTCAGACGTATGTTTCTTTCGAACGTATGTGTTTACAAATATTTATGCTCCTAAAATTGCTTACATCTATTTCATAAAATTGTTAGAAAATTTCATTGAGTGCGGAAATTATTTTTAAAAAATGATCATGTTAAGAATACATCACGAAATACATGAAAAGAATGTTTTATTCCGATGAAAGCTAAGCTGTGTTCCTTGTTCAGCTTACATAATGCTAAAGTAACCCAGTATAATTAATAGATCCATAAAATTACTAACAAATTGACATCAAAAGGTGTATTTTTTAATTTGAATATTATGTTATGATATACGTAATGAAATTCTTATTGAAATAAAATGTTTACTTCAGCTTAATAGTTCAAAAGTTCTAATCAAAACGCGATTAGTCCAATGTGTCTAAATGTAAAGATTAAACAATGAAAGGGGAAACATATTAAATCTGAAATTCGACGAAAATATTATTTTAATTGAAAACAAGAAGAAATTATGCCGCTATTACATTAGTCAAGCATTATTTGCAGACATTTGAAATGCAACACTTTTTGTAGTGATAGTTTAATAATTTGAAAAATAGTGTTTATCGCGTTTTGTAGTCGAATTTTTTAGTTATGTTTTAATATGGACTTCACACTTAAAAAGTCATAAATATCTGTATTATGGGTATAAACGTTAGAAATGATAACCACTGTTCCGCTATAAAATGTGTAGTTATAACTGGTATTACAACGTATTGTATATTTAATTCATGTATCATGTTATTCTTTAATTATGTTATTTAATGAAGCACCACGTGTGATAGTCATATTAGATTATACATATTGTGATTTCATATGTGATGGATTTTATTGAGGAAATGACCAAGAAGACGACCACGAAATATGTGGACCGACAAGATAAAGGTCGAGATGCCGCTCAGAGCAGTCTTTGCTTCCTTTACATAGTACAATATCGACTTCGAAATATAACGGTTGTGTCATCTTAAATACCTACATCCTCTTACTCACAGAAAAGGAATGTTGCTAGTATTCCTCTAATCTATTTTTATTTTAATGGCAGGTGCTCGACTGAAATACAATCCGTATTTCCTCTCATATACAAACATTTACAGCAACCACCCGTTTCGCCATAACTACTATAAACACATTTACTTTTTTCCTCTGTGTATTCACAACTAAATAGAACTTTCATGAGCATGACTTATTTCTTAAAACTACCCGTCTGAATACAACATGCTTTACAAATTGTAGTTAAACCGTCGTAGTAAATAAGCAAATTCTCACCAGTTCTGTCTCCGATTCTTTTATTAACAGTTATCCTGTAGTTACATTTGTACCGTGAAAAGCGGCGACTAATTATAA
>OY744516.1:154540336-154570336 GCA_963556195.1 Sepiola atlantica
CCCTTTTTGTGTTTCCGCCTTACCCTTATTCACAGCACTGCGTTCCTCTTTGCACTTAATCGTCACCCCAACGATGCAATTACTATATTTGAAAGAATGTATTTTAATGATTCTGCCAACAAGTGATGACTGTAATGTTCAATTTACAACTAAACTATTAAGATTGCATAAACACCTTTAATTTACAATCTTGTCTTTTACGATTGTCAATAAGAGAATAGTTTCCTTTCAAATATAAAGAAAATGAATAATAATTATCATGGAAACACAAACACACACACTAATATATATATATATATATATATATATATATGAGAGAGAGAGAGAGAAAGATAAAGAGAGAGAGATAACTTATTTAAATTCTAATGATAGACAATTCAGTCAATACTCATATACTTTGTTTTTTTTACAATGGAAAAATTGTCCAGTCTTACTATTGTTTCGCAACGAGTAAACTGCAGCAATTACATGCACTTACGCGCTGTTTTTCAGAAACCACAATGGAAAGCTTTTAGAAGATGTAATACTTAATACAATGTCTGTGGAGATAAAAAAAAACATATGATGCAACCCTATGTCTGCCAAAAATGTAGCAAAAGCAAAAGAATGATAACCACACGCAAAATGTTCAATAGAATAAATTAGTATGTTATTTAATAAATGCATAAAGATGCGAACATGCTAAACAAATCTGTAACTTTTAAACATCAAATATGAACACGAACAGGTAATTTTGGAAAATATTAAACATTAAAAAATATAAACAATTAACAATGTTAGTAGTTTCACGCCTTATTATATATATATATATATATATATATATATATATATATATATATTATTTTTCTATAAATGTTAATATCCACAAACACGTATTTCGTCTTATAAAGATAAGGACATTATACAACCATACAACTGCACGATGGAGTACATATATAAGTTTATACAAAGATTCAATTCAAGGGGAAAATCGTCCTGATATACAAAGTAGTGTATTTTTTACAACAGTGTTCTTCTATTACGTATCCCAAGTTCCCTCTCTCCCTCTCTCTCTCGCACTCTATATATTTATTTATCTATGTGTGTATATAAATAACACGCACTATATATATATATATATATGTATTTTTATATATATATATATATATATATATATATATATATATATATATATATATATATATATATATATATATATATATAAAGCATAATGCAGAAGGTCTTCTTTTATTGGGAATTCACTAGTAAAAAACTATAGGTTAACCACAACCTTGGCTTCCGATCATTAAACTTTAGATTTATGAAGTAAGAAATAATTTAACCTATTTTAAACCAGATTAACATTATTGAATGGAAATTGTAAAAAAAAAGAATTAACGAGGATGAAACGATGCAAAACACATATATAAGAACGTTTTCTTTTTCAAACATCTGCGTCCGCCCCTCTCCTGGGGAATTACCTTCACCCTCTTTCTCTCTTTTCACCTCCACCCACTTGCACGGCTTACAGACAAGACCGAGCGGGGATAGAAGCTGGTGACGGTGCACAGAATGCATAATACTATCGACCCAAGACTGTAACGATGAGTATAAGTCATTTGCTTGGAAGTGCGTATTAACCACTCGATGACTCCAGATCTATCCAGGTTTGTCGCTTACTTAACATTCGTCTAATACAAGAGAAGATACTCGGCGTTACCCGGCAGCCATAACTATGCGATTGAAGCTATTTCATATAGCATTTCTATTTATTACCCCATTTCTGTTTCAGTGACCAACTTTAAAGAAAGAACAAAAAGTGAAATGTTATTAAAGATTTTTTAGAATCTGACAATATTTCTCCCGGTATTTTCTATGATCGTAATTATTTTACCATCTCCTTCACGCTCACAAGTAGAGTAAGCCTTGAGAGCGTTGTACACAATAGTCGATAACCTGTGACGCATTTGGTCCACATTTCTGCTTTGTACATAAGGGCATACTAGCGCACTTATCCCCGCGCTACTATACGACACTGAGTCTATGTAAGTGATATCTCAATTCGGTATAGTAAATCGGTACAACATCAGTACTCTGAGGTTGAAGCTCAGAAGGTGTTGACTTCTCGGCTGTCTTAAGCTTATGTTGTAATGCTTATCCTGTGGATGTCTAACTTACTTGTATTATATATATATATATATATATATATATATATATATATATATATATATATATATATATATACGGTAAACATATACAGGTTAAAATCCAAAGAATTTCCACCGGGCTTATAAATAGTGCTCAATATTTAATATAGCTTTTATATATACATAATTATTTTTATTTATACATACATGTACATAATCTGCCACTTACATGTCTATCTTATCGACTAACAGCTTTTAAAAGCTATGAGATCTCATCAGGTACAATAATAATCTGATCTATCCATTAGGTTATATTTGTATATGTATTAAAAAAAAAAAATCATATATATATATATATATATATATATATATATATATATATATATATATATATAAACTCTGGTACAGTCAACGTTTATTAACCAACGTTTCGATGGCATTACATTCATTAAAAAGTCGTATGAAAATAAATAGTGAAAAAAACCCGCAGGCAATTATCACTAGAAAAAAGCAGGATGTGAACAAATAGGAAAAATAGAAAAGAAAAAATCAAATCTAAATATAATTAGGGGGAGGGGTGACGATGTCGGCAAAGTGAATTTTTAATGTGTTTGCAACATTGTATTAAGATCTTTCGCATGAATAGAACTTAAACTGAAAAATAATTTCATTTTATTTACATAAAATTAATATTGTTATAAGCCTTTTTTGAATAAGATTAAAGTTGAGCCCAGTTCGGAGAAGTTAAAAATGGACTGACACGTGCTATAATGCATATTCCGACAACGTTCGTAGAATCTTTGGTCAGTCTTTCTAGATATGCCGCCCTTCGCCTAAATAGAACTTAAATTCACTTCTTGATTGTGGTAATCTCTCGTTGCCTAATAATTATGTCGATTGCTTGCGGAATGTAGGTTGATTCTCTGGCAGAGGTTTGAATCGTGCGACCATCTGAGAATATCATCCTTACACGTATGAGAGCGAACTCATGAAACGCTGACATATGTAGGTTAAAATAATATCTTATTTACTTAAAATTTATATTAGTAAATGTATATTTATGTAGATGTATAAGGAGAAACAATTAGAAAAAAGGAAAATAAATATATTAAATATATGTTTTAAATTTAAATAACCATTAAAAATAATAGCTGATATACGGAATAGATCAATAATATAAATAAATAAGTGATAAGAATACAAATTGTGTAGAATACCATATATATTAAACAATCGCTAGTTCAAAGCAAAGGATTTATATGATAAATTTATTTTTATTTCCTTTAGCTTTTCAAAGTTTAATTTTTATTCTCAGATGTTATTAGACAAATAAGTTTGTAAAATAAAATTTAGCATAAATGCAACATTCAAAAAGGTATGGAAGTATAAAAGAATATAAGATGATGAAGAGGGTGTAGGTTAACATTCTCTGTTGAAGATACAGACATAGTTCGTAAGATCAGATCTAAATATTCTGGTGGATGATAAAATCCGGGTCCTGTGTAAGAAATTAGTTAAGTCAGCCAGAGTTTTAGAGTAATTCGATTCTCAGAGATAACGGTTTAACAGATCCTATAAGGAAAATAAGGACGTAACACATCCATCCTGATTAAAATTGCGACGAGTTAGGATAGTTTTAAAAACTAATATATATATATGTATATATATATATATATATATATATATATATATATATATATATAAATATATATATATATATTACTCAACAGTTTTTAATAATTGTAGCATAGTGCTTTTACAACATGTTCATAATACACTACTACTTTCCTTTTTTAATTGGAAAATTTTATAAAATTAATTTCATAAATATGGTTAAACTTTTATTAAGATGGGATATTCGTATCTAAAGTCTTATCTTACTATGTTCGTATGTCTACCTGACTGCCGTTCAGTCACTTTAAGTCTCCTTTCTCTCTCCCTAACTGTTGGCCTCTCCACCTTTCTTTCTCTCACTTTCTCATGTATCTCGTTTAAGTTTAGTCCGTCATCTCTATATAGGCCAATTTGGTTGTGGTTTACGATTCGCGGGGAAGTGGAAACAACAATTTTCCGTACACAAACACTCATTTTTAAACCCGGACGTCATCAATAAAACGGAATTAACCAAACATTGGTGGTTTTTAAAAAACAACAATTTAACCCAACTGTTTCGTTGTCCATACTATGTCATTCCAACACTTCGAAAGGATTCAGACATAGTGGCACTTTGTGTCTTGAGGAAAAAATTAGAATATTAAAATACGAAGACAATAACATTTTAAATAGATGAGAGAACTGATGGCTAAATCTAGACAGAGGCACAGGTTTACAATCAATAACACGTTATAAAGTTCTTTGTAAATAACAATTCTTTTAGAGCATAGTTACAATAAGAGTTCTAACTGTAAAAATAAATGTTAGTAAATTAGTAAGATTTTTTGTAACAATTTAGTAAAAAACAATTTAGTAAATAAATCGTTTTTAAATGTCGCCAACGTTTAATTCCGTATTGTAGATCATCTCGAATCTTGACCTTATAACCAATTAAGTTTTTGATAATTTCTAATCTAAACTAGAATCTTCGTCCTGCATTTTAATTTTTAATCGTAAATAATTAATCGTGAACGCTCGAATCTTTACAAATTCAGTAAAATACCAATTTGTAAATAAATCGTTTTTAAATGTCGCCAATCTTTAATTCCGTATTGTAGATCATCTCGAACCTTGACGTTATTTTCTAATCTAAACCGAAATCTTCGTCTTGCATTTTCGTCTTTTAATTTGTAATCATAAATCATTAAACCGAGCTTTTAATCGTGAACGCTCAAACCTTTCGTCCTATATTTTTACCTATAAAACTCACATTCGAAATTTTAACTGAGATGATTTATTTATTTCAATAGCAAAAACGAATTCTCTTATATATATATTTTTATATTTATGCATATGTAAAAAAATAAAAGAGTCAAATTAATATTTAACTTCTGTCACCCCTCCCTGATTATTTTACCATTTATCCCCTGTTTTTACATCGACAAATCAACAAAGTGAATTAATCTTTTGAAGACTATGATCAATTTCTCTTATTATTTGTTATTTTACGTGATTGTTTATACGTCTAAGGAGAACTAATTAAAGGCTCGAAATAATGTGTAATGTATACAACCTACATGTGTCTATAGTGTTTTACTTTTAATAATTCTGTATATATATATATATATATATATATATAGTCCTTATGAAAAAGTATTTCCCTCTAGTAGAGAAATAAACGTTTCTCCATCGCATACAGCATTACTATTCCTTTAGAAGATAAGTGTCTAAGGTTGTGCACAACGTGATAATAATATATGTACACAAACAGAAAGTATAAATAACGCTACGGTTTCTTCTCCTGTAAGTAGTGAGTTTGTTTGCGGAATGGTTTTGATGTGCTTGGCTGTAGGTCGGATTTACATGTGGTCGGACATTCAGGGTTTACGTCTCGGCATGGACACACTTGATACGCCAGGTCAGGCAGTATTTTACATTTAAAACTATACAATGCAGTATCTGTTTTGAGTACCATGGTATTGTCGGTATTATAGTATCATACTTATCCGACCGATGCTAAAGACTCTGTATGCCAATATAAGACGATATATATATTCCAGAAAACAACCTGCCGTGACAAATGGAACCACGATACCAATAACGGATACTATAATGTAGTTTTCTTTTGAAATACAATTCTTTAGATTAGCTTTGTAGAACCTATAATCGCGAACTTTATTGGTTTTTGTTAACTATTTCATGATATACGTTGCATATATACTATATATATATATATATATATATATATATATATATATATATATATATATATATTCCATGATAAATGCCAGTATACTGAAATCATATGCCCTTAATAGGGTTAAGATGAAAATTCATATACACTAAATGTACAAGAGCCAGGAAATTCCCAAATGTTTACACTTTTATTATCATTAAGGGTATGCGAGCACAACAGGGCTATGTATTTTACTGGTAGCAATTTTTCTTCAGCGCACCTCACACACTTCATCCACTCATGCATTAGATTTATACTGAAGTGATGTGATAATTAAATGGCTTGGTTGATATGTAGTCATACCCTTAATGACAATAAAAGTGTAAACATTTGGGAATTTCCTTGCTTTTGTACATTTAGTGTATATGAATTTTCCTCTTAACCCTATTAAGGCCATATGATTTAATTATACTGGTATTTATCATGGAATGTCACTACTTTTGTAAAGGCTATGCCTCAAGACCATGGTAATTTTAAAGTTTTTTTTGTAATTTTCTGGAAAACTAAGGTATATGGTAAACTGAAATTATAATGCCATACACTAGACACTAGAACATCTATCTCTGCCAAAAATCAGATGAATCCATCAAATAGTTGATGAGATACAGGGTGGGACACACGTACGTACGTACACACGGATAACATAAAATCACTCCTGACCTTTCTGGATCTCTGGGTTGCCTTGACTAATGATGTTGAAATTCTACACACTTATAGAACCTATCAAATGAAACTGTTGTGCACAGTTTTAAATAATTTGGTTTATTGGTTTTTGAGTTAGACCATTCTCGAAGTCTATTATGGGATAGAGTTATGAATGATCAAAGAAATGAGATTACTAGCATAGGTCGTTTTTGAAGTCTATTAAGGGATAGAGCGCTATCACGCCTCCCTTGATTATTTATTTTTCTCTCATAATATGTGTATATACACACACTCATATATATACATATATATATATACATATAAGAGAGAAATAAATATTATATATATATATAATATATATATACATATAAGAGAAAAATAAATATTTTATATATATATATATATATAAATATTATATATATATGCATATAAGACAGAAATAAATATTATATATATATATATATAATATATATATGCATATAAGAGAGAAATAAATATTATATATATATATATACATATTATATATATATGCATTTAAGAGAGAAATAAATATTATATATATATATATACATATTATATATATATGCATTTAAGAGAGAAATAAATATTATATATATATATATATACATATTATATATATATGCATTTAAGAGAGAAATAAATATTATATATATATATATATATACATATTATATATATATGCATTTAAGAGAGAAATAAATATTATATATATATATATAAATATATATATATATATATATATATATATATATATATATATATATATATATATATATATATATATATATTATCTACAGTAAAACTGTTTCACTCTATCACAATTTTTTACTGTGTATATACATGAAGCTGGTTCAAGCTGTTATATTTATCTTTCTCCCACAAGGTAAGATTTGACACAAATTGTGGAAAGTGTGATTCGAAAAGCCAGCACTGAGGAGGTGAGCACTCTGGCCTACAACACATGCCTGGGCAGCCCCGTCGGCATTTCCCGGTAGGGGCGCCTCGGGCAGTAAGCGATAAACTTACTCCACCCCAAAGAGGGGAGGCAAAGCCTGGGAGGGTGGACCTCCTAGAACTGCACAGGACACATCTACAGACCGGCGGAATCAAGCCCCGAAGGCCAAGACGATACCAGTCTATAGGGTGTAGTATCCATCGGAACAGATACTACACTTTGATCTTGGCCAAATGTGATCGAATTTACCAACATAAGTTGAAAGTCGGCGACCATAACCATTTTACCGCGATGTAGACGCTGTAAGCTAGTAACATCTGAATGCATATATAAACATTGACAATTACCGGAGATAGTTCTATTTCTGGTTTAAAAAGTTATATATGTTATTTCATTATATACACATATAATTTAATAAATAATATAATATATTGCGCATATATATTTTCAACATATTTTAAACAGTGAGACGTGAGAAGAGCTTATATATGTTTATATAACAATATTAAAGTCATGTATTACGTATTATTTGTTTTCATAAAAGTGAGGGGAGCCGACACATCTTTTAAAAAAGTGTTTGAATATTCTTTTGTTTGAAAGGGATTCGAATATTCGCCAATGGAAATAATAAGCCTTAGATAGTCTAATAAAAATACGAATCAACCTGGTTGGTTTGTTCAAATAATCAATTCTTAGATATGAAGCAATCGGGACCAATACTATCACACATTTCTCCTGATATTGTTTTTGTGAATGAAACGTAAAGCTTTTTGGTAGCTTACTTGCCATGAATATATATTTTTTTTTCTCTCTCTCTTTCTATATATATATATATATATATATATATATATATATATATATATATATATATATATATATAATCTGGAAATATTGACAGTGTCAAAGCGTGTACATTTTTGTAGAAATACTTAGTGTCACGCGTAGGTTATTTCTAATCTTTCAGTAAAATATTCAAATGGCCGATTGAAGCATTTGAGATTCGAAATTAATGTTAAAACATTTAATTCCTCGATTAGACCATTCTTTATTAGCGAAATTAGGATGTACTCGACTCAGTTCCTTACTATGTGTTATTTAATGTATTTAAATGAGAGAAACCATATCTTTTAAACGATACCTGTCGTAGAAAAGAACCACACTTCGGTAGTTTTTTATGTAAAAGTATAAGCAAATTCAGCAACTTTATTTCGAAACGCATATGAAAGTTTCCCTGTATAAATTATTGCCTTCTAAACTTAAGTTTAGCTATATCTGGATGTCCACAAAGATTAGGCATAGGATACTACGTAATATATTATCTCTCTTGGTGCATAAGTCTCCATAAAAATAGATAATTATTGAAATAAGCCACTAACTTACCGCAAGTCCAATATGGCTACTAATTAATACAAATTCCACCGACATAATAATGGCGGGGGAAATGACACCCGCGTGCAAGTTGGGAGAAGCGCAGTGGCGTTTCAAGAAATGCCTGACTGGCTATATCTCTTTACATCTAAAACGGCATAATCACATTGGTGCGCTAGTTCACGTTAGATGACCGAGGTTAAGCAACGCTGAGCCTACTCAGTACAAGATGGTTGACCATTTAGGAATACCAGTTTATATGTGATACGATTACATATAGAAACACTGATGTTCACAAGAAACTTCCTTCTTCAGGAGAAGGATATGTTTTCACGTAACCGCCTTAAATTCGCCCCAAAAGATTGGCAGTAGAAAATGCATTGTGGATAGACTTTCGTTAGCCCTATAACTCTCGCTTCCCCTACTTTGGTAGACAATCCTCATTTTTCATGAAATATATTTCTGACACGCTGTCCCCTCGGACGGCAATTTAGTATGAACAGTAGCTGTATCTGACTTCTATAATTCTCTTTTTCTATTATTATTATTGGCATGCCCCTAATCAGGGCGTTGAAAGTAAAATATTCATCAGGACTTACGTTATCCACCTGATGCCCAGGGACTCGAACCTTGGAGTAACTTCCAAGGGGGCTGTTCTATCAGCAGGTGTAAAATACCAGGGATGCTCTATTGCCATTTGGTAAATGGAGTCTAGCCCATGCATTTATGTTTGATGAAGCCTTTCGATTCTATATTAGTGAGAAATCCTACCGCATTTCTTTCTTCAATAATTTACAAATCTTTTTTACCAACTGTTTTGCGTGCTGCTCTAAACTACTCTGTTTAACTTTTTCACAAATGTTTGTATCGTCACATAAGTCACAAATCAAAACATAAGCATTAAACCAGAACCTAATCTTCTAACTTATATCCTTATCAGGTCTGCATTTCCAACATCAGGGGCTTACGTTTTAATCTTTGCGAGGTTGAAATCTATTTACAGGAGACCAAACTTAACCTGCTGTTTTTATGAGAAACGGGAATCTATAGATGACTCCATGCACGGTAGGGGCTCGTCTTGCTACAACTTCAGCAAAAACATTATTTTCTCTCTTTCCTTACCAAAAAATAAACGAAACTACCATTAACAAAGTGTCTTTCTTAGAACATTCTATATGTGAAACAAGGCATCACAAGTCTGCTTCCCAACTAAAAAACAACATATATGTCTCCAAGTTTAATGTGAACAAATACTTGTTGAACCGTACACTTGGATAATCAATTCCTCTTAATCGTGGAGGCGAGCAGAGGCGAATATAGTCTAACTGACGATCTATGTAACCCTTATCCTCAAGTGGCACCTGCGCCTTGATAAGTGGTGACACATCAGTAAAAAAACCCGTTGTGTTTACTTTTTCAAGTAAATTATGATGACTTGCGAATTAAGGTAAACCGATGTGTAGGTTTTAAGATCGATGTATCTATAATGTGAATCAATTAGTATCACTTCCGATATTTACACATCTAAGCTAACATCAAAATGGTTAGTATCAACTTAAATCGCAAGGATGCTTTATATATGTTTAGTGAAAATTTTAAACGCGCAGACCCCCGACCCATGACTAATTTTTATAATCACATGCTTTCAACTATGCCTGCTCGTCTCTCTCTCTCTCTCATTTCTGCAGCATGGACACGTCAGTCATGCCCGCTTATCTCGTGGAGGCGGGAGTAATAGCAACCCTACACGCATATACATATTAACGAAAATTTAATAGCAGTTAAGCTTTTAAATTCTATCATTTATACTTGCCAAGAATTATTAATAAATAAAAAATACAAAACACAAAATGATATCAATTAGAGACAAGCCGCGCGTGCGTGGTCCCCCTTTGTATGTGACTCGATGGTGCGAGTGTAAAATGCAGTAAATTTTGGCAATTTGGGGCATTTTTGACCCCCCTTTGACTTTCTGGGGGCGCGAACCAGAATTTTTATGAGGTCAAGGATGCTCATTTTTATATCCTCTACATTTTGGACAAGTTTCAGGAAAAATTGAATGGATGGATCAAACGTTATGGGAGAAAAGGGTAATTTTTTAGCCAGTTTGGGTGATTTTTATAAATTGGGGGACCAATAAGAAAAAGAAAAAGAAAAGGAAACAATATAAGAAGGTTGACACGCTCAACTGTCTTCGATCCCTATTCTCTTCTATGATAAACCCGGCTAATAATTGTGGCCAGACTACATTCAAGGTTTTAAAGATTTTATTTTAGGAAAGCATGTTGGTGTTGTTCTAGTATTTTTTTGTGTTCTGATTTCCGCTTTTTGTTTTTTATACCCATTGTACGAATTTATGTTCATTCTGATTTCTCGGCTCCGAATAAGCGTTAGGTCGCCCAAACGTAATTGCATTTTGGTAAGCCGAATGTAATGTTTATATATTAGCTATCTATAAATCTCTACCTAGTAATGAGTCATTTTGAACAATTATTGGTTTTAAGTTAATTTTATGAATAGATTTAAAATTGTTTAAATTATATTTATATATATATATATATATATATATATATATATATATATATATATATATTCTATTTGCATTCTATTTACCGTGCCTAATTAATCCCAAACCATAAATTTCATTAGTTTTTCAACTTCTTTATTTCTGTACTTTGATGAGTTTTTTAAAAATCTCTCATTGATTATTCACAAATATTAGACTAATAAAAAAATACACTTATCCCATATTTGCCATAAAACATCTGTAAAAGAAATAGAAATGAATGTAAAAGTTGAATAAATTAATTTTGTGTGTAAGATGAGAGATGTAAATAAAAATAATGCTAATTATGTTTTGGGGTTAATTCCCCATGGCCAATGGAATGCAAAAATAAGATATACATTCTCTGAATCCTGTAATACAACGTCTTTGAGTTTTCAATTAGAAACACTGAATATATTATAAAGACTATATATTTTATAATATATATGTTCTTTGGAAAACATCCCTCCCCAAATATATACATATCTCTCTCTCTTTCTCTCTCTCTAATATATATATATATATATATATATATATATATATATATATATATATATATATATATATATGGTGTAACAAATTGACGGGACCATGCGGACAATTGTAAAACTGTGTACACTAGACCAGCAGTATACCATTTTCACTCAGGTGAGATCTAGTGGCAAGGGAGACCAGAAGACGAAGAATACGAGAATAAACGAGTACCGAATGGAGGGTAAGATTGAGCAAAGGTGGGTGCCGTTTATCGTTTCGTAGAGCGGAGTGCTCCAGTGTCGTTTCTGATTTCGAACCAAGTGCCAGGAAATGTCAAGCAGTGCACGTTGAAGACCTTAGATTGGCCGAGTTAGAGGGTTGGGGAAAAACCGAACAACTTACTTCGGAAAAAGCCAGATAAACGTGAATCTCGTTAATCCAGAAGAATCGGACACGAGTAGTAGATCAGAAGTGTAGAATGCCATAATCGATTCTGTGATGCCTGCAAAGGTTGGGAAAACGAATTGAATCTCCGCAGAAAGTGTGGAAGACCCACGTAGCGTACTGACTACAAGTCTAGATAATGAGAAAATGAGGATGTATTACCTGTATTCCAGCACCTAGGAAGTCTGTGGTAGGTAGAGGTGACTAAACTTGCAGGAATGCAAACAGTGAATTAAATAGATATATACTCGCTACCCCGAGCCGGCATTTCGCCAAACTTAATTAAGTAAATCTTTTAGTATAGGTATGTTGGAATACCTCACCTCATGGTGGCTTTATTTCGTAATAAAACTATTTTTAAATATTATTTTCAAACGTTATTTTTCGGAAGGTCTCAATTTTAAGTTAAGCAAGAGGCCTTAATTGCTGTCAGAAATTTAATGTTTGAATCAATGACGAATTGCTAAGATATTAAACAGATTTTATTTAATCACATGTGGTGGAAGGTAACTGCAATATTATAATATATTTTTTATATACTATTTCTCAATTAAAATACACAACTTCCCTGAAAAGGATAGACCGCTTCGCATTTCTGCAAGGTGGTACACGCAGTAGAACATTAAATACTTATATTCGTCACTGTACACGAACATAAAGTAAAACGTACAAAATCGTATGTAATAATGTTCACATATATTTAAAAGTATATATTTGCATTTCCAACTGAGCTTCCCAGATAATGCCCACGTGATATAGAACAACGAATTCAAATAGTAAAACATACTCACCTACACAAACTGTTGACGTCTATCTGTTGTTCTCTGTATGCAAGCTAATCACAAAATAAGTCTCTTATAGAATTTATGAATATTGTAGTGTAGATAATAGATCTTAAAGATAAAGCCTCACTGAAAGTTATTTAATGAACTATAGAATATTCTACACGCACATCAGGACATATTTTGCAGTTGTTTAAATGAAACACGCGAACTTACGCTTCACTAAATATATATTAATTTTTGATTAACGTAATCAATGTTACATATATATGTATATATACACAAATACACATACACACATATATATATATATATATATATATATATATATATATATATATATATATATATATATTCGCGAAATTGAAAATCACTGTCTGGTTTATTATAGATTTAAGTTATACATATAAACTACAAATATGTATAAATATATAAATTATATAATCATGTATATATTATATATAGGCATACTTTACATGTTTTTTCTCTTTTTCTCTCTTTCTCTCTCTCTCTTTTCATATACATATATATATATATATATATATTTATATACGCACACATATGTAACCCCCCTCCTATTTCACACAAATCGCGTCCTACGTGATTTTAGGCGTGACCAAATAAGTTCCACTATTTCTAAAATGTTTATCAGCTGACGATAATCGGGATTCACCCCCCCGCTTTGAAACCGACGGTACTGATGTTACATTGAATTTCTGTATTTTATAAATAAATATTTACGCTCTTAATCCTTCGAAATCTCGGATCTTTTAATTAATCGAGCACTCTGCTTGGTCGTTCCTGCCCTACCACACATTACTTATATATATATATATATATATATATATATATATATATATAACATTATTTCTTAGTCCGACGAACAGAAACGGTTTCAAACATTTTTTTTTATATAATTGTTTCCTCTTCTGTACAAGCAGATGTGACCGAATTTTTAATGGCGAAACCATTCTTAGGATAAAGTAAATAAATGGGTAAACCAGTTTGCAATAGTCGGACTTTATGCTAATTTATATTTGCTCAAGAAAGACCTGATTTGACAAATCAAATTACTTTTTTTGTATTTCCTAAACTACAATTTGTAAATAGGAGAAGCAAATAAATAAAACAAGCTTGTATACCAATTCAGAAAACTAAATTTACTCCTTAATGCAATATAAAACACGCAAGAAACGTAAAACTCAACTGATCTTTAATGTGACAAAATCGTTGAATTACATAGAGAAGAAATAAGAATAATAATTATTGTAGAGTCAAGACTTTTTCGAAAGATCCATAACAATCCATGTGCCCGTCTACAAAACAAAACGTTGCTAGATATATTATGAGGGGAATTGAATTTGTACTAGAGCCAATCCTCGGGTGTCTTCGGTCTCTTTCTACAAGGCTTTGTCAGGCCA
Organism: Sepiola atlantica; assembly: GCA_963556195.1. NCBI lineage: Eukaryota > Metazoa > Mollusca > Cephalopoda > Sepiida > Sepiolidae > Sepiola > Sepiola atlantica. The sequence goes on from OY744516.1 coordinate 154,554,947, forward strand.
TCCTGACATGAGGATACTTTTTATATGATGTTAGGCTGACAAATTATTACAAAAGCGCGCACCATTTCCTCGTGCCATCCAACACGCCCCCCGAATTATGAACGCCCCGACCTGTATTTATAAAAAGCAGCTTTAAATAACAAAAAAAAGAAGTTGTTTACAATTAGAAACTGATAAAAAAGTCGAACAACACGAATACTAAATACTGGAAGACAATCACTCAGGATTAAAATCTCCCCCCCCCCACGTGTACCCGTTTAACCACCAGAAAAGAAGAGGTAAACAGTGGTTTAAACGTCATTGCCTTTGGAAGTGGAATTTCAGCCATTACGAAGGAAAACCAAATACAGCCATAAAGTCTTGATAAAACATGTCCTGGCTTCTTATTACAACCATGTGTAGCAGCAAAACATAAATATAAGAGGTCTAAAAGACCAGTCATGGTCTGTTGCACATGAGGACGAATTATTGTTTTGCTTACACTTAACCCAGATTTCCAAACTGAGCAAAACATCAACTAAAGTACTAACCGAGAAAATAAAAGAATCCGCCTTCCCTGAAGAAATAAAGATCTGGCAACAACAGCGACATCTACAGCGTGGCGATTAACTTGGAACCCCAAGAACGTCTTCGTTCATGAAAGCATGATCCTTATCCAGAGGAGCATGGAAGAGTGCAGCGTCAGCGGTAAGCTAATAAGGAATCGATATACTATGCTCTACATCTTTAATTAGTCAAATATCATAAAACAGTGCCCTGTTTTTCTACGAAAGGACGTCCAATTTAAATGAGTCAACTGATCTTATATAATGTGTATAACGTGAAAATCGCTCTTGTAATATTTTCACAAGAACAAGTGTATATTAATGTGCAATGCTACGATCTGATGATTCATCAACTAACATTTATTTACAACGACCCATGGATATATCAGTTTTCTTACCAACGACGCTGTCAAATAATGAGCCGAATTGAGCAGAACATTTTTAATATTTTCATCAGGACAATCCTTTCATTCAGTATACAAGTGTTACGGCATAGTATTCTGCGGGATAACTCACTATCACTGAATGATAAAATAAACGCCGCGACCTCGACATGAGATTTTGGGAGTTCTCCTTCGAGAGAAGATTATTAAGACATAACATAATCGATTATCAATTCTGAGCTGCAAAACGTTGTATTTGCTGTTTGGGATATAATCTTAAATGCTTATCAATTAATATTGCTTATAATCATAACAATCCGGATATCTCATGTTCAAGTTCACAATGTATGAGAAACACATTTTTCCGTTAGTTATTTTATTTGAAAACGAGACGAGAGGAGCAGAAGGCGTCGCGAAGAGCAACTTCTATAAACAGTTAATGGTCTGTTAATAAAGTGGTGCACCGGGGACCATTGTGAAATGACGCTGCTTTAAAAACACTTCTCCATTGCCACTATTCGTGGAAACGCATTGAGTCTGCTCTCGGCCTGCCAAGCCAGCAGGACATTCGATTAAACTTCATAATATTCGCGTATGCGAAAAAAGACAATTTATAAGTTAACTATTATTTGTTGTTACATTCCTGACATCTTATTGCCATGGACATTTTCACTTTTTATATGACTTTTTACTCATTTATAATATATTTCATTTTCTTTTCTCATTGACTTGAATATTCAATGAGTAAGATTATAACGTCAAAAAAATACTTTTAGTTCATATACATTCAAATTTAAAAAAATTCAAATAATTTTGAAAACTTAAAAGTAAATGCATATCTGTATTATACTTACTATTTAGACTACAGTTCTCGTCTTGCAGACCAAATAATCTAATAATACAACCTCATCATAAAAACATCCGTAAAATGAATGTATGTGTGTACAATTTACAAGCATATTTCTTATGCTATGCTCACATATGTTCGTTGTTCTATATGTGTCGTTTTATCATAGTTATTAATTAATTTAAGTTAATTAAACATAATTCTATACATGCTATTTGACTTATGTAGTAAATACCCGTGAATCCATAATTAAACCAATTTGGGGGAGGAAAGGGTAAATCAAAATTTGAGAACTCGGAAACGTATCTTATGCATATGTACTTATTGGCTAAAATATACCACTGCAGTATTAGAAACACGTCAGATTTATTACTAAATGCGGTTATTGTTGTGGACCTGTCAAGCTTCCGGAAAATGAATGCCACAAACTCGGGTTTTAGTGAAAGAAGGTATATTGAAGAAAGCGATAATATAAAATGTAAGGAGAGTGGTGGGACGTCTGTCTGACTGACAGTATTATACTGTGGTAGAGCCAAGTATTTACTTCCTTCCCACCGAAGGAAGATGTAGCACAATACTGGAAGATAGGAAGACAAACCAGCGCCCTAAAGAAGCAGCACTCTGGCCTCTAAACAATTGCATGGACTACTCCGTCGGGCGCCTCAGGTAGTAAGCAATACACTTAATCTACACCAAAGAGGGGAGACAAGACCACGAAGGGTTGGCATCGTAAAACTACACAGGACTAATACCTCAGCCCGGCAGATAAAAGGCCACCGAAATGGCTCAGTTCTTGTCTGGCTGATTGTCGAGAACGAATCCTCGACTGGTATTTCCCAGTCTGAACTCTCTAAGCAACTGAACTTACAGAAAGACCGAACGGGCTGGTGTAAACACAAGTAATTATTTCCGTCCCATCGCAGGAATATATGGCCCAAGGCCAGAATGTTGGGAAATACTTAAGTCAGCGCCTCTAAAGATAGAGAACTCTAAAAAATGGGCAGCACCATCGGCATTCTCATCCAGGGCGCCTCCGGCAGCAAGTAATCAACTTACTTCACCACATAGAAGGGAGGATAAGCCTTTGAGGGTGGACCTCATAGGACGACCCAGGACTAATACATATGCTCCCAGTATTATTAGTTAGCGAAATAGTTTATGCAATGCGTAAGGTAATGTACCATAACAGTTATAAAGCTAAATCTGAAAGAATACCGTGCTCTATGTGCAATTATTTATTTCTCTATTTCATTTAGTTTCCATTTTGATAAATTAATTTGTATGCTATTAAGAGTCGCCGACTATCATCTGGATTGACGCAGGTTCAATCTCGGATAAGGTCGGTGTTAATTTAGCCGTATTTAAGAATTGTGATGATGCGAAACAATCTGTTTGTAGATAACTATATAAGCCCGCACATGAGTATTGTGGTAACTCCTATCGCGACAAAGAATCAGTTTATATATGCAGTTTATATAAATTGAATAAATAATTTAAAAAATAAATAAATATGATATAATAAGGGCATACATAAAATTAATCTACTAATATTATAGTATAAACAAGTTAAGCTATATAAAAAAGAAAAGTTCTGTCTCGATTTTTAAGACTAATTTTAAAAACTAACATTTCTCGTATCATTTTACCTAGGTAAGTATGTTTTAAACTGTATATATGTGTATTGTCGATATATATATATATATATATATATATATATATATATATATATATATATATATATAGTACCGGGAGTTTTTCAACAATTAAAACTATATGAATAAAACAACATTTTAGTCCCAAGTCGTTCGGTGGAAAATAATTTTTTTGTAAGTCAATTTACTTTTTACAGTCACTATATTAGATTTCTTCCAAGAATTTACGCTAGTCTTTACATATATATATATATATATATATATATATATATATATATATATATATATATGTGTGTGTGTGTTTTTAAATCTGTGTACGGTGTTTTTAAGAACTAATATCGATGTGTATGAGAGTTGAGTCTTTTAGGTTATTTGTTGACATGTGTAGGGATTTAAATGTACACATTTTCGAAATATTTTATTTATTGGTTAAGTTTTTCATATGTTCGAAATTTATATATAAGTGAGAATTTTTTAAGTATATATAATTGTGCTTGTCAGCGTGTATTTTAGCATATGTATGTAGAAAATATATTATTTTATATATGTATTCGATGTGTAGGCTCTGTTGCTTTTGTGTGCATTTTTCTGCATACGGATAGTAGTTATATATTTTAATGTGTAAGATATCACGGCGGTAAAAAAGGACACAGGGACTTTTAATTCGCCAGTGGAAAGAAGAAAAAAAAACTAGCATGTTTTCAAACCTTAACCCCTCCCAATTTAAGCTGAGTAACTGTGTCGACGTCTACATAGCGGCATCAACTAATTATAAATTTGATTGTCTGACATATCTGATTCTGACTCTTTTGAACGAATGATTTTCATTAGAAACTTAGGACACAATCAGGTACAATCAGTACTGAAACGTAATTGCATTTATGTAATGTAGGCTATTTTGAACATTTATCTTATGTACATTTGTAAAGCTCTACCTAGTATTGCTCACTTTTGAAAAATATTGGTTTTAAGTTCATTTTAGCAATATATTGTAAGTTGTTGCATTATTTTCATATATATATATATATATATATATATATATATATATTGCTATTTTATCGCTTAACTATATATATATTTAGCCTGACAATTCACCCCCCCCCCCCGGGCATGAACCACGGGAGCCTCTGTGTAGCTTGATTTCCATATATATTTTCATTGCTTACTATATATATATATATACAGAGAGGGAGAGAGATGATCTAATGTTATAGGATTTCTATATCCAATGTATGCATTTAAATACTTAGTCACGTACGATACTTGTATATACCGTCGTGTTATTTTTTTGCATATCCTAGCAACAGGCCAACATGATTTGACGTAATCGAATGGCAACAAGGGGGGAAAAAAGAACAGCCGTTGTCATGGGCATGGCATCCGCACCATCACCGCTCTTCACCGACCCATTCATCTACCATGTCATTCGGTCTATCGCTAACGAAAATGAGGTTAGCCTATGTTTTGTATCCAGTGGCCGATGATCATGAACTGCACAAAAACAGATTTATAATACTGTTAGCATGCCTACCCGGCGTTGCCAATCTATTATAAAAAATAACGCCAGAAATTAACAAAAAACAGAAAATGTAAATCCAAATTTCATTACTGTTTACCTTTGGAAAAACTGGTGTGTAGTCTCATTATGTTTTCTAATCGTATTATTGGATACTTAAAAAATATATATATTAGCTTCAGTAATGTCTTCAAATATAAATGTGCTGAACTAATATATAAATGCACACACACACACATGTATATATATATACACACATATATGTACACACACATATATATATATATATATATATATACACACATATATGTACACACACACATATATATATATATATATATATATATATATTTCTATATATATGGATATACACACACATATATATGTATATGTGTGTGTGTATGTGTGTGTTAAATGCATCTTCCTTTATAAGTTGAATACTATGGCGTAAGCGACCTACCATATGTTTCAAAATCTCAACGTTTATGTAGTTGTTCATTTTGGCCGGGAAGGTAAACACGTCGAAATTTGAGTTTCAAACATGACATTGTCCTGGTTTCGAATGCTGGGACCAGCCTAGATAATTATCGTTACACTGACGATTCCGGAAGGATGAAACATTTACATATGTAGATAAAATAATATGTTTAATTATTTGACTGTCCCAATCTTGGCTTGGAACTGTAGTAGTAGTAGTAGTAGTAGTAGTAGTAGTAGTAGTAGTAGTAGTATAAATAGAGCCGCCAAAATCATAGCTTTAAAGCATGTTCATTTATGAATCGAATACCTACAATAGGCTGCCTACAATAGGTGTAAAGCTCTCACTGTTTATGTAGTTGTTCATCGTGGCTGTGATGGTTAAGACGTTGGAGTGTGAGTTATAAACATGACTTGTTCCGGGGGTTCGAATCCTGCGACCGGCTTGAATAATTTTCTCTGCAGTGACGATTCATGGATAAAAGGAATATGTATGTAGATATGTAGATAAACTAATATTTATATATATATATATATATATATATATATATATATATATATATAAAAATATAGATATAGATATGTATGCGTATGTGTATGTGTGTGAATTGACTTTCCTGCAGAGTTAAGATACAGAGAAACACTCGGTCTATTGAAAAATCTACGGACATTCACCAACTGGACACACTCCATATGTTTTACACGCACACTCTTACTCTCCACTATTTTATATTTGTTTTACATTTTGAATTTTGGCTTTTCCACTGCCAATTTATCTTTCTATGTAATTCCTCTGATGATAATATTTTGATCTTAGAAAAGCCTTGGCTTAAGGAAAGAAAATTAAACAGGTTTTTACCGAGTACACTTTGCATTGAACAATCGAAGTTGAAATAGATTTGTCATTCTTATATATGAGTCTCTCTTCTTTAATTAATTTTTATAATTGCTCTATCTCGTATATTGAGCTTAAACTATCTCACTATAGCTAATATCCTCTAAAAGTATACAGTTAGTTTCATATTTATATATATATATATATATATATATACATATATACAGATATATATATATATATATATATATATAGAGAAGAGGGTTGTGTAGCATCAGTGCAGTTCCAACGAGAGAAAAAAGTATATTTAAAGAATTGTGGTTACCAACGCTAGTAAAAAAAACTTTTTCAATAATTATTTATTATCTTATCATTTTAAGTTTTTTAAATATAATTACATAACGCGTTTCGAGCATTTATCGTTTATCCATTATGCTCTCTTCAGATGTAAATTCCATTTGATAAAAGTGTTTCATTTGAGAAAACGTTTCATTTTTCTTTCATTTGAAAGTGTCTGTTCCATTTGACAGAAAAAAATGTTTGTTCTGATGACAGAAAAAAATGCTATCTTGTTGAGATAAAAATATATTTAGTTTGGCCAGTGGTTGGTCATTTAAGTTCATTTGTGTATTAGGTTTTATTGCTTTAATTGCTGTCGGTCAAATCTGTATGGTATGTGTGGGTGTGGTCATTCCCGGTCATTCATGACGGTGTCCCTGCTGGGTTCACACATGAATGTGGATGTGTGGGTGGTTGGGGGTGAGGATGTTTGCTTGGGTTTGGAGAGAGAGATTAGTAGGAAAGAGGATGGGTGAGTAGATACATAAGTAGGGGGGGAAGTAAGAGAGGGGGAAGGAAGATTGAGTGTAGATAGAAATATAAATAGAATTATAGAAAGGTATATATATATTTATATATATATATATATATACACATAGATAGATAGATAGATAGATAGATACACACATTCATATTATTTTCTGTATGTGTGTATGAATACACTCACATGGGGTATGTATTTGTTCCATGTGTTAGGGTGTGCAAATGCACACGTGTCCGAGTGCAGATGGGTTCCTGTTTATACATGTGTTCGTACTTGTTTTTATATGTCTGTGGTGTGATTTGTCTTATGATTTATTTAATGGTGGGTTAAATTTGTATATGAAGATTTTTTCTTGTGTTAGGAGGTATGAGTAGTCCTGAGTTTGGAAAATGGGCATTATCTGGAATTTTCCACTGCTGCATGAGTGTACATGTTTGGAGACAGGCAATTTTCTATTTTCTTGAATTTTAATGTTGCTCTTATGGAGGGCCACTCTATTATTGAATGTTTTTGTGGCACCTATGTAGTATTTTTTACATGTTATGCATTCAAGTACATATATTACATTTTTAGAGGTGCAGTTTAGATCCTTCTTTATTTTGAAGGTTTGTGTTGGATTTTTGAATGTGTATGTGTTACCCTCTATTATTATGTCGCAAACTCCACATCTTTCTTTGTTGCATTTTGTGACCCCTTGTGATGCATGTTGATTGAATTTGGATGAGGTTAGAATTTGTTTGAGGTTTTTCGGTTGGCGTTTACTTTTGATTATCTTCATTGTTTTAAGTATGTTGCTTAGTTTGCTATTTTGATTGAGTAAGGTTAGGTTTCTTGTTATCTCTGTGAATAATTCTGGGTTGTTTTTGTTATGTGTAGATACGTATGCTAATATGTGTTCTTTGTTCCGTTTTTGGGGAATTCGTAATTGTTCTAATGGTATTTGCTCCGCTAATTCTATACCTTTGTGTATTATTTGTGCGGGGTATCCTCTTTTTGCTAATGTCTTACGTAGTTCCTCCAGTCGGACAATCCGGAGGTCTTTGTCACTGACTATAGTGCATATTCTGCGTGCTAGAGAATAGGGTATAGATTTTAGGCAGCTTTTGGGGTGATGGCTTTTAAAGTGGAGGTACTGTTGGGTGTCCGTGGGTTTGTGGTAGATGTCTGTGATAATATGGTTGTTCTTAATTTTAACTAGTATATCTAGGAAGGGTAGCTCTGTGTGATTGTGTTCTAGTGTGAATTTGATTTTGGGGTGTAGATTTTGTAGTGTGTTGTGTAATTCGTTGATGTCTCCCCATGTGGGATCCCAAAGAATGAAACAGTCATCCAGATATCTTTTCCAAGATTTTATGAATAGGGATTTTGTATTTGTTCCATAAATTGATTCTATCTTTGTGTATAATATTTCTTCTAGGTAGGCTAGTGTCAGGGTAGCATATGTCGGTGCCATTTTGGTTCCCATTGCTGTACCTAAGGTCTGGATGAAGTTCTCGTTGTTAAATTCGAAGGAGTTATTGTTGAGGATAATGTTTATACTGTCGATAATAAATTGTTTATTAAACCTCGGGTGTAGAATTTGCGGATGTTTGTTAATCCAGTATGAGATTGCTTCTTTACCTAGGTCATGGGGTATGTTACTATACAGGCTGCTAACGTCAAATGTCACTAGTTCAGTTCCTGGGTTTACTGTTTGTGGTAAGGAGCTTCGAAAGTGTATGTTGTCTCTTATGTAGCTTCTTACTTGTCCGGTAAAAGGTTGTAGTAAAATGTCAATTAGGTTGCTAAGTCTGCTTGTTGGGCATGTTGGTCCTGCTACTATGGGTCTGAATGTAAGGTCACTTGGATTTGGGATACTAATGTATTCTGATTTTTGTGTGTTGATGGCATTTTTAATCTCATTTGATTTGTGTATTTTGGGTAGTCCGTAAAAGTAGTTTGTTTTTGTCATGAAGTTGGTTAGGAAATCTCTTTCTTTCTTTGTAAGAATGTTATTGTATGTTGTGCAAAGTTTTGTGATTTTTGAAATGGTGTTGTTGTCAATGTTGGTGCTAATTTGTTTATAGTAATCTTTGTTCCCTAGTGCTTCTATAATTTTCGATTTATAGTAGTTTTTGTCCATGATGACTACAGCGCTGCCTTTGTCTGCTTCTTTTATGATTATGTTATTGTTATTAAGGAGGTTATCTAGTGTCTGTTTTTGTTTGGGTGTTAGGTTACTGGAAGGTTTAGTTTTTCTCTGGGTGTTGATGTTCCAGAGGTTTTCGAAGAAGGTGTTTAGTTCTTTTGTATTGTTGTGTTTGTTAGGGAAATATGTTGATTTGTTTTTTACTAATGAATCATCTGTTTTGTTTTCGTTATTATTTAGAGTTTCTATTAGTCTAAGTTTGCGTTCAAATTCTGTAAGGTCCTTCTTTAATTCGGTGATATTGCTTTTGGGAGTCGGGCAGAATTTGAGGCCTAATTTAAGTATATTGATTTCTTCCTTTGTTAATGAGTGTGTGGATAAATTGACTATTTTCGGTTTTGTGTTGTCTAGTCTGGGATTGTTGTTTTGGGAGGGATTCCTAAAAAATGATGATGATGGGTACTGTTTGTTTCGTTAGGGGTTCCCGAAGGGTGATTGTTTTCTATACGTTTTGTGTGTTTTAGAGGGTAGTGCTGTTTTTGGGAAGGATTGATGATATATTTGTATGTGTGGTAATTGTGGATTGGTAGTTTCGGGTTGGGGAATCTTGGTGAAGTTTGTTGAAAGTGGTGACGGGGTTTGTAATACTGTGTGGGGTTGTGTAGGTAGCTACTATTGTATGATGGTTTTGTTTGATGATGTGTGAAGTGTTTGGGGTATTTTGATTGTATCGATTGGTGTGTGGAATGGTTGTAGGGTCTGTTATATTGTGTGTAGTGGGGTAGAAAGTTGTTGTATGTGGAATAAATTTGTTGGTGCGGTGGGCGTGGGTAGTTGTTGTAAGGTTTATTTTGGTCTGGGAGGTGATTATTAGTGTTATTTTGTAGTGTGGGGTTATTTTGGTAGGGATTGTTGAGTAATAGTATTTTGTGGTGGTTTGTTTGTGAGAAGTAGGGTGTATGATAGGGAATTTTTGGTTGCGTTAGTTGGTGTTGGTGGGGGTATGTAGGTTTGTGCCGCGGTGTTAAGCTATATGGTGGAGTTGTGCGAGTGTGTTGTATGTAGTTTAGTCTGTTTGGGTAGTTCTGTTTTTTGTGCGAATGTGTGTATGTGTGGTTGTGTGGTATGCTTAGTGGTGATTTGGTTTGGATTTGTGGATAGGAGCGGGTGTGAGGTGTGGGAATATTTTTGTTTTTTCTTTGTGAGTATTTGGATTTGTTGTGTATAAGAGTTTGTGTGTGGTATGGTACGAAAAACCTCAAACAAATTCTAACCTCATCCAAATTCAATCAACATGCATCACAAGGGGTCACAAAATGCAACAAAGAAAGATGTGGAGTTTGCGACATAATAATAGAGGGTAACACATACACATTCAAAAATCCAACACAAACCTTCAAAATAAAGAAGGATCTAAACTGCACCTCTAAAAATGTAATATATGTACTTGAATGCATAACATGTAAAAAATACTACATAGGTGCCACAAAAACATTCAATAATAGAGTGGCCCTCCATAAGAGCAACATTAAAATTCAAGAAAATAGAAAATTGCCTGTCTCCAAACATGTACACTCATGCAGCAGTGGAAAATTCCAGATAATGCCCATTTTCCAAACTCAGGACTACTCATACCTCCTAACACAAGAAAAAATCTTCATATACAAATTTAACCCACCATTAAATAAATCATAAGACAAATCACACCACAGACATATAAAAACAAGTACGAACACATGTATAAACAGGAACCCATCTGCACTCGGACACGTGTGCATTTGCACACCCTAACACATGGAACAAATACATACCCCATGTGAGTGTATTCATACACACATACAGAAAATAATATGAATGTGTGTATCTATCTATCTATCTATCTATCTATGTGTATATATATATATATATAAATATATATATACCTTTCTATAATTCTATTTATATTTCTATCTACACTCAATCTTCCTTCCCCCTCTCTTACTTCCCCCCCTACTTATGTATCTACTCACCCATCCTCTTACCTACTAATCTCTCTCTCCAAACCCAAGCAAACATCCTCACCCCCAACCACCCACACATCCACATTCATGTGTGAACCCAGCAGGGACACCGTCATGAATGACCGGGAATGACCACACCCACACATACCATACAGATTTGACCGACAGCAATTAAAGCAATAAAACCTAATACACAAATGAACTTAAATGACCAACCACTGGCCAAACTAAATATATTTTTATCTCAACAAGATAGCATTTTTTTCTGTCATCAGAACAAACATTTTTTTCTGTCAAATGGAACAGACACTTTCAAATGAAAGAAAAATGAAACGTTTTCTCAAATGAAACACTTTTATCAAATGGAATTTACATCTGAAGAGAGCATAATGGATAAACGATAAATGCTCGAAACGCGTTATGTAATTATATTTAAAAAACTTAAAATGATAAGATAATAAATAATTATTGAAAAAGTTTTTTTTACTAGCGTTGGTAACCACAATTCTTTAAATATACTTTTTTCTCTCGTTGGAACTGCACTGATGCTACACAACCCTCTTCTCTATATATATCTACAACGAAAGAATGCCACCAACCAGTAAAAAAACTATGGAAGATCTACTCAACAAACAATCACTTCTCGAGGAAGAATTACGGAAAATTAATGGAAAAGTAGATACATTACTCCATATTATATCCGACCAACAGAACAAAGAACGAAACAACATCAGAGAGAAAATTATAGAATTGTTCAGACCTCAACAGGAATTCATAGAAAAATGCAGGATCTCAAATACACAGGATGCAGCACTAAAAACGAAAAAACAAAACCTCAAGACATGGGATACACTCTTAAAACAAAGGAAGATTGCTTTTTACCACGCAATCAAGAGTAGCGACACTGCATCCACATACAGAACATTTCTTGAGATGGAGGAACAATTCATCTCAAGAAAATTCCGTGAAAAGATTACCCCACAGGACACGGAAGAACAAAAAAGAATTAAAAAAACCCTTAACATCTCAAAACTGCAAGCCCAAATCGACATACAAGAAGACAACAAGATACACTTCACAAAAAAATACACGGAATTCGATAACGAAACATCAACAGCAATAAAAGAACTATGCCCCACGGAAACTCACCAATTCCTATCGGAACTCTGGGAATCCGAATGTAAAGAGGAGGAGGAAAAATCCCGGAACATTGTTAAAAGAAAAATTACATGGCTAAAGAACTTACCCGAGAAAGAAAAAGCAGAACAAGCATCATACAGGAACCAAGACAACAGTTCACGAAACGGAGGTAAGAGGCAAAACACATACCACACACAAACTCTTATACACAACAAATCCAAATACTCACAAAGAAAAAACAAAAATATTCCCACACCTCACACCCGCTCCTATCCACAAATCCAAACCAAATCACCACTAAGCATACCACACAACCACACATACACACATTCGCACAAAAAACAGAACTACCCAAACAGACTAAACTACATACAACACACTCGCACAACTCCACCATATAGCTTAACACCGCGGCACAAACCTACATACCCCCACCAACACCAACTAACGCAACCAAAAATTCCCTATCATACACCCTACTTCTCACAAACAAACCACCACAAAATACCATTACTCAACAATCCCTACCAAAATAACCCCACACTACAAAATAACACTAATAATCACCTCCCAGACCAAAATAAACCTTACAACAACTACCCACGCCCACCGCACCAACAAATTTATTCCACATACAACAACTTTCTACCCCACTACACACAATATAACAGACCCTACAACCATTCCACACACCAATCGATACAATCAAAATACCCCAAACACTTCACACATCATCAAACAAAACCATCATACAATAGTAGCTACCTACACAACCCCACACAGTATTACAAACCCCGTCACCACTTTCAACAAACTTCACCAAGATTCCCCAACCCGAAACTACCAATCCACAATTACCACACATACAAATATATCATCAATCCTTCCCAAAAACAGCACTACCCTCTAAAACACACAAAACGTATAGAAAACAATCACCCTTCGGGAACCCCTAACGAAACAAACAGTACCCATCATCATCATTTTTTAGGAATCCCTCCCAAAACAACAATCCCAGACTAGACAACACAAAACCGAAAATAGTCAATTTATCCACACACTCATTAACAAAGGAAGAAATCAATATACTTAAATTAGGCCTCAAATTCTGCCCGACTCCCAAAAGCAATATCACCGAATTAAAGAAGGACCTTACAGAATTTGAACGCAAACTTAGACTAATAGAAACTCTAAATAATAACGAAAACAAAACAGATGATTCATTAGTAAAAAACAAATCAACATATTTCCCTAACAAACACAACAATACAAAAGAACTAAACACCTTCTTCGAAAACCTCTGGAACATCAACACCCAGAGAAAAACTAAACCTTCCAGTAACCTAACACCCAAACAAAAACAGACACTAGATAACCTCCTTAATAACAATAACATAATCATAAAAGAAGCAGACAAAGGCAGCGCTGTAGTCATCATGGACAAAAACTACTATAAATCGAAAATTATAGAAGCACTAGGGAACAAAGATTACTATAAACAAATTAGCACCAACATTGACAACAACACCATTTCAAAAATCACAAAACTTTGCACAACATACAATAACATTCTTACAAAGAAAGAAAGAGATTTCCTAACCAACTTCATGACAAAAACAAACTACTTTTACGGACTACCCAAAATACACAAATCAAATGAGATTAAAAATGCCATCAACACACAAAAATCAGAATACATTAGTATCCCAAATCCAAGTGACCTTACATTCAGACCCATAGTAGCAGGACCAACATGCCCAACAAGCAGACTTAGCAACCTAATTGACATTTTACTACAACCTTTTACCGGACAAGTAAGAAGCTACATAAGAGACAACATACACTTTCGAAGCTCCTTACCACAAACAGTAAACCCAGGAACTGAACTAGTGACATTTGACGTTAGCAGCCTGTATAGTAACATACCCCATGACCTAGGTAAAGAAGCAATCTCATACTGGATTAACAAACATCCGCAAATTCTACACCCGAGGTTTAATAAACAATTTATTATCGACAGTATAAACATTATCCTCAACAATAACTCCTTCGAATTTAACAACGAGAACTTCATCCAGACCTTAGGTACAGCAATGGGAACCAAAATGGCACCGACATATGCTACCCTGACACTAGCCTACCTAGAAGAAATATTATACACAAAGATAGAATCAATTTATGGAACAAATACAAAATCCCTATTCATAAAATCTTGGAAAAGATATCTGGATGACTGTTTCATTCTTTGGGATCCCACATGGGGAGACATCAACGAATTACACAACACACTACAAAATCTACACCCCAAAATCAAATTCACACTAGAACACAATCACACAGAGCTACCCTTCCTAGATATACTAGTTAAAATTAAGAACAACCATATTATCACAGACATCTACCACAAACCCACGGACACCCAACAGTACCTCCACTTTAAAAGCCATCACCCCAAAAGCTGCCTAAAATCTATACCCTATTCTCTAGCACGCAGAATATGCACTATAGTCAGTGACAAAGACCTCCGGATTGTCCGACTGGAGGAACTACGTAAGACATTAGCAAAAAGAGGATACCCCGCACAAATAATACACAAAGGTATAGAATTAGCAGAGCAAATACCATTAGAACAATTACGAATTCCCCAAAAACGGAACAAAGAACACATATTAGCATACGTATCTACACATAACAAAAACAACCCAGAATTATTCACAGAGATAACAAGAAACCTAACCTTACTCAATCAAAATAGCAAACTAAGCAACATACTTAAAACAATGAAGATAATCAAAAGTAAACGCCAACCGAAAAACCTCAAACAAATTCTAACCTCATCCAAATTCAATCAACATGCATCACAAGGGGTCACAAAATGCAACAAAGAAAGATGTGGAGTTTGCGACATAATAATAGAGGGTAACACATACACATTCAAAAATCCAACACAAACCTTCAAAATAAAGAAGGATCTAAACTGCACCTCTAAAAATGTAATATATGTACTTGAATGCATAACATGTAAAAAATACTACATAGGTGCC
>OY744516.1:154575336-154602836 GCA_963556195.1 Sepiola atlantica
TATAATTTTTTTTAGGTGACGGAATAAAAGAAATACGTTTAAAAAAACACAGAAATTGTATTCATTCAAACCGACTTTTAATTAAATATAATCAAAAATGCTAATATAATCCCCAATGTACCAATTCACTCGATATGTTTTAATTGTTTCTTCTTATTAGCATAGGGATTGGGCATTTTTCCAAATGTCACAAAATCATCTGATCTTTGAAGTATTCTTGCCGTCCTCTTGTTAATGCAATTATTTGAATCTTTTCGCATATGTTTCTACGGGGATACTTCAAAATACTTTTTCAAATTCTTCTTCGTGACGCCTTTCTGTTCCTATTAAAACTGGGATCATCTTCATGTGTCAAGAATGTGTTTCAACACGCGAGGAAATTTCGGGTGTTACTAATTATGAAAAATACTAGTGCAAACGTTTCGTGATAAATAACGAAAAAAACATGCTTCGCCAGTGTTCGTACTCGCTATTTATCTAAATATATTACTAAAATATGCAAATAAAATCCTATAATAACGGTACCAATTTAATTTCTCACACATGAATTAGTATTATTATTCATGATGAGATAAAGAAAACACATCAACCGTTGAGTTTTTTTTTAATATTAAGTAGAGGATTTCTATCCGAATTCATTTAAGGAGGCGATATACATATGAGGTTGTAGTCTGACTGTGTTTTAGCGCTAACTTTTGGGTGACGATATAAAAACACATACACACGCAGACTTATATGACTGTATATTAATAACAGAAACTCATTTTTGAATATATCAGATCTAGAAATGCAACATCAAAAAGGGTTTCTGCATGCGATCGTTTACGATACAGATTTATTGATTGATTGGTTTCTTCATCAGCACAAATACAACAACCACGACAAATATAAGCCACAGAAGAGTGGATTTATATCGATTGGAATGCCCTTACAATTGTTATCTTTATTCCTCTTGGAACTAATCTGAAAATTAGTTGGCCATCATTTTAAATGTTACAGAATTTTTCCTGTGGAAGAAACAGTTGTTTGAAGCTAGTGGAAGATGCTTACCTTTTACGCAGACAATTGATTTTTTGAGTATATACTGTGCCGGATGTTATAAATACCGTATTTTTATAAGTACTGGTAGCCGGTTATTTATTTTATTTTTTAATTGGTTGAGATAATATTATAAATGTCTTTGATATATCATTTACATGTATATATATATATATATATATATATATATATATATATATATATATGTAATATTGTATATGTATATGTATAATATATATATATATATATATATATATATATATATATATATATATATATACATATATAATATAGTTGACGAATATTTATAATGCTTTTTGTATCTGTGTTTAATAAAGGACTATGAATAAATACATCTTTCGCCTGGAAACAATCGTACGCAAAAACTTCTGCTGATGGCGAATTTCTTGAATTGATATACAAAAAAATTATTATATCAGAATTGTTGTTTATTCATAAACCATACAACAGCTCTGATTTAACTAAAGTCTTAACTATAGAGCTGAATTGATATCTGCAGTATTTCTGAGTATCTAATGGACATATTTTGACATAACTTTCATGTAAGTTTACAGGTATTTGTGTCTAATCGTCTATATAGATGACAACTAAAGTCTAAGCAGTTGCCTTTACTTCTCTATCTCTCTCCACCTCTCTCTCTGTATATATATATATATATATATATATATATATATATATATATATATATATATATATATATATATCACTTCGTTAGTACAAATAATTGTTCTGAGAACTATTCCGATGGGTGGTTTTCTGTTTTACACAGTGCCAAGTCGAACTACCATCTCAATATCATTGAGGCGTTAGTTATTAACACTTCTCGACCTAGCCTGTGTAGACAAAAGATTTTGAAGCATCAGTTGGAGATATTTAATGATTCCAAGCCACT
The DNA here is from genome assembly GCA_963556195.1 of Sepiola atlantica. Classification (NCBI taxonomy): domain Eukaryota; kingdom Metazoa; phylum Mollusca; class Cephalopoda; order Sepiida; family Sepiolidae; genus Sepiola; species Sepiola atlantica. The sequence continues at coordinate 154,577,288 of OY744516.1, forward strand.
ATAACGTTCAGAGATTTACTTTTATTTCCCTCTCTCAATCGTTTTCTCTAATGAAACAATTTTCCCCTCATATCTCATTCGATTTTCTTAGTTTTTAATTTATCATTCTGACGTTTCCTTAAAGATAAGGCCTTAAAGAAAATTTTAGCATTTTTTTTCCACCCGACGGTTTATTGATTGAAAAAAAAATTTCCTCTGAAATTTATATACGATTTTGTTTTACGCGAAATTTACTTAAATTTACTTAAATTTATATATATATATATATATATATATATATATATATGTATATATATATATATATATATATCTGTGTGAGTGTGTATCTATTTGTCTATATGTCCCTCTATCTCATATTCTCTATCTATCTATAAATGTGACTATGTCTCTATCAATCGATGTTACTCGTCATCTCTCTCTCTCTATCTATATATCTATCTAGAGGGATATCTATCTATCTCTCTATATATATATATCTAACTTTCTATGTAGCTATCTCCTCTCTATCTATTTATCTATCTAGAGGTATATCTCTCTCTATATATATAACTTTCTATGTAGCTATCTCCTATCTCTCTCTCTCTCTATATATATATATATATATATATATATTGTTCTATCTATCTATTTATATACAGTGTGTTGCAGCAACATCCGAAGTAAGAGCTTCGCCAAGATTGCAACTGACATGGGCTGTCACAAGCCGACGATCTGCTGAACAATCAAGAAGTACGATGGTTACTACTCCCACTACAAGTCTCACCGCATGCTCATCACAAACGCCCTCAAGGAGTCGAGGATGATTCATTTCGCGCCCGTCTTCAGATGGTTGTCTCCGTCGGCGGCGTTTACACTAAAAAAATAATGTAGTATGTAAGTCAAACTATTGCTAAGTAAACTGTCAGGTGTCTGCATATGCGACTTTTGTTTTTATTACTTATTTCCTTTGTTTCTTTTGTCAACATCCTGTATATAACCATCGATCTATCTTTCTATGTCTATAGGGTTCTATCTTTTAATATATCTGCTCAATTAAATTGATTAAATCAAATCATTTACATATGTAAATGTAACACTAATTGACGAGGATGACTCACAAACATGCGTATCTTTAAACCACGTCTGATTTTTTAAAAAATACACAAAACAGCTAACATCGATGAAACATTCTGTTCTTTAGTCAACTATCGATTACATCAAAATAAACAAACATTTTTGTCTTAAATATACACTTACGATATGAACTACTTTTTATGGTAAACGTAATATTAACATTTTCTCTTTACAATTACAATCGACTAAATCTCACGTTAGTCGGAATACATCTTGTAGACAAGTTTATAATACTGAACCTCGTCCCGGTACATTTAATGCGTTCTTAGAAATTCAAAAAACAAAATAGTTCAAGGTAATCAACAATATTGTTCCACTGCAAAGTGTGGGTAGATAGAATTTTCAAGACAAAACGTAAGAGCGTAATACAGTATGTATTTTCGTAGTGATAAACTCTCTATCTCGACAAACGAATATACATACATATATATATATATATATAATATTGATAAATGAATACTAATTATTTATTACCTACAGACATCGATGTTTCATGTTTACGCACTCTTCAGTGCAGGAAGCTAATTTCTGACGGTAGACGGGCGCGAACTCCAAACACAAATCACCACTGATTCGCAGTCAGGAGAGTTGCCAGTTTGCCACCAAAAATCAGCTAAGAATTTAGGATGAATTTAACTATGTAAATACCAAGTCTGAGGGTATTCAATTCAAGCGGCGTAGAGTGATCGACAACAACAACACATCGTGGTGGGTCTCGCAATGAAGCTAGTAGTACTGTTTTTTATTAAATTCACTCAGAGTGCCCAGCATTAGTAAAGGGTGCTATACAATAATATTTATTAATAAATATTAGTTATTTATTACCTTCATATATATATATATATATATATATATATATATATATATATATATATATATATATATATATATATATATTTGCTTACGATTCTCTTAAAAATGTAACATTGTCTACTTGCTGTATCAACAGCGGATAGCAATATATCGCTTATCTTAAATAATCGATTGTTTAGTCTTGCCATTTGTACTAACAAATGCATAACAAATAAAGCAGTTCAATACATACTATACTCTAAAACGTCGGTAATAATCTCCAAAATAAAAACAAAATAAGATTCACCGTATTTTGTTTATATATATATATATATATATATATATATATATATTATAGAAGTCGCTCCAGACAACGCACGATGCTACTTGATTTAAACAGCTAAATATATACTGGTTTAAAGTTTAAAAAAAAAACTAGTAAACGACAAATGTAATACAAATTAACTCAGACCCCGAAAAGAGACATCATTCCTTCTTTGTCAGAAGCATTGCTAATAGAATGTCAGGACAAAAAGGCACAATTAAAGAAGCGAGAGTCACGAGGCGACAGAAAATACGCCCACGGTCTAATTCTTTCTGTTTTTTACTCCTAATTACTATTAGGGTATATATCCTTACTCAATTGAAACATTCAAGACAATAGATATGAACCGATGATCGAAATAAACTACATGTGAGTTTATACTTAAAAGCAAAATAAGCATTCAATATTTTTCAGTAAAAATATATGCTTGTTTTTATTCTGTAACTAGTTTGAACGCGTGTTTTCGGATACATTGTTCATTTTTCCACTTTGACATACTAATTTAAAATGTTTTTTCTTCCTGCTTTGATATTCGATATCCATCAATAAAACACATTGGCATACTTGCAATTTCTGAAGCAGTTTAACAGATTTAATATGAACATTAATGGCAAACTTAATTTAATTAGTAAATAATTAAAAAGGGCCTCAAACATGTATTTAATAATTGTACTTCTTCCTGTTGAGTATTCTTATATGGTATCTTTTAAATGTTTTGAAATTCTTCGGAAACTCTTATCTATTAAAATATTGAGCATTTTTGGAAACAATAACATAACACATTGAAGAGATTAAAAATTCTAACGTAACAATTTGATCCAATTAATAATTTAATGAACAAACTATAACCCTCAATAATAAGATATAATTTAAAGAAATCCTATAAATTGTAAAGTAAAGATATCTGAGTAGAACTACTGAAGATAAAAGTGGTTAACGTGGAATAGAACAAAGGTTTCCACTCATTTGAAAACAACATATTTCAATATTATGCGTAAATTATTGCATTATTTAGCACAACATTACTTTATTAACGAATCTGAGTTTAAATTAAATATTTAGAAGTATATATATATATATATATATATATATATATATATATATATATATATGTATAAATATATATATATATATATATATATATATATATATATATATATATATATATATATATATTATACACTTTATTTAGTACTAGCGGAACCCGTCGCCCGGCGTTGCACGGGATAAAGTACTACCTATTGCATGACGTCGAATAAAAAAAGAAACGGCTTATTGTTGTTTCTCTACCCCCTCTACTGTGTTGGCGAATGTTATAAATTAAAAAAAAAGAAAATAATTGGTAGAGTAGAATGGGATCGAATGCTGAAACTGGCGATAATGAAATCTGCCTTCCTAACGACTTCCCCACGATTTCGAGTTACAATTTCATGTGAAAATAGGTCAATGTAGCTAAGCGTGATTATGGGCATGCGTGTTATGTTAAGATCCAGCAATGACACGGTTTAGAGCATTTGTATATGATGAAAATGACTGGATTTGGGCAAGTTTTCTATAATGTGCGTGTTAAAGGTGTATGATTTTGTAAATGTAAATGTATCGGGGTCTACCAGCATCTTGCCGCTTATTAAATTAAATAGGATGTCGGTTCGATCAAGAAATTGTGGCCACCATTTGAATGAATACATATTGCAGGAACTGTGTTCGTTAATTTAATTCGCTTAATTCCGGAATGAATATAAATGTAGAAGTTATAGGTTAAATTAGAAATAACGTTATCTGATATTCACGTAAAATTATCGAACGAGGGCGGTCATTAAATCTTTGCGTATTGCTATATATTATGTAGTAAATTTATACCAGGCAAATAATAAATAAGAACAGGTGTTTTGTGTAATTTAAACTGTGTGTATTAGTTCCCGGTGTCGATGAGTAGAGTGACAGTACAGAATTGTCAGGGAGAAAAGTTTTTGTTACCACCTATATGGAGTTGGTTTGGTGGAGAGACGTGGATGATGGGCCAAATGTAATATTTAGTGTTAGGTAGAAGAAAAATAATAACAAATTTACTAAAACACGCTCGAGTGAATAAGTGTAGTATAGTGGTGAGTTTAGTAGCCTATGATGCATGTGGTTATTTTCCTATACTCCGAGAAAGTACAGGGGGAAAATCGTCTCTACTTTATATATCAGAAGATGTAAAATGTGGGGTGGATTTTCGTCTAATATATAAAGTACAGTCAGTACAATCCTAAAAGTAAAAAAAAAATACACAGCATTGCATCTAACAAATCAATATTTGATTTACTGGTCAGTCATCTACCATAACTTTTTAGTATGTGTTCTTTACATAAATTAAATTCCAATTACATAGATTACATATTCTATCTATTCCGATAATTCAGTAGAATACACTGCGCGATTTTCATTCATTTTTATATTCACAATGTAATGAAAACGTTTTTGACGTGAATAAAAACACAATATGGGGTCTACAATTGCAAAATATGTACTTACTCAGATATTCTTTTTGATGTGCATGCAGACTATGTTTTATTATTTAAATTATAACACTTGAGTATAAGATTACTTATTAGCATGCTTTCATTATTTTTATAGATTGAAGTATTTTCTTTTTGCAAACTTTAGTCGTTTGAAAAATTAAAAACTTCAGAATCATATGCTTTTTCATTTCACTCATTCATAGATTATAGTAAATTACATTAAATATGTAACTCACCTATAAGTTAAAAACACAGACACACGAGAAATTGTCATAAAGTTATATTACGAGATCAGATTGACCTCCTACTACTATGAAGCAACAAAAGTATTTGGCTGATTCACAAACTGCAGGTTCCATTTTGACGGCGTTAGTTTTTGAAAGATGTGCATATATATATATATATATATATATATATATATATATATATATATGTATATATAATACATATCATCTACTCTTTAATTAATAAAAACGACTGTGTGCTTATTTATATATTTATATATGAATAAATAAATGTATATATAAACATGTCTATATACATGTATATATATATGTATATATTTATATATATATATATATTTAAATATACATTTCCATCAAGCTAATGTATAAGTAATACAACACAAATTTGTATAGTTTAACAGTGTATTAACTTATCAAGTGTTCACACAAGAACAATCCAAAAAATACGTTTAAATCATGGCTTTTTTAAGATAAGCGGACTTTCCGAGTAATGTATCCCAACGCTACGCCCATTCCTAATTTTAAATCTAGCATTAATTGACACATCCACATAATTACTTTGGCCACAGGACATATTTCCAATGAACCATGTGAAGTGACATGCAAGAAACCGAGTATGTTTTTGAGGCATAGATTTATGCACAGTACTATTAATCTCTAAGTAATTTTCAACGTTCATTATCACCTGAAAGTCCGGAATTATCAGTGCCGTTAAAATACTATTTCTTGGAGCACTAAAAGTTTGTAAAACTCAGAGAACATTATTCGACTTCTTTTTTCTGTGAATTTTGGATTTTCTATACAACATACTTAATACAACATTATTTACTCTTTTTCTAAATCCTTCACTATTACATTTTTAAGATAGTAACCTCTACTAATTAATTAATATTCAATTATTATTAGTCAGACCTTCTGACGATGAAAGTGTTATCTTATAAAAGCCAAGGTTAAAAGTTATTTTTGCATTTGTATTCCTTGTAGTAACATTTGATGAGTAAATAATCTTGCAAATTATGCACAATTAATACATTTCCTCACTGTATTATCGATATAAAGTGTTCTATCGTAAGCTTCACCGTATCTCCATAGGATCTAATATAATTATTGGTCTTTGTATCATCTATTTACACACAGCCACACATAATATATATATATATATATATATATATATATATATATATATATATATATATATATAAATTATCAATATAAAAAGTCTACCCATTGTTCTTTTTCATAGAGTAAATAACTATGAATAATATATATCTTAATAAATACATTCGAACGTTTGCCCATTTCTCGAACTAACGATAGAGCCTACTTCAAGTAAAACAACTTTACACAATAAACGTACCATCTTATGCATACACCGCTTATTTGTATGCGATAGGATACGCTAGGTTAACTAATTTACTTATTTCGTTTTAAAAAGACACATTATTATTTAATTCGTCTTTTTTAATCAATGATTGTTTGGATTTTTACATAACAAATAGTTCTGTTTCGTAATATTGTTTCATTTCTCAGACAGATATTAAGAATTTGTGTTCAAATTTCTTTTACATTAGACGAGCCATCTTGATTTTAATCAAGTTATATATATTATTAAATGTCAAGTGAAGCAAACATTGATTTCTTCTTTTTGTATTGCTTTTCTTTAAGGTTATATTGATCAGATAAATTCAATTTGGATCGAAATTACGAAATTGTTTACGTTTATCTCTCTATATAAATAAATTAAAAAGATGTTGTTTTTTTTACAACAAAGTTATCGAGGAAATGTTTATTATTTAAATATAATGCTTGAAGTTTTAAAGCTAGTTAACATTGCAATTGGTTTGTTTTCAATTGCTTTGGTTTCATTTAGGCATTTCAACCATCTATCGCTTATTTAATGCCGAATAAAGTTGTCAAATAGAATCCTATAGGTGGAATAATTATTTTCTACTCTTAGAAAACATTACTCTTACAAAACATTACTCTTTGAAGGAAATCTTACATTGAGAGTGGAAATATTAATTTAGAAAACATTATTCTTTGAAAACATTAAAAAAATATAATACTCCTGAACAACATTATTCTTAGAAAACCTTATTGTTACGAAGTTGTAATCTTCTTTGTTCTCAACACGATTAACTCTCTGTCACTGCCTTCTGCTATCTACTTTGGAAGAAAAAAACAAGGTGAAAGAAAATGTAGAGTTTTAGAACAAACCAGATTGAATAATACGGTTCGGAATGAAATTATACAAACTAGGGCCTTAGCTTACCAGTCGATTGATCGGATCGGATCGGGCGTTTTCGATCCCTGTCTTGCCGAAGTAAAAGCCGAAGTGAAGTGTTGTAAGTAACGTGACTATTTATGTAACCAGTCTACGCATGGTCCAGCCACCAAGATCTCGTCTAAAGGTTAAACGAGTCGCCAACCACGGCCCACGTTTTTTTTACCCCTCTGCATTAAATTAAAGTCTAAGAATTCATGGCCCCGCGAACAGGGCGACGAACATTGCGAATATATATCAGTGGTAATACCAGCAGTTGGTCGTAAGGGTTTAATGGCATTCTCATATATGATTATTATTATTTGATTTAAACGAAAATCGCTCCAGACAAGTCATGAACACACTTTATGTAAGGAGCTAACAAGAACGACATATGGCTGTATCAAAGACTGGAGATGCCTATTCGCCTTAGTATTGACATACCAAAGCCATAGGTATGAGGATAACATTTGTTGTTTCTAGAAAGAAGCTACTGAAATAGGGAGCTGTATTAAAATGAGGTATACGAACAGCGAATAGATGGAGACCACTAGACCAACGAGTCAAACGAACTGAAAAAAAGGTATAGAATAGATCATATACTTCTGATGAACTCATGCCATAACAGTATTTGTAGAAAAGACTGAGACTACCAAAATAATGCCTGTAGGAGAGAGGGTACAGGGAAAGAGGAAGAGTGGGACCAATACATCAAATAAACTTTTCGGCACTTTATCAAGACTCGTTAAGTGGAACACAGATTCACTAGCAAAAATATGACAACTGTACTCCATACATAGTCTATTTACTCACTAGGATCTCTCATACCAATGTGGATTGAGCATTACGTTAACATACATGTGTGCGGATAGGGGGTAGGACCCTTAAAATAAATATGTGAAATTCTTAAAAGTACCTTGTACTTCTAAAGAGGGTGTTTTTCTATAAATGCGGTAATCAAGGAATATCCGGTACTATTTTTGTAATTTAACTCTTGTAGTTTTTAATTTTAGACAATAAATATAATAACTACAAGTATTCTAATTGGCAATTCATTATTATTTTGGAATCCTTTTATTCTATTTTCATGACAAAGTTAAATAGGTGGGACTGGGCTTTCTACCAACACCACCATTGGTGCGAGGTCCTCTCAAATATTTATGAATGACTATTTCTTTTAAATAAGTATTTTTGAAGATCCAAACATATTGAACATTTGAAGAAGTTTATAAACTTAGCATTCATGATCAACTTGGTGCGATTGATAAGACTGTAAAGATAGATGAGAACTTTCGCTTACAAGTTTGTTCAGGTTACACACCAAATACACATACGTTTTTTTCAAATTTTCTTCTCCAGTTAATAGAAACTTCATACTTTATTCAACGGAATTCTGCACAACAAATGTACCGAGGGAAATCTTAGAGTTGTTGGTGGTGTCTCTAATGTTTACAAATAATGTATTGACTTTAAATATTCCACTTCAATGAAAATCAGTACAGAACGAGCAGTGATTAAGCATACCAGCTAATTACGTATTAATAACAAGTATCTGCTACATCATCAGTTGTGTAATAAAATTGAAACCTTGCAAAATAAAGAATACTAAAAGTTGAAAATGTTTGCGAAAAAAATAATCATGAACATCTCGCTTTCCATAAGCGTGTTATTATTAGCATTGTTATTAATGACATTCTAAAACACCATTTATTAGTTAGACTTACATCGGGGAATCAGAGAGGAGTTAAACACATTTTAGACAGATCTGCACAAGCTACTAATGGGCTCTACATAACCAATTTTAGTATGGCAGTTTGGTAGGCCTTCGTAACTTGACATATTACATAAGTTGCGTACAGAATAAATAAAGAGTGCTCTTCCATCAAGAGTTCAATATACATGTTCATGACGGAATGCTTAAAAGCTAATTACACAGATTTTTATAATAGATATTCCATTTCGATTAAATGTGACGAAACATATATAAATGGAAAAAAATCAGATATGATACAAGGGTTAATGAACCTGTTGATATATGTTACCAATAATTTGAATTCATTTGAAGAATCTCACTTGAACCAATAGAAGTTTGCTTTATATGGTGTGCGTGTACCAAAAAGTGGACTCCTTAACATCTTCGGGTTCTTTTTAACGTAATTCGCATCTGACCCTCTTTCTTAAAGAAGGAATTTTCTGACATAGTTTCATTAAAGAGTGATATTTCTCAAGGTTTGATTATTTGTTAATGGAACTCTACCACTTAACCTTTGTATTGATGATGATGGGACAAGAAGACAATCAATCAAATCCCTCATGATTTTCTCATTGAATTTGCAATTTTCTTAGAACTAATTGGAATGCTACTATAAGTAGATTTAAACGAAACATCAAATTATGATATTACACATTTAGTAAAAAGATGTTGAAGCAACATTTTTAAAGGTACTATGCAAAACATATATAAAGGAAGTATTTTAGGTGTTAACTATTGATTCTCATTGTATAGAATATTTAATTTATCCAAAGGACAAACAATATATATCCATTAAAACTGCAATGTGTAGATGCGATTACAACAGACAAAATAAATCTCCTCTCATACAAACTTTACAAAATCAAATATAGTATATTACGAACTCCTTTGTTTGTATTCTTACGTAAAATCGCTCCTTTAAAATGAATTCAAATGATTTCAAAAGCTGCACATTAGCTGATATTTTTATTTCAACATCCAACTGGAAATATTCTTCAATCTTAATTATATAATGATATACACTCTACATGTATCGATTTAGCGTTTTGCATAGCCAAGTTTCAACTGAAGTGTTATGTCTTTCATGGAGCGAATACAATTGAGCGATGTTTGATAATTGCTGTTGTATATTTAATCACAATATATGTGATGCACTTTTTTCTGGTCTATTTTTCTAATACCATTTGCAAATATACCAACATTCAAACCATGCATTCTCAATAAGATAAGAAATGATAGAACATCCAGACGTCTCGCACTTGACTATTCAAACATCAAAGGTTGTACTGGTTATCTTGTTGCCGGCAATGTGAATTTGGTAAAGGAGTGGTTAATTAGACTACTAGCATTTCAAAGAGCTGTGATCGAAAGTTTACTGATTTTAAAATCAATGCACTGGAGAACTAAGGAGTGACTATAAAAAAGAATAATTGAAGCTGGTGTGTGTCAGCTTAGCTGAATATAATGGGTAACAAAGAGAATGAGATGCAGCAACACAAATAACCACACATGTAACTGATGTGCATGTTCAAGATTAAGTGAATTCACTCGCTGAACTTATACCCTCAAGAGCCACACCATATGATTGATAGGATAATTGTTTACAAAGTAACTGTTCTTAAGTTTACAGCTTAAATCCTTTATCTCGTGATCGACTTAGACAGATTCAAGGTCTTACCACATATTAGGTCCAGTGTAGTTATGTGGATTCTTACACTATTGTCTCTATTGGTGGTCTGATCGTTATTAATATCAGTAGAACATATTTGTAAAATAAATAGCAGTAGAAATAAAATACAATTCCTGCCACAAGAAGAATTAGAACAACTACATATAACCTGTCCAGATTATTGAAGTAAAATAATTTATGATTGTTTATTTGCAGATTAAACTTTCATATGAGCTTCTGTTGAGTGGCAGGTATAAATTGCCCTAATATAGAACCCTAAATATCAATGACACCCGCCACCCAGAAAACATGTTTCGCTATTTCTTTAGTAAGGAGTTTGTGCTTGCTACTGGGAATCATATATTACTTGATACTGCTGATGGAGATATTTCTATGTAAAGTCTGTAAGAGGTAAATACTGCTTTATGAAATGTTCGTAGAGAAATCAATTTTCACCGTGATCGAATATGCTTATTTTGTGGAGATGTGTATATAATATCTCTAAAACACACATCCTACAAAAGGTAGTAAGACGTATTACCCAACCCAAAGTCAATGCCGATACTTTTATCCATAGAAAGGCATTTCTACCAATGCAATAAACAATATATATGTTCAAATAAAATAGTTGTAGGTCCTATATGTAATTTGCATGCATGGAGCTCATTATAACATCAGTTACAAAAATTAAGCAGCACCAGCTCCATATTCAAATGATGAAGTGAACTTAATTAAAACAATGCCATTCAAGTAACATTAATTATGATGACATTTCATCACCAAGTTTATTTGCGATTGTTTTTTCGAGTAATTTTTTTATTTTAAGCGACGTTGGAATAGCAGAAATAGGTAAACCATTTTTTTTTGTGAAATCAACATTATAACTATTAAAGAGGTAATTGGTAAAATATTAAGTTTGTCTAACATATGTATTCCCCAATTCACTTAAGCATTTTTAAAGATTTGTGCATCAAAATGAAATATATATATATATAAATATATATATATATATATATATATATATAATGGCATTAAGAAAATTGATTACGCCTTTACCCTTTTTACTTGGAAAAAATATAAATGTGGTAGTATTGACTTGTCAATTGATTAACAATTACTATTCATTAGCATACAAGTTAACATTTCCACAGCAATAGTTTTCCATTTTGATAAATTTTTTTTGTTCTCTAAATTTAGCCAAAGCTTCTCAATGTAATAAAGTTAGCACAAGGAATGTAATTGTACTTATCTAAATTTATAGGAAATTGTAATTAACATGTGTACGGAGTTATGATTGAGATTGTATTTGATATTTTAAGTATTTTGTCTATAGTTTTGACTGAATGCGTATGTGTGTTATAACTATCATTTTATTCAAAAGCATTGTTGCGTCACTAAATGTTTATGCACAGATTTATTATATTTAATCATTTCACTATTATGTGCATTTAAAGCACGATATCAATAAGCATGATCTCATTTGAAACTACTTCTTGAATAATAAAATGTTAAACAGAAGCCATTTGAGATAGTGCCAATACTTAATATCAATTGCTTTTTGGTTATGCTCAAAATAAATCTTCAGATTGTTTTAATCTCAGTCTAGTTTTGCTATTTGTCTTTGCTAATTGACACTCCATTTGTTCTGTATTATTATATCCGAAAGAACTCATTAAGATCGAATAAATAGGACAATACATATTGAACAGTCTCAAATAGATATAATGATTGATGTTTTGAGGCAATCTTATTCTTTGCTAGTTTTATACTAGTTATTCATACTGGCAAGTAGTATGGCAAGGACATTTAACAAATTAAGAAAAAATATCTCCCTCCCAGCATGCACTTTATATAACCTTTATACCATTATCACGTACATGTTGGTTGGGGTATAGAAGACCGTCCAATACAATGATTGTACCTGGTACTAGTTAGGAGGGGGATCAAAGAACAAATATTATGTAAGATCATGGTGGTACCCAGTACAAGAAGGGTTCGGGTGGGTTAGTGAGGGTACTACAAAAACGAAACTGCAGAAATTCCCATTAGTACCCATGCATTTGCACCACCTGTCCGAATACACCCTCCCCTAGTCACAGAGGGCATCATAAGTGCTTGTTCACTGATAATCATCGGTGGCATTCCTTGGAGTTTGAGTTACAGCAAATACCCCTAGATTTTCATTAATATCAACCTCTTACGATAACCATTGCAAATTATTTTGTATTATCACAACATCCTCTTACCATTGATTTCTCGCTGGCAACGACCATTTGCCTTTTCTGGTATTTGGGTTGAAATAGGCCTCCCAAAAGTTTCCGCTTTTTTCCAGTGGAAATCTAGTTTGTGCCCTCCCTCTTCGGTCATTGCATCCTCCTTGACCCTTGACGACTATTATCTGTGGTATCAGCCAATTGTGATTCCATCAATTTTGGGGAGGAGGACGGTAGTTTATACAAATTTTTGCAGTTTATCTTCCTTGGGTTAATGTGTTGTTCTTTCAGCGTTTTTATTTTCTGCCTATTACACCGTCCGTGTGACTTATTAGCATTCGTAGCTTATGTGGGTTAGTTTCCGCATTCGAGAATTTTCCTTGAGATTTCAGCTGTTTTCATCGTTGTCTACTGTTTTATTTTATTATATTAATTTTATTTAATTAACACTTTGATTCCAATTTCTCTCAGACTTTTTCTAGGTTTTTCGGGACTCTTCCTAGTGCTCCAACAATTATTGGTATGATTTTCACTTTCTTCATACTCTATATCTCTTTCAATTCTCTTGTAAGTTTAGTGCATTTGCTTCGTTTTTCTGCCATTGATTTGGCAGGATTTTTTCTACTTGCATTGTATTATGACATCCAGTCTCTTCGCTTGTATGAGTTTATCTGTTTGCACCTCCACATCCCAGATGATATTTTGTTTTCGTGTTTCAGTACTGTTTTTGGATTATTTTTCTACTACTTGTCTTCGTGTTTAAAATGCAGTCATGTTCATAATTCCCAGGTTACTGCTTTAACCAAGTAGTCATGTCTGTTTGTGCATTTCCTTTTGGGCTAGTTTTTTGCATATTTATTATTATTGTATTTACTGTTTCATCTGTTTGTTCTTTTCCTGGAGTGTATCTACATTAAATAGTTTGTCCTAATCGCATTGATATGTGCAGCCGTCATTTGAGATTCCGTTTTTCTGTTCAAGTGTAAGATTTTAACCATGCCTACTTATTTTTGTAACTATTTTCTCTTGTCATTCTTATGAAACGTCTATGTAGGTGTTTTTCATCCCACTTTTCTGTTATTGCATTTTTATATCTGGTTTCGGTGCTTCCCCGTTGTTCATGGGACGATATCTCTTGCTGCTGTGATCAGCTTTTCTGTGTGCTGCGTAATGTATTTCTCCAGCTCTTTTTGTGTCTACAACACAGTCTACCACACGTGGATTCTGCTGTATCGTTATTAAAGTGTAAGACGTTGTGCATTTTCATCAGTTTTCTAGTCTTCTGGTAAAGGTGACTGACTTATTATTTAGTCCAGCCTATGAATGCTCAAGAGTGTGTTATTAGTGATACTACCTAGGTTTTCATTCTCTTTACTAAATTTATGCTATATAATTTTGTTTCTAAGAGTTTTCTTCTTCTCAGATTTTATTTTCCAATTGCTCTGTCATCTCTGGTGGTTTGATTGTGTCTGCTTCCAGAACTCCCAAATAGTTATAGTTATCCTGTTCGCTTAGCATCCTCGTATCCTCTTGTTAAGGCAGTGCCATATTCTATATTCTCCTCAGTGCCCCCTTTTCATCTATCGAACTGCACACTTTTCAATTCCGAATTTCACTTGAATGTCCTGGTGAAGATTTTGGTCGTATTTATCAGATGTTCCAATTTCTGTTCGCATTTTGCAAATAGCTTTAGGTCGTTAATGTACTTGAGGCCGTATGTTATCTGTTCTGAGTCTGTAAACTTGTATCGGACTCACAAATCCTGAGCATATAGTTGAGTGGCATAATTGCTATGATAAATAAAAGTTGTCTCTCTGTATTTTTATTCCAGTAATGGGTTGTCTTCCAGCGGCCAGTTCTAGTCTGCATGTTCCCATTGTTTTTTTTAAAATTAGACTAATAATCATATTGGGTATCTAGTATATTTTGAAACATTCAATAATCTATGCTTGAGGGATTCTATCGTAGGCTTTCCTGTAGTAAATCGATCCCATGGATATGTTCTTTTTATCTTTTTTACTTTCGTCAGCATATTTTGATGTATGTATAACTAATCATGCGTCTCGCTTTTCCCTTTTCCAGCATCCTTTTTGTTCCTCGGGGAGAACTATGCGATTGGTCAAGGATAAATATAGTTGTTCTCTCAGTTGTGATGTTAGGATTTTTCACATTGTTGATTGACAAGTTATTAGTCTGTAGTTGATAGCGTTCGTTTATTTTTGGCTTTTTTGTATTAGTGTTGTCCTTTCTTTAGTGATCCATTTTGGTACGTCTGTTTTGTAGATGCATCCTCTCAGTTTCTTGCACTAGATTTTTATGTAGGGTCGTGTTATCTTCTTAAAACCAGTATGTCTGTATTCCATCATCCCCTGCATTTTTCTAGTTCGCTATTTTCTTTGGAGTTGTCTTAATCGATTCTTCATTTATTTCTGTTACTGTTTATTCTTCAATTTTCTGGAGTTCTATCTTTGATGTTGTTCAACCATTTGGTATTTTTGTTGTGTTTTTGAAGCCTTCCCAGACCATGATTTAGAAGCGTTGTGGCTCTGCCGGGTCTGATTTTCTGATGTTGTTTTCCCCCTCTTAACGTATTTGTAAAACTGGCTTTAATTGTTTTCAAATGTTCTGTTCTATTTGTTCTGTCTCGATTTGTATCTGTATCGTTTCACACTACCTTCTTTTGTGGCTATCTTTTGTTTTAGTTCTTCATGTTTCTGGGTAATACTTTCTTGCGCGACATATTTCCAGTCTTCTATCGTTTACGGTACTCTTTGATCCTATTTACAGTTTTAGATTATTTTCGATGTTTAGTGATCTTAGTTTCCTATCATATTTGACATCCAGAATTTGTCAGTCATTTCTTTCGGCTAATCCTTATTTCTCTTTTTAGTTTCATACTTATTGATTTTGCCCTAGCATATATCAAGTAGTTTAGGTTAGTTATATTATTATTATTATTATTATTATTATTGTTGTTTCATAGTAGTCTCGTCTTTTGGATAGTTTTAGTTGGAGTTTTCCTTTTTGAAAATCAAGTCAATTTCTTTACCTTAGACATTCAAACTATACCCTAACACTTTCGCTGTCCCCAACAGGCCAGCCTGTTGAGACTTGGAAAGTGCATTTTCTCGCCAATCTGTTTAAGCCATTTATGGTGCATTTCGTAATTACAACGGCAATAACATTTACTTTACATTTCTATAGTCTAACTAATTCCTATTTTATAACTTTATATTTATTTATTTATTCGTGTTAGTTTTCCTGTAACCTTTTCCAAATCTTCACTTTTTCTGAAGACGTTCGATAATACGAACGAAACCGGTCAAATATCTTGTTTTTTCGTTTTTCTCCTGTATTCTAACCTGTTTTCCGTTTGTCTTTTTTCAAACATTATATCTATATATATATATATATATATATATATATATATATATATATATATATATATATATATGTATATATATAGGTGTGTGTGTGTGTAGATATATATAGAGAAAGGGAGAGAGATAGACAAACATACATACACAGAAACATATATATATATATATATATATATATATTAATATACATAACTATATATATTATATTTGCATTCCATAGAGTATGGTGAATTAATCTTAAACCGTAATTTTCATTGGTTTTAACAATATCTTTATTTCTGTAGCGTAAAACAACATGTAATAAAACCACCACTGGAAAGCAAATACAGTGAAAATCCAAGTTAGTTCCTGATATAAATTCGGCAAACTGAAGTATATAAAGGAAAACATACTACCTTGGGAAAAGGGTGATCACTGCGGGAAAAAAAGAAGAAATTCCACCCCCATGAGATTTTCACATGAATAATATTTCTTAAACGATGCCCTGAATACTAATATTTACGAAACTAATCAAAATAATTCCTGCTAGTAGATCTAACTATCTCTATTAGGAGAAACTACTTCTAAAGTCCCCGAGACAAGCAGTAAAATAATGTTTAGCTATCATTTGTTATTACTAAAACAATTTAACTTGTCTAATAAAAAGCTAGAGATGAAGTGCGAACCTTTTATTGTTTAGATGCACCTTCTGATTCTTTCGGATTACCTCCAGAGAAAAAAAAACACCCGGCTTTGGCAGATGCAATATAGGAACTAACTTCCACTGTACAATTAGCGTCAGTCTTCAGACCCATAGTATCTCATAGATATTGGAGCTCTACTTCAAAGCCTCCCATAGCAAAAATGGCCACACATTTCATGAGATGTCTGCCCAATATATCAGATATGTCACAACTCGATATAGAAAAGCATGCATTGTCTTTGATGGGTATGAAAGTGGTTCATCCATTAAAGACGCGACTCACCGACGCCAAGCAGGGGTCTCTGTTGGTGTTAATGTATCACTGACACCTTTAATGTTTTTCAAATTAAAAAAAAATATGGTTTCCTAGCTAATCAAGAAAAGAAACATTTGTTCATCAACTTGTTGGGAACAAGTTTAGAGGAAGCAAGTTGTAAATAAGTCCATGCATCTGGGGACGCTGACGTATTGATTGTGAAGACTGCTCCTGAACAACCACAGACAGAGGGACTATTTTAATAGCAAATGACACATACGTATTGGTCTTTCTATGTTATCATATCAATAGAGATGATGGTTACAACATCTTCACGCCACAACCAAAGGATAGTGCAAAAAGTGTGAAAGTCTGGAACATCAAAGAGATAAGGAAATATTTGGGAGATATGGTCTGTTCCAACATTCTATTATGATCCATGCATTACTGGGTTGTGATTCTACATCCAGTGTTTATGGAATAGGGAATGCTTCTTTCCTTCGAAAGGTGATGATCAATAAAAACTTCCTCAAACTCTCAAAAGTGTTTCGCAATGATAGCAGTGCAGAAGAGGTTATTGAAGCTGGGGAGAAGGCTGTAGTGTGCCTGTACAATGGTAATAATGGGGAAACATCAATTATCTCCGACTTAGGCGCTTTAAGCTGAAAGTATGTTGAGGCTACATGATTGCCACCAACTAGAGCAGCTACGAAATTTCACAGCCGTCCAGGTTACTTCCTAATCAAGGAATGAATGTGTAAAAACCAGCTAAAACCTGACGAATGGGGATGGCAACTTTCAGATGGTAAAATACACCAATCAAGACTGACTTACCATCTGGTCCTGTAAATTCTTCAGGTGTAACTGTATTTCATGGTGTAGTACAGCAATATGCAGTTGCAGGAAACATGACAGTGGCTGTTCAAACTTGGATGGTAATTGCAAATGACCTCATAGCAACAACTTACCACAACCAGATCTTGATGATGATTAAGTTATCTTTGACTAGTTATTGACAATAAATGTTATTTGGTCCGTTCATAAACGTGGTATGTTGTGGTTATGCAAGAGTCTTGCCCCAGCATTCGATTATATAGTGTTACTTATTTGTATATTTCTTAGTTCTGATGATTGTTTAGTTTTTTGTATGAGGTGATGTGTTGTTGACTTGCACCTGTATTATCGTTTAGGTAGTACGCATATATGTATATATATATATATATATATATATATATATATATATATGCATATGTATATGTGTATAGGCCGCATGTGTATCTAACCTATTTCATACTTGATATGTGTGTTTAGTGATAAGCTTATTCGTCAGGTAAAGGGCATGCTGTTACATATGTCGGTTCTATGTTAATACAGAGATATATTTTAAATATAGTTATCGCATAAAAAAAAGGAGGATGGCTGAATCACAAGTTTTGTGGCGCTTGGAAATATCTGAAATTGTTTTGAAGCACATGGAACAAATACATATTTATGAACTTTTCGATCCCACGTCGGCATCATGGCTGGTAGTTAAAAAACAACAAAGGCAAGAAAATATATTTAGTAAGTGCCCATATAATACATGAATAATACTCACTTGGGCACACACATAAACACACACATATACACACAATGTCTGTCAAATTTTGTTCATATGAAATAAACTTTATTCTACTTATATGTCGGTTCGGTAAATGGTTTACCATTTTCAGAATTCCGAGAAATATTATTAATTAGGAGAATACATTGCACAACGACAACGGTTAAATTAAAACCTTCATAAGCACGAGAATTTAGTCGTGGGTAATTTATTTTCACACAGTTTACACCATGTAATCATATTTTTGATTATGGTAATGTATTCGTCTCTTTCTTCTCAATAACAGCTTACATACATGTTATTAATTAAGGAACATCACGAATGCAATTGGGTTTTTAAAATCTCTCTGACTTTGTTTTATTTTTTTATAACCCTCATATATACACATACAACACAGCACAAACGTCTATGCAGGTGTGGTTAACCTTCCGAACACACTGCCCCCTCTCCCCCCTCTCTCCCCTTCTCTCGCCCGGTTCCGTTTAACTAGAGATGTCCTCTCTACCCATTAGCAACGTAAGCTTAGCATCTCCCTGTCCTTTTGACGTCACATTCCTAAAATATTTCAGTTGAAAAATTCAACTCTAATTCAAACATTTCGTGGAAATTTACACTACGAACTTTACCTGCATCTTAATGTTATCAAATTTTAATTATTATGCTATTTTAGTAGAACAATATATACACAACGGATTTTTGTAGCCATAAATGATGTGGTATAATTGCTTCCAACTATTTTACGGGTTTAACTCTTGCAGTTATTAAAGGTATCTAATGTATCTTATTGCTAGAAACTCGGCTTTGGACGAGTTTTTTAAATTACTAAATATATATTTGGAATGGTGTATACCAGAGAAAATGTTAATCTGTTTTGTAAGCTGCCGTGGATGTACAGGAGTTTAAACGCCGATTCCCGCGATCTATGAGCAGTGTCGGTAATAGTTCCGACACGGGTTCAAGCACAGAAACATTTTAATTATTTGTGCATTTCATTTTCTAGATATATATGATTTAAAAAAAATATGCTAAGAAAAAACAATTATCCCAAATTTAACTCAACGTAAAAAGGTATATTTTCATATACAATGTGATCCAAGAGAAACATATTTTCTTTCCGGATGTTTATTCTATACAGATAGTCTTTCAGAATCGTGAACCGCAAATCGAAAAAAAGGTGTACCTAAAATTAAATCAACAATTAAAAAATAATATACAGTAAAACACAATTCTGATATCAGTTATTTAATTACTCAGAAAAATCTTTGATTTTTTTACAAACAAATAGTAATTTTTAAATTATTTTTGTTTAAATTAAACAATTTGATTTAATAAATTCATACTTTAAAACATAATTTCCTATAAGATTTAAAAAACAAACACACCCAAAACGTGTTGAGAAAAAAAAAGTAAATATATACATTTTGAGCGACTCAGAGGGGAACCAAATGTCGGAGTGTACCCCTGCTATCATATTAAATTACAATATTATTTAATTACGTAACTCAATTATATAGATTAAAAAAATATGATGTCATTAATTTATTATATTTATAATTTTTTAAAGATTATTATCGAGGAAATATTCAAATTCACCTGACCATCTGAAAAAGCAAACGATCATGAATGTATATTCGCGAATATCAATTTATTAGAAGGTTTAAAACAAATTATTTATGTAAATTTGAAAAACGCGTGATGTTTGGGAAAGTTTTCGAATGGATATATATATATATATATATATATATATATATATATATATATATATATATATATATATATGAGCTGATAAGTAGATATATAAAGAGAGCGATCAAAACTAACGAGAGACACAGACAGACAGACAGATACATAACCTATATTACTATTAGATGCGTCCAAATTTATATATATTATGTATACATGTCATTTAGCACCATTAGCCATTCTGACTTATTATATTTCATGAGTTCGCGCATAAATTATGGGATAGCCACGATATATATTTTTAAAATACATGATTCAACACATCGATTGGTTTATTATTATTTACTAAGTAAATATACAATACTTATTTGAAATTATTCTGCTGGCATTATCTATAGAAAACTATTTCGTATAAAGCTGTTTTAGTATTTATATATTTATATTTTTTAGCAATCTTCTATTCTTAAAGAACCCAAAAATGTCAGTCGGATTAATCTGCTCAAAGAGGTCCTTCAAGTTACCCACGTCATGATGTCTAGATCAGATTTTCTGGAAATCAATAGATATCACCAATGAATGTTTATTCTTGAAGTAGATATGAATATATTACGTATGTATGCCGTATGCCACACATCTATCGTCTCCTTTCTCAATCTCAACTAAGTCTGTTATTTCTGTTTGATCTTTGGATGGATTTAGTCGGTTTATTGCACGTGAAAGTATTACAAACTGTTTGTTATCTATTTGTTATGGTCTAGGAAATCGTTGAGTCTTATATGAGAATAAAATCATACGCATACATCGTTTAAAAAAAAAACCCACACCAACAAAACCGAATATAACAAGATACACAATATATATATATATATATATATATATATTATTTAAAAGCTGTTGCAATTGAGTCTACCAAGTCCGCCTGAAAAACAAATGCATTGAAGCTTAATAAGAAACAAATATTAAAATGAAACGACCGAAACTGATACTGAAAGAAAACGATTAAAAAAGTACGAATATAAGTGCTTTCAAATCTGTCAACAGAAAATATTATGCGTACTTGTAGAGTGTACGTACCGTGGTGAAATAATATGTTTTTTTTATTTAGAAACTCATGCTCAAAATAGTATATTGGGCTTTGTTAATCATTCTGTACTTTCACTTAATAATTTAATTTTTAAAAATACCGTAAACATTAAACTTAACTTAAAAAAACTATATTAAAATAGTACACCCTATAAACTGCAGAAGTATCCTATTATGGAATAAGTTAAAAGCAAACTACACAAAAGAACCCCATGCCTAATAAAAAAGGTCATATTAAAACAAGCGTTGCGGTGTCATGTATAAGAGTTCATTGTCTGCCCTATTCCGCCCTACAAATGCGGCTTGATAGATCTTGTTAGGTTCAATTATAGTACAGAGTTGTGCGTATAGAAATCGGAAAGTGTCGCATGATGTTTACAAGACACACACATAATAAGAAGCATTATACTTTTTTATCCTTTCCGTGTGTTCATTCTCCGACTTATATCACGATACAGTTTTGAAGTCTAGACTGTTGATCTAGTGAATTCTATTAGGAGCAGCGATTACATACCAAGTTGACGTGTATATATTTACAATTGTTTCTAAATAAAATAAGTTTAAATGAATAGAAAATAAAAGAGAAAAACAGCAGTGAATGCGAAAGAGTAAGGGAGTTCAGCAAATGGTCGCGCGTCTATTTCCCTTCCCATCACGTTCTTTCGAGTCGGGAGAGCCTGGCTGTCAGTTCGATATCATTTGCTGATCTAGCAAATCGGAAGTGTCAGCAAGGCCAAACTACCATTGCACACTTTCTCGGATCACTGTTCCGGTACCGCGGCATTTTAAGTCCGGCAAAAGCGAGCCGCGACAGAATAAGGGGAAGCAGACAGGCGTTGTTTTAGCCGACCAGCTCGGTTCGCCCGTTCCCCCGATCACCGCCGCGCACTTACTTTTATTTCGGTCACTCTTTCCTTCTTTCTATTTCTTCTCTATCTCTCTCTCTCTCTCTATTTATATCTTCCTTTCTTTCATTCTCTAAGACGTACACACAGACGTATCCACCTAGGAACATATACATCTCGCTCTGTATCCTGACCGCTCGGCCGACATTTATCGATCGATGATTGGAGATGTCGTTAACAGACGAATGTAGATGTCAGTGACCAAAAAGAACAAACAAATTGCAGGAAAAAAGACTAAAATTTAGGTCAAGTCTTCCATAAATTAGATGCATATTAGTGACGCATGAGGAATCTGCACACACAAATAAATAAACACAGAAAAAAAAAATATATATATATATATGTATACATATATATTTGTATATAACTATATATGTATACATTTATCAGGCTATGTCAGATATACATATATTATATTAATATATATATATATATATATATATATATATATATATATATATAACTTTAAATCAATTAGAAAACTCTTTCTGAGTTAACTACAAAATGCCATCATCAATTTGAAAAGACTATACCAACTCGATATTTCATCGTATAGCGAGATAGAACTAAGTATATATATATATATATATATATATATATATATATATATATATATATATATATATATATAAATATATATATATATATATATATATATATATATATGGTCTCGGGAGTTTCGTAACTATTAAAACTATATAAATAATAAACATAAAAAAACATTTTAGTCCCAAGTCGTTCAGTAGAAAATCACTCATGTAAGTCAATTTATTTTTTGCAGTTATTATATTAGTTTGCTTCCAATCATTTACACTAGTCTTAACATTATTGATCATCAGTTGTTTACCATGAAAAACTGTTTCGGGAATTTAAAAACAAAACAGTATTATATTTCATGGCTTCCCAGCAGAGTTGATCAGACCCCACTTCCCTTAAAAGACAAAAACATAAACGTTCCATATATTAGATCTAAGTTTTGTTCCAGATAAATGTTTAGCTAACATACATTAGTTATTAAAAAAATGTCCCCTTTACCTGTGTTGTTCGTCTGTGTCTAATAGAATGTATCTGTTAATTACACAAATGTTGCTGTATTTTAAAGTGTTCGGACGAATCCATTACACTACTTGTTAGGTGAATGTATAGTTTAAGGTATTTTTAGTTTTAGTTTTATATTTAAAATATTTAAAAATTAAATATATATATATATATATATATATATATATATATATATATATATATATATATATATGTGTATATATACTGTTTTTTAATTTTATTTTATTTTTAAATATATATTTAGTATATGTGTTATATATATACACGTTTATACACATTCTACATTATCTTAATTTAGATAGCTTTGGATTTGCTCTATCAATTTATTTAGACTAATTTGATTAGATTTAAAAGCGTCAGTATGGCGAGTAATAGCCTTATTTAATTGTCTAAATATTTTATTTTGATCGCCACCTTGTTTAATCATCATTATTATTAGGTCAGAAATTGGGGGCAAAAAATGTACTAATTTTAAGGTAACACGAGCAATCCTAAAAAATTCGGACCGTAAAAATATACATAGGGCAGGTACTATTTTTATGTGTCATCCGCATGATACGAAAAGGGAATTAATTTTATTTCTCAAAAAGTTTATAGATAAATATTTTATCTTCAATTTTTATATCCGAATCAAGAAATGACGTTTGTGTTCCCGTATATTCACAGGTTAATTTGAACTCTTTACGATATATATTACATGTTTAATATTTGCAAACTCTTCGTTATCATTAATGCATACAAGGTCGTCAATATATCACCTACATCAATGATAAGTATACGCTGTTGATATATCATTTTGTATTAATGATGACATATATATACATACATACACACACACATTATATATATATATATATATATATATATATATATATATATATATATATATTCAAACCTATGTAAATATAGATTTGCCCAAAATGGTGAAGGATCCAAATCCATTGGAATACTTATTCTTTGGAGTAGTACTTTATTTCCTATTTGAAACTAACTCTCTATTATAAGGTTACTTATAAGTGTCGTCAGACCAGTTTTGTAAACACTCCTATTACCATTTTTAGTTTTACACTAAAAGGCTTTAGATTTTGCAAAGTCTATGTATTTACCATTTCCTCCTGCAAACGCTAAATTAATAGTATTACCTAATTCTTTAATAAGTTCTTCATGTGGTATTTTTGCATATACTGTACTAAAATCATATGTTGAGATTGATTTAGCCTGTTTACGAGAATTCATATGATCTAATTTTTCTTTTACTAGATCTGAATTTTTTACCACCCAAAATAGGTTTATATTACTATAGAATTTACTTTTCTGATGGAAATTTTTTATTTGATTAATAATTAATTTTAAAACTTTAGACACAGCCTTACTTAAAGGTTTTCTGATGCACATCTTTGAGGCAACAATAAAACGAGCGCCAACTGGTGTTTTATGCATTTTAGGTATCCAATACATACATGGAAGTTTTTTGTACTTTTCTTTTAATTTTAACCATTATTTTTCACAAATAACAGTATTGTTTATAATAATATTATCGCCCTAACTATTACTTAATTTATAAGTATCTGAAGCTTCACCTATTATTCCTACTTCTAACAATAAGCGTTGTATATCATATATTTTACAGATAAAAGCTATATTATTTTTCAACTAATCAATAGGAACTATAACACACCTATTTTGAAGCATTTAAAGCTCCATAATTATTCGTGGATTTCTAAGGAGGGAGTTCGTCTTTTAGGGTGTTTAAATTCTTTTAAACGTTCTACTTTTTGATTTACGAATCTAAGTACATTATTTTTCCATGCGTCAAATGTAGAGTGTAATACTTTATGCTTTTTTGACATGGATGCAGTGAAATTATCTGACGCTTTATTTATTTCCTTAATACATTTCGTATAGTTTAAACATTTAAGTTCTCTATAGTTTGGGCCTTTATTTAGGAGTTTTCTTAATTTAGAATGTGTAACTATCGCTAGATTACCGGTAATTATATGCCCTATGGCAGTATTACATAAAGA
>OY744516.1:154607836-154612836 GCA_963556195.1 Sepiola atlantica
TATATATCTACATATATATATATATATATATATATATATCTACATATATATATATATATATATATATATATATATATATATCTACATATATATATATATATATATCTACATATATATATATATATATATATATATATATATCTACATATATATATATATATATATATATATATATATAAACCTTTTTTATAATTAAAAAAATACATATTTATCTTCGCGGAGCACGTTATGTTTAGATCGAGTGTGTTTATTTGATTTTTTTGTGTACAAGCATTTGCTTACATCGCTGGGTTAATCGTCACCAAACTTGGTCAAAAATAGGTTAGGTTCTGACGTAAACGGATTTAATTTTAGGATGTCTATCAAGGATTTAAATTTAAAGTAACATTATTTGAGTATAACTTTGATTTTGTTCATTGTATACATTTGGTACAATTCCATAATCAGGCATGTAAAAACCTTTTGACTTTGGTCATTAACATTTCGGCTTATATTTATATTTTGATGGACTTTTAACCTTCTATATTTATAAGGTGTGTACATAGGTGTGATTCGTTTTGATACCAGTAACAACAGTAAAAGAGTTCGGCCTGATCAGAAAAAAATGATTTCGACTTATCAATGTTTACAAGACAGAACTTCTGCAGTGCTTCATTCATTCTAAGGATGACAAGCCCAACAATATTTTGGCTCATA
The DNA here is from genome assembly GCA_963556195.1 of Sepiola atlantica. Lineage (NCBI taxonomy): Eukaryota > Metazoa > Mollusca > Cephalopoda > Sepiida > Sepiolidae > Sepiola > Sepiola atlantica. Next base: position 154,608,533 of record OY744516.1, read on the forward strand.
CTTACTTTGTAAGCACTCTCACAACTAATGTATGTTCTTGTTATTATTGTAACCAGTACTATCATATTATGGTGTAACTTTTTTATAATTCCGCAAAAAGTCAAAATAATTTTCAACTTTTATTTTTTATTACAATAATGTGGGGTGGGGTTGGCCAGTTATCAATAACAAGCTGCTAATTAAATCTGCTAGGGGCAATAGACTAATTGATGATATGGATTTCATTACGAGACACTAATTAAAACACACTTAAGATATATACACATACTCACGTTTAAGAACTAACGCATTAGGAAACATACACTTTAAGAGCTTTTAAACGTCGACATCAAGGTATATACGCAGATTTAATCAGCCTACAAACTGACTATGTATATATATGTATATATATACACATATGCTATATATATATATATATGCTATATATATATATATATACATGCTACACATATGTATATATACATATGCTATATATACACATGCTACATATATGTATATATACATATGCTATATATACACATGCTATATATATATATATGTATATACATATGCTATATATACACATGCTATATATATATGTGTATATACGAATGCTATATATATATGTATATATACATATGCTACATATATACATGCTATATATATATATGTATATATACATATGCTAAATATACACATGCTATATATATATGTGTATATACGAATGCTATATATATATGTATATATACATATGCTACATATATACATGCTATATATATATGTATATATACATATGCTATATATATACATGCTATATATATATGTATATATACATATGCTATATATATACATGCTATATATATATTTATATATACATATGCTATATATATATATGTGTATATACGTATGCAATATATATATGTATATATACATATGCTACATATATACATGCTATATAAATGTATATATCCATATGCTGTATATATACATGCTATATATATGTATATATACATATGCTGTATATATACATGCTATATATATGTATATATACATATGCTGTATATATACATGCTATATATATGTATATATAAATATGCTATATATATATATACATGCTATATATATGTATATATACATATATATAAAGCATGTATATATATAGCATATGTGTATATACATATTTTTAGCAAGTATATATCTATCATTTGTATATATATATACATATATATAGCATGTATATATATAGCATATATATATATACACATATATATATGGCATGTATATATATAACATATGTATATATAAATATGCTATATATATATATATATATATATATAAATATGCTATATATATACATGATATGTATATATATATATGTATATATATACATATGCTTTACATATATGTATATATATACATATGCTATATATATATGCTATATATATGTATATATATATGCTATATATATATACATGCTATATATACATGTATATACACTTATGCTTAATATATATATGTATATACACATATATATATATGTTTATAAACATATGCTTTATATATGTGGTTATACCCATATGCTATATATACATGCTATACATATATATGTATATATCCATATGCTATATATATACATGCTTTATTTATGTACATATAAACATATGCTATATATATAAATGCTATATATATGTATGTATATATACACATATGCTATATACATATGCGCTATATATATGTATGTATATATACACATATGCTATATACATATACATGCTATATATATGTATATTTATATATACATATATTCCATATATATACATGCTATATATATATATATACATATATATATACAGCATGTATATATATAGCATATGTATATATACACATGCTATATATACATGCTGTATATATGTATATACATATGCTATATATATATGGAAATATACATGTGCTATATATATATGTATATATACATACACAATATATATGTATATACATATGCTATATATAAGTATATAAATATACATATATATATATATGTATATATACATATACATATATATATATGTATATATATACATATATATATATATATATATATATGTAAATATATACATATACATATATATATATGTATATATACATATATATGTATACACACATATATATATACGTATATATACATATGCTATATATATGTATATGCTATATATATGTATATATATACATATGCTATATATATACATATGCTATATATATGTATATATACATATGCTATATATATGTATATATACATATGCTTTATATATATGTACATATATGCTATATATATGCTATACATATGTATATATACATATGCTATCCATATATGTTATACATATGCTTTATATATATGTATATACATATGGTATATAGATGATATACATATATGTATATATATACATATTCTATATATATGAAATATATATGTATATATACATATGCTATATATATGTATATATACATATGCTATATATATGTATATATACATATGCTATATATATATGTATATATATACCGATGCTATGTATATGTATATATACATATGCTAAATACATGTATATACATATACTATATATATATGTATATATACACATGCTATATATATGTATATATAAATATGCTATATATATGTATATATAAATATAATATATATATATATATGTATATATACTATACTTATGCTATATATATGCTATATATACATATATGCTTTATATATATGCTATATATATGCATATATATATACATATATATGCTATATATATAGATATATATGCTATATATATACATATATATATATATGATATATATACTTATATATGCTATATATACATATATATGCTATATATACATATATATGCTATATATATTCATATATATGCTACAAATATACATATATGCTATATATATACATATACATATGCTATATATACATATGCTATATATATGCTATATATATATGCTATATATATATGCTGTATATACATATGCTATATATATATATACATATGATATATATATGTACATATACATATGTTATATATATGTATATATGTACATATATACGTATGCTATATATATATATATACATATGCTATATATATGCATGCAATATATATATATATATACGTATGCTATATATATATACATATGCTATATCCACATGCTATACATATGTATATATACATATGTAATATATGTATATATGCTATATATATATGTATATATACACATGTACAATATATATATATGTATATATATAGGCATAGGCTTTTTGTATATATATACATATATGTATATATATATACATATATATATCTAAATATATATGCTATACACATATGTATGTATATATACATATATATAAGCTATACATATATGTATATCGAAACATATATATGCTATACATATATATATATATATGATACACATATATATATGCTATACATATATATATATATATGTATACATATATATATATATGCTACACATATATATATATGATATACATATATATCTATATATATATGCTACACATATATATATATGCTATACATATATATCTATATATATATTCTATACATATATATATATGCTATACATGTATATATAGATTATATATATATATATATATGCTATGCATATATATATATACTATACATATACATATATGCTATACACATATATATATGCTATAGTCATATATAAATATATGCTATACATATATATATATATATCCTATACATATATCCTATACATATATCTATATATATGCTATACTTATATATATATATATATATGCTATACATAAATATATATGCTATACATATATATATATATGCTATACATATATATATATATGCTATACATATATATATATATATGCGATACATATATATATATATATGCGATACATATATATATATATGCTATACATATATATATATGCAATACATATATATATGCAATATATATATATATATATATTTAATACATATATATATGCAATACATATATATATGCTATACATATATATATATATGCTATACATATATATATGTATATATATATATATATGCTATACACATATATATATATATGCTATACACATATATATATATGCTATACACATATATATATATGCTATACATATATATATGCTATACATATACATATAAATATTTATATATATACATTCTATACATATATATATATATATATATGTAATATATATATATATGCTATACATATATACGCTATACATATATATATATATATATTTA
>OY744516.1:154617836-154630336 GCA_963556195.1 Sepiola atlantica
TATTTGTTTCATATATATTTTTATATATATTGTTTTATATATATATATTTTTTTATTATGGTTAGACGCAAATTTTAATAAATATGTCAAGTGCAATGAGGTGAAGAAATGTAGGGTTACTTTTTTAAAAAGTTAAAAAAACGTTTTTTTTAGAAAATAAAAATTTAAAACAAATGACCGCTGATACGAAGAGAGAAAGAAAGAAAGAGTGAAAGAAAAAAACAAGTAAATAATTCAATAAGCGGTTAAATTGAACGCAGTAGCAGTAATTTTAAACACTTAAGTCGACTACAACGCTAAGAGATGAAATGGAGTTATCTGTGTATGTATGTATGCATACATCTATGTGTATGCTTGCTCGCATGGCCCCGGGCGGGCGTGTGTGTGTGTGATTGTATGTGTGTGTGTGCGTATCGAGCAGTAAGAGAGAAAAAATGAGAGAAAGAAAAAAGCTAGTAAATTATTCAAACAGCAGTCAGATTGTACGCGTGCCCAGATCAGCAGTAGGCGTTAAAATGTGTGTGTGTGTTATTATGTGTGTGTATGTGTGTGTATCGAGCAGTAAGAGAGAAAGAAAGAGAGAAAGAAAAAACCAAGTAAATTATCCAAACAGCGGTCAGATTGCACGCGAGCCCAGATCAGCAGTAAGCGTTAAAAAATTATGTTGGGTTTACGCTTGGTGATGAAGCAGGGTTATTTGTGAATGTGTGTATGTATATATGTGTGTATGCTTGCACGCATGGACACGTGTCAGTGTGTGTGTGTGTATATATAAATGTATATGTACACGTCCCATTGCGTGTGTGTGGACGCGTATGTGTGCGTGTGCTCATTTATACATATATTTAATTTATGATTTTTTTTTACTCTTTCTCCCTCATTGACTGGGGAAACCTCCCACCGTACACACGCAAACCCCAAACACTGACGAAGATTGATGGCATCAGTCGAAAATTGTGTTCTCCCTATCATCAACAAGAAACACCTATTTTTCTTTACAGAAAGAACAATTCCTATTCCTACACGTCAAAATATATATATAAAAAAAAAAAATTTTTTTTTAAAGTTATAACACAATATAAACTTTTTTCCACATTATTTTTTATATAAATTCACATACTTATATATATATATATATATTTATATATATATATATTTATATTTATATATATATATATTTATATTTATATATATATATATATTTATATATATATATATATATCTTTATATATATATATTTATATATATATATATATATATCTTTATATATATATATATATTTATGTATGTATATATATACATATATATATTATGTATATATAGAAATATATATATATATATATTATTAGTTGAAATACACAAAATTAGAGCATCATCATTTTAAGTTCCAATAATCAAAACATGGCGATTAATATAAGCACGATATTTTCCAAAAGTAGTTTTTAAAAATCCTCTTTTTTATGACTCAAAAAAACATCACATACAGAAGACATTTAAGAAAAACACTTCAGATTTCATTATGATTTCAATATACATAAATTCAGAAAATTTTTGAGAAATAACATTCAATTATCCAACCAGTTTTACTTCATCGGGCAGTTAAAAAATACAATAGCAATGGAAACACATTAGTAACGGTAAATCATATTTGAAATATTTAAGATATAAAATGAATTAAGTAGATGAACAACATAATAATAATAACACGAGTATATAAACATATATAATATATATACATATGTGTGTATATATGTATATATATATATATGTGTGTATATATGTATACATATATATATATATATGTGTGCATATATGTATACATATATATATATATGTGTGTGTATATATGCATACATATATATATATATATGTGTGCATATATGTATACATATATATATATATGTGTGTGTATATATGCATACATATATATATATGTGTGTATATATGTATACATATATATATATATATATATGTGTGTGTATATATGTATACATATATATATATGTGTGTGTATATATGTGTACATATATATATATGTGTGTATATATGTATACATATATATATATATGTGTATATATGTGTACATATATATATATATGTGTGTGTATATATGTGTACATATATATATATGTGTGTATATATGTATATATATATATATGTGTATATATGTGTACATATATATATGTGTGTATATATGTATACATATATATATGTGTATATATGTGTACATATATATATGTGTGTATATATGTATACATATATATATATATATGTGTATATATGTGTACATATATATATATATGTGTGTATATATGTATACATATATATATATATATGTGTATATATGTGTACATATATATATATGTGTGTATATATGTATACATATATATATATGTGTGTATATATGTATACATATATATATATATATATATATGTATACATATATATATATATATATATATATATATACATATATATATATATATATATATACATAACGTATATATATAGTAAGATATAACAGTTAAAAAAAATGATCATGATAATTAAATAATAATAATAAAAAATAAAATATCATTAACATTTAAAAATATTAAAATTAAGATAAAGATCAATAAATAAAAAGAAAAGGATTAAAAGATAAATATTAATTATAATATAGAATAAAATATAATAAATATAGTCGAATATAATAGAATATAATATAGAATTAAAACAAAATAAAGAGCAATAAATAAATAAATAAAATAAATAAATATGGAGGTGAGAATTCCGAGGCAGGAGCAATGCAATGTTGAAAACTGGAAGGTTGAGTAAGAATGAAGAAACATATATAACAAGAGACTGTAACTCTCAGATCTATTCATATATATTTCAAAATATAAATATAAAGACAGTAAATTGTATAATTGGTTGGCTTACTGTTAACTATTTTAAGGTCCGGAATAGTAAAGACTTTAATCATTTCGAAAGTAACAACCCCTTTTTTTCAAAAAGAAAAAAAAATTGGAAAGAGGAAAGCCAAGTAGACGCTGCTATTCAAAAATAGAAACATGTGATCTGCAGAAAGGAGTTATTCAGAAAATTCAATAATTTAGATATGTAATAGACTACTAAGATTAATTAAATAATAATATTTCGATTACATTTATTTTGTTGTTTTTATTATTATTATTATTTGTTTTTTAATTTATTATTTACTTTTTATTATTTTTTAATGAAATATTTAATATTTATGTCATGGGTTGCAATTGTAAATATACGTTGGAATAGCCAGGTATAGATTAAAGGAGATAATTAGGGATCGGCATAAAATGGTGAAAGTGGGGTATTTATGTTAAGTAAAATCATGCATGGTCACATAGATAGATAGAATCATTCTTACGATTTCATCTGTTACATTATACTCAACCCTAAAGTGTGGTAATAGGAGGTTGTTAGAAGAGAAAGGAATAGAAATGGGTTCATATATAATTAAAATTAACATATATTACTGCATAGTGAACGGATTATTGCATATTAAACAAAACTAATTAAGTGCATTTTATTAATTATGAGAATTAAGTCTAAATGGTGTGGCTGGCTTATTCTATTAATAGGAAGTTGTAGCAGTTGTTGGGAAGAATATCGACAAGAAAATGTATATGAGGAAATAAACGTAGGAGAAGATAGATGTCATTTAAGGGGATATAGGGAAAGGGTAATTGAATGAAAGAGTATAAGGAAAACAAGGAATGTGAGAGTGTGAAAATCTAGATGGGTTAAGTGGATAGGTGGTTTAGGTCATTGGGATCTGATAGAGACAAAGTAGCAAGGAGTATAAAGGATGGCTCAATGTGAGTAGTTTTGGAATGATCTGGGAAGATGAGTATGGTTAAAGAATGAAGGGGAAAACTCGGATCTGCTATTTAAAGAGGGTCTATGTTTAGGGATAATAATTGCTTCTGATATATTTAGATTACCGATGTTTCTAACTGAAGGAAAGATACGGAGAGCGATAATGCGTTGTGTGTTGTCACATAAGATGTGCCTATAGAAAGAAGACATATGAGTGTATAAGTGTTCGTTGATGCGTTGGTGCAGAGGCCTAGCAGTCTATCGATATAGAAATTCTGACACGTAACACATTGTAGTCTGTAAATTGTGTGAGTGCGAAAGCAGAGCAAAGAGTATGGAATGGCTAGGGGGCAGGGTTCAGAGGTGTGGTTACTGCGTTTTTTTTTTGTTTGGTGTTGTCTAAGGGTGGTGCCTGTGTGGGTGAGTTGAATATCAACGGTCTCACTACGTATTGATGTGCGGATCGCTAAAGAAAGAAAGTTTTAGAAAGCAGGTGTTGGTAAGGGGCTTGTGTCTGCGTTTGTTATGTTACTTAGGCTGGTTATGGTAGAAAGGGGGAATCTATTGGTTAAGCGTGTCTGGTGGAAGGCCTTAGTGCGTGTAGTTTTATCAGTAGTAGAAGAGCATTTACTTTGTATGCGAGCGATCTCTGTGTGTGCATAACTTAATTTTTCTTTAAGGGGTAAGGCGCCTTGAAAGTGGATGTATGCATGTATATTTACCTTTTGATGATGATGGGTAGGCCGTTGTTTAATCTTAAAACAATACCGTTGGTGTTTATAATTGTTTATTATAATTACATATTGTAAACGCCATGCGTTCTTTATCGAGAATGGACGTATTTTTTATTGTAATTGTGTCTTTATAAACGTGCATACAAGCTGTTGCACTTATTATTATTTTGTCTGGGTTGTAATCAATTCAATCCGTTCACGTTTATTAGATATTTTCCCTTCTTTTGTCTGTTTTCGTGATATCAACTCTTTTTAGGTAAGTTAATTCATTGAATACTACTAACTGAATTCAAGTGAATATTTTAACTAAAATCTAGATATTAGTAACTTTGATTCAGTTTATCGTATACAACACCTGAATAGCATCTTACACACTATAAACAGTTGAAACTATAGACGTAAACAAAAAAATGAGTTCATCCACGGTAAGATGTTTTGTTAATATTGAGTCACTAATTATCACAGTTCAGGGTAAGGAGTAATAATAGTGAAATGATTGTCAGCTCAAAGATGAGTCCTAACATTGATCACTGATATAACTAATTATTTTTCATGACCAGAATTAGTTAACATTGAATTTGCAGACAATAAATTTGTAACCAACGGGAAAGCAATCCCGCGGTTGTGTTCTACAGCTCTATTGATGACAATTATGCCTGACGCTAAGCACATTAAAAACGAGTTCAAACTGTAAATGTCTTGTCAGGATGATCCAAAGAGTGGAGCTCAGTCGAACACCTTCCATGGTAATAACGATAAAGAAGAGAGATATGCTAGAAACATTGCATGTAAGAAAAAGTGTTGTAGGGGAGAGACAATATCACCTCCCCTAGGTTTCGATGTTCTACTCTGTCAAGGCAGGACAGAATGCTCTGTCGAGCTTATACCCGGATGTGGAAGCTGGACTATCCGGCGAAGGAGGCGCACTCTAGTAGGCGACAGAAATATAACACTCCAATACACACACATCAAAAAGATACGTCTGCATTGAAAACGCTATAAAAATAGAGCCTACGTAATTAACATTTTAAACTTCGATTATGTTTGCATTTCATAGAGGATAATACACAACTCATAATTTGCTCGGATTCTTTTCATTCTTTGTACTGTATAGTTGTATAATTTATGTGTGGTAAATTACATAAAAATAAAATGTATATACAGATGTACATATATATATATATATATATATATATATATATATATATTCATGCAAACATTATTAAATATATTGTTGTTTTTGTGGCCATCAATCTAAAAAGTGTAACAGATGACATACGCGAAATCAAATTAAAAATTGATTATAAAAAGAATTATACAATTACATATCGTTATCTTTATTACTAATATAATGAAGGATTGTAAACTTGTCTGCACATTCGTCAGAAAAATCCAAGAGTTGGCATAAGGAGTCTACTCTAAAATAGCAGCTTTATTCCAGAGTATAGCCAGCGAGTTGCGTTTTGTGTACAACTGTTTGGTTTTAAATTATCTGATGAAATATATAAGTCAATGAATTCAGTAGAGTTTTAATGTATCACTACTATATTACCATCAAACCCGAGTACTGTTATTTATGAGAGTGAAAATTGGACTTTGGGTTTACCCTCGGTCGTTTCGTTATTCTCGTTTGTCTTATTTTGTTCTTTAGTCCTCATATTCCATGACCGATGTTTCTGAAAAAGGGGGAACATTTACTGTTTTCTGAGTCGGAACCTATCGAAAAACACTTTGAAAAATATCACGGATACAACATATTCTTTTTAAATGCGGTATATACAGTACTGACGAAAGACCCTCAAACAGCTATTTGAATGTGTATTTAGATATCTATTTTTAAAACAGTTCATAATGAATTAATATTTGCTGTAATTCATTTTAATAATATTTTCCTAATTTTCTATATATATATATATATATATATATATATATATATATATATATATATATACAATATATTGTTACAGTAATTAATTTAAGTGATTTAATAAAAATTATTAATTAGCATTTCTTTAAATATAGTTGAGTACTAAAAAAAAACATCGCTAGCTAAGAAAAAAAAATCCACTGACTGACTGCTTCATCGCTTGTTTGCTCTCTCACACCCTCTCCTATGAGTGGCGCCACATTTCTCTAATCGTTTTTATATTCTATAAATATTTGATTCGGCGACACACGTTTTTCATTTCTGTTTAAATGTTCCTTACCGGCGTTTTATTAACATTAACTTGATTTTCAATAAGGTGGCATGCGTATCAAAGTTGAATGTTTATACACGGATCCTATCACAAACACCAAATATCATTCTATTTGATGTCTTCTTTCTGCCCATTGCTTTACGGTCTCATTTAAAAGATGAATACATTTGTATCATGATGACATTTTTTTTTTAATAATCTGCCAATAGACTTACCATACTTTGATTTACTCCAACGACAAAGGATACACACTTCATTAAGGAAATAAAAACAGTTTTTGAAGGATAAATAATCAGAATTACCAAACGCTACAGAATTAACACTAGTACAGAAGTAGAATAATTGTGTATCGTACAAAAATGAACGAATGTAAAACTGAACTGACTTCAAGGAAGACAGACAAATAACAGGAATGATCAATGTGTGCTAATATTTCACGTTACATACACGTGACTTGTTGGGACCCAACCACTTTAATGAGTTATCGACTTTGATTTTATTGGAAAATTAATAAATTGTGACATATATATTAAAATATTCTTCAGGCAGGACTAATAAATACTCAGTCTATCTATTGTATATTATCCCTTTATTATTATTATCACTCTTATTATTAGAATAATATAGACGTTTTAGTACTATTCATTATACTTATATAGTAGTAAAGTGACTAATTAGTCTGCCATTTAATTTACATGCTTGTTTATTGTGTAGGCAGACAAATGCATTTAAAATAGCTGATTATGCTGATCAAATAGAGTCACTCTTTCTCTAAATGCGAACAGTGCTATTAATACATATGAAAGTGTACCTAAATAAAAACGAATAGGCTATTTTGCCGGTCCCGGCAGAATAACGATGGGGATGTTATTTTTCCGGTTCATGTTTATTTAACCTAACTGTTACAGTTACAGTGAAGATTTCACGAGTCAACTTAATTGCCGGTTTATTTTTATTTCAACATTTTTCCAATAAAAACAGAAATATGACTATTTTTTTAAATAAAATAAATAATTTATTGCACCATAGACTAAGTAATAACGATGAATTTCTATGTCCATTTAAATGCATTTACGTATTGTTTTTTTATTGTCAAAAAATACAAATTATGTTTTTAAGTACAAATAATTCGCTTTAGAACCCCGTTAATGTCTACTTTTTTAATATTACTCTACCGGATTAACTCACAATGTTTGTTTGTAAAACAATTCCACTTTGCATTAAAATTGGTCGTTACATGTAGCAGTTGAAATTATTGAAAATTACTACTGCTGTTATTTTATCGCAAGCAAAACATTCAATTTAATGGTTAATTTAGTGAAATGATGAGAAATAATCCTAACATTAATCTTAAAAGATAGTGAGAACAATCAGTTTTACAATTCCTGTTTAGACTGTTTATGAAACTGAAATTATATAAACGCTCAGATACTGTTGAAAAAAAGGTATATCTGATTTAATTTCTTTAGCGACTTATCTCTAATTATTTGTAATAATCAGATTTCTTAACAAGTTATTCATTTTTTATATCAATGAATGAAAACTATTTTTGTCTTAAATAAATAAACCATTTTTTATCCGACGCAAATTCCTTTAAAATCCGACTAAAGAATCTAATTGTCTGTAATATTTTCGTTCATTGAATTAATTTTTACTTTTAATGTGTTTTTGTATTAAAGGCAGATATTTCTTTTATATTAAAAAGATTAAAATAACCGACAGTATAACAACTGATGATACGATGAAAATAAATTATTAAATATGTGTCCTTATTTATTTCCTTACCCTTTCTTTCAAAATGCCATAACAGTTAACAGTTAGGTTAAAAAAACATCAGCCTGCAGAATAACAAGGGCTCGTTATTCTGCCGGGACCGGCAAAATAGCCTCTTCCAAATAAAAACAAAGTTAGAGGTTCGAGAGAAATACATAAATAGCTAAGAGAGAGAATCATGGGTGATTTGTTCAGTTAATTAAATAGTAAGCTTGATAAGAAACATTAACACAGATTTTATATTATGTTCTTATTATGAAATAATTGAGGACTTTGATTCCATTACACCAAAAGGAAGAGAAAACACACACATAAATATATATATATATATATATATATTTATATATATATATATATATATATATATATATATATATATATATATATATATGCTTATCTCGGCATTGATTCCAGTCGTCTTGAATTGCTTGCCATTGGAATCAAGCAGTGCCGAAATTGTAGCAAATTGTGTTAATTTTTTTTAACATATTTTACCCCAAACAAGGCAAGCCGCCACTGTAGACGTAAGGGGTTACTGACAATTAAGGTGTAGGTTTGGGGTGTGATTATAAGTTGGGAGCTGTGTAGCGAGATGTCTGTTTACATAGTTTTACACCTCTGAATGCCGGTACAGTCGTGGAAACAGGGAGCAAAGAGGGAAACCCATGGGCTGGCAGCACGAGGAAAGAAGCTATTGGAATAGAAGGCTCTTCAACATTTGATGATGACCACAGTAAATGGATGGGATTTTACTGATTGTACTGTTGGTCTAGTGTATTTACGTCGGGGGCGCACCAGAGCAACTAGTTCATCGGGGCACACTCCATTGAAGTATTTGTAAAACCAGCTCAAGGATGCAACATTGCGGCGATTGGACAAGGATGGGGCTTGGTTGATTATGAAAGCCCTATTAAGTTTGCGACTCTTTTTTAGAGTTTGTCTAAGAGGGAGAGACTAGTGGGTGATGCACCAGCTCAGATGTTGCAACAATACACCATGCATGGGCGGATGATGACTTTGTAAAGATACAAGATACTGCCACGTGTGAGGAGTTTACTAGTACGGTAGAGGGAGCCTACCTTCTTTGCTGTAGCATTGGCAATGTCTTTAATGTATTTATTCCAATTCATGAATTGTGAAGATTAGGCCGAGTAATTCGAATGTTGAACTCTCTATTTTGTTATTTAGTTATCACATTTACTGAGAGATGTTTCTGACAAGTGGCGAATAATTGCTGTGTTCTTGGTCGGACTGTATCCATCTAACACCTATCTTTAGCTAGCTATTTACCTTAAAATAGTATGTGTTAGCTCCTTACAGCAAGTGGCACCATGCCTTGCCCTGGTTGATTTCCATTAAAAAAGTTTGGGTTATCAATATTTATTAATATCTAGTTAAGTAATTATCACCGCGGAAACTTATGTCCCCTTCCCACATTTTCATTCTATATTCCTTGTTTTATCTGTCTCTTTTTTAATATATAAGTGTTTAAGGTTCATATTTTAAAAAAAAATTGATATCGCATCTTAATGGTTCAAAAGGTATTTATTTTACCTATTCCTTCTTATATTTAACAATAGATGCTCTTTATTAAAAAAAAATAGGAACCTTAAACACTTATACAAATCACGTGCTGCATTCACATTGTTCATATTTGATGATGGGAAACAACATCTTGCCCATTTGGCCCGGCTGTATAACAACAAGGCGGTAACGAGATAAAAAAATACAAATCCGATGACATCAGGATATATTACACACCGAGGATGCCAGGTGTTGGTGAAATATCTGTATCACTTTAAACTAACAAAAAAAAATGCTAGTTTTAATAAAAGAAAGAAAAAAAAATCGGTTTCGATTTATTATTTTTTTTCTTTTTTATAAAAAAAATTGATATCGCATCTTAATGCTTCAAAGGGTATTTATTTTACCTATTCCTTCTTATATATATATATATATATATTACATGCACACTTTCTAGAAAAAGTGAGTTTGGCTAATTCTAAATATTTATTTTTAAAGTGAACATCAAAGGAATTCAGCTTGGTTAATTTTAAATATTTATTTTTAAATATTTAACAAAAATACCAATAAGTCAATTGGAATTTATTTAATAAAAAATAACTCCTCCATGAGCATGTCCTAAAATCTATAGTGTTAAGCATGTTGCGACATTGGTGCGGAGTGATATCTTCACACAATTTTACTGCAACCCAGAGCGTTATTTTGTTGGTAAATGTTCCACCAATATATTTACTTTTAACTGTGCTTCACAAGTACTCGATCGGGTTAAGATCTTTGTCCGAGCTAGAACATTTTCGAACGAGTTCTCATTCAATTAAGTTTTCGTTTATTAAGCAGTGTGAACTCGGATATTATCGTGCTGGCAAAAATAAGATATTTTCCTTCGAACATGTAGGGAACAATTAACCTTTTTCCAAAATACATATATATTATTTGGTGTTTTGTTCTCATCAAACATAATTAACTCTCTAATTAAAAGTGATAAAAATGCACTCCAAACTATAATTCTTCTATTTCCAAGAGTAACTTTTTTGAAGACAATCAACCTTGAATCTTACCTGATGTCCAAGAATACCATTCTGAAGCAAGAAAAAACGCGACGCATCCGACCAATTAGCTCTGTGAAACCATTCCAAGGAGAAAACGCCGTATTGAAGAACAAAGCTTGTCCTATCAATTATGTATTTTGTGATAACAACAGCTTTTCGAGCATCGTCTTTATAATATACCGCTTTCTATCAATCTTCTGACTATTATTTTTCGAGAAAGAGACTTATCATCTCGGGTGTTAACACGTTAGCCAGACTTTTAATGGTGTCTTTTCAATAACGAAGAGCTGTCATTTTTGTTTTAAGTAATATCTTCTTGTTGATTATTGTGGACAGACTGAGCCTGTCTTCATTACAACATTACCTCTTTTTTATACTGGTTATACATGATTTTACTGGAAAAAGTACCAACTTTTTTTTCTTTTTGAAAGATGGTAAAAGTGTGTTTATACTTCAAGCATTTTTTTCTGGTTTTCGTAATTTTGTCTGTATGCTTATTTTTCTTCTTAAATGACATTTATAATAAATATAGAGCATAAACATCACTACTTAAACACTAACATTTAGAAGATCAGATATCAATAACATTAGTTGAAAATATAATTTCAAAAACTATCCATCTCAATTTTTCGACAGAGAGTATATATATATATATGTATATATATATATATATATATATATATATATATATATATGTATATATATATAAATATTTCATGCAACCATTATTAAAACTAAAATAATTCGTCTGTCTAGTTTTCCATTTTTTTAATCTTTTAATTTACTCTAATGCTTTTTTTTGGTTAAAATAAATAAAAATCCCCCTTCAGATGAATTCGACTCGACCAAATAAATGTACCAATTACTTAAAAATAAAATAAAAAGCTACATAAATAAATAAAGATTTAATTCCTTAACGTTTTTTTATACGTAACAATGTAAGGCGTCTCTCTGATGTATTTAAAAAAATCCTCTCCTTTCACCAGCTTTTTAGTACATTTTGCCTTTATCATGTTAACATGATTCATAAGGTAATCGACAACGTTGGCAACACATACTCACTTTTACCAATCTTTTTAACACACATCATTAAAAAATTGTAAAGATAAAAAATTGATAACTAAAAATGCAACCTTCTACCTTACTCTTTACCGCTTACAAAGTGGAAAAATACGGCATTACTCTTGCGAGTAAAAACAATTAAAAATACGTTAGTATGTATATATATATATGTATATGTATATGGTTTTTGTAACACAACGTACTTATAATAGCTCAATAGTTTAAAACTAGAGCTATGCTATATTTAGTATATTTATGTAGTTCAATACCACACCATTCTTAAAGAGAAAAGATTCACGTCATTTTTTCCAACTAATTTTTTT